>JBBMFX010000001.1:35563487-35578920 GCA_037832545.1 Rhabdalestes septentrionalis
AAAATTATCAACCTCATTTTAATTATCGTGCAATCAATTGATTTATTGTTTATCGTGACAGGCCTAGTATTTACTGCTAGTTTCCTCTAGCACATTACAGGAAATAGGATCTAGATATGGTGAGGAATGAACAGTTAGATTCCAATGGGGATTAGCTTCTTTAATAAGCTTAATATGCCAGCAAACGCTTGGTGGTTGAGGTACATCTGTAGCAGGTGTTGTAACTCTTCAACATTCTTTTCTGAACAGATAAGAATACGTCTCCTGTGCTAGGAATGAATACACTCTCCATTATGGCCTCCACTGCCAGCTCTGTGTTACTAGTTCTACTGCTGGTGGTTCTTTTTGTATTACTGCAACCTAAACTGAAGTCTTTCCATCATGGACGGTAAACCATTTACTTGTTTCAAGATTTTCACATTTTAATAGGCAAAATCGCATTCAGACAAGTGTCATGTTTCAGACATCAGACATCCAGTGTCATCACAAATTATCTCATTATATTTGAACATGTAATCACATTAGATTAAAAAAGATAATAAGAGAATTCATGTTGTTCACCTCACTGGTAGTAACGTTGTTCCTTATTTGTGTGTATACATAAAATATATGTAATGGATAATTGTATTCATGTTCAAGTTGTCCTTTTTGCACCTTCTTCCAAACATGTCTGCGAAGGGGTCTGGTTTGTGAAATGTGTGTGTTCGGATCACACTGGTTTATGTTTAGGGACCCCTGGCTCTCAAGTGTAGTAGTTCAATTTTATAGTCATACCTTCTTTCCATGAGTAGCTAATGAACACTCACAGAATTGCACATTTAAGGACAATGATCAGTTATCATCAGTACTATTTTTAAAGGAAATGAAACCATTTAACCTTATTTGTCATAGTTTATTCTCTCAGTGTGCTCTTAATTTTCAGATTGTTTGGACATTTTTACTTGTTAATAATCTCTTTCCCCCCCATACACCCTATCTCTCTTCTGCTTCCCATCCCTTGTAGACGTGAGCAGGGAAGCTCCGGGCAGCCCGTGACCATCATGGTGGAGGGTGTACAGGTGATGTTGCCATCTTATGAGGAGGCTGTATCTGGAGCTGGACGTCTGGTCATGACCCAGCCTCACTTAAACACACAACTGGAGTCTTTGGAGCAACATTCAGCTCAGGGCTCATCCACCCACACTCAGCATGCAGAGACTGCAGTGGTGCATCAGGCACATTCCTCTTCTTCCTTTTCCTCCTCATGGTCCTTGGACACTGTACAGGGGGCCACAGCAGCATCTGCAACCTTACAATACCAGAACACAGATACCAGTCAGCAGAATAGTATGCTGTCTCTACTCAGTCCAGAGCAGGACCAGGCTGATGGTAGGTTTTTCTAAAGCTTTTACAATTAGTCTCTCTGTCAATTAAAATGTAATCTTATAACATCCAAACTTTCTCTGCAGACATTCCACTATTAAAGGAATCCTGAGAGCTCATGGACTCACATAGGCTGCACACAGCCTGTATGCTGTGGGACACAAAGGCTGCAACCCTGCAGGCCTGATTCCTGTGATCCCCTCTTGTGCTGTTCCTCTGCTACACACAGCTCTGCCCATCTCAGGTGATATTGAACTAGACAGGCCCAGTGCCCTACATGTGCCACCAATACTGTCCTTTCAAGCAATCCCAGCCATTTACATGCTTATATTGTACATGCTCAAATCCCACATAATTTCAGATGATTGCTCTGCATCCTTCAGGTCTATAAGTAGCAGAGAAGACACTACACTGTATAGAGAGATTGGTGAAAGGCCTTGTTTGGCCTTAATTATTTTGTAATTGAACACAATGTTCTTTGTGGTTTTATCTGTTTTAAAATGGTGAACACAGATCACATTTGCAAGCATTTCCTAATAATTGTGAACATACACACACCACCACCACCACCACCACTACTTCTGTTATGTATGCATGCATGAAGGACCGCACCTGACATTAAGAGTGAGGCATGGACACTGGAGGTTTTTTTTTTCTGTTTTCATTTTTTAAGACATGATTGAATGTGTCATCCCACTCATAACTAATTAGCATCATCTGAAAAAATCTTTATGGTGAATATTTTGCCACATTGTAAAAAGGGCTATTTCTACCCTTACTGTTTTGCTGGTATGTTAATTTGTTAATTCTGTTGGTTAAAAGAGTAAATCTCTCCTTTCTGATAGAGAATTGGCTGCTGGAAATGCATGACCATTTAGCATGCATTATCAAAATCTTCTCAGTCAAGTAACTGCGTATGCCATTCGTCATTTATATTAAAATATAAAAGTTTGGGATTAAATTACACGTTGATTGCATATATTATATTATTGCATATAATATATATATATGCATAAGTGATGGACTCTTCTTCTATTCTTCTATTCTATTTTTTATATTTGTCGAACATAATTGTTTCAGATCTTCTCACAAATGTATTATAAAACAAACACAGCCAAAGGAACCTTTTTTTGAAGAAATAAGTCATCTGAAATCTGCCAATCCATCGTTAAAATGTAATTGTAAAGTATTTCCATACTTGACCGTATAGGCCACACTATGCACTTTAGGAATGACTACACCCCTGCACTAATTTTCTGATCATGTGTCATATCTGTTCTTCTCAGTTTAATATCTGATGCCTCTTATAATTGAGGGCTATATTTTTAAAACAAGAAGACAGAAATGGGGTTGCTCCATCTGCTCTGTGCATCGACCTGATATTGTAACATTTCCAGGAATGGCGGATGAATGGGGCATATGCAGAGAACAAATGTACACTGTGCTGTACTGTGTGTTCATGAGTAACAACCACATTAAGCTTTACACATTACACAGAAATTTAACCCCCTCCCAAATGTGATTGCCACATGATTGGAACCACTCAAGTGTTCATAAAAAAAGAAATACTGCAAAGGAACATGGTCCACAGCAATGTGAAAGACTAATCCCAAGTTTTGTGTGAAAATCTGAAACTAATGTACAAAAATAGAGGAAATCATAGCAAATCATTTTTCATGGCACAGTATATACTACCTGTGTGTGCAGTCGTGTCGGGATTTGCGTTGCGAGAAATGTTTTTTGTTTTGTTTTGTTTTTTTACTTTTCTCATTGCATCTTATGGCTCGGGTGAGTGTGCTTGATTTGACAATACGGCAAGCTTTGGTTTTTATATTTTAATTTTGCATTTCACAGTACATCTGTGAATTTGATTTAGTAAACTGAAAAAATGAGCTTTGTATATGAAGTGCTATTGAATAGCATTGTAAATTCACTTGTATTCAGGCAGGGAAAAATAAGTTGTAAAATCTCCTTGATTCATTGAAGATTCATTGAAATAATTCTGCAGGAACAAACTCATAATTTAATGGAAATGCTTTTATTTAATACCAAAAAGTCCTGTATATGACCTCTGTTTTCATTTTGGAACAAAATAATATGACCTGCGAGGAGTAGTATTTTATGTTTGTAATAAAGGATTAATTTATGTCTGCATTGTAAATAACGTGATGGTTTCCGATTAAATATTGTTTTAAATGTGCAAATGTAATAGTTGACTTTGCATTGTTCTTTCACAAACATTGATAAATGCCAGTTTATTTTGTTATTTTTACAAAAACGTACAGATTTTTGCAAAAAAATGTAATTCCTCGAATATAAAATTTGGGTATTCTAGCAGTGTTCCCCCATTGTGTAAAGATTAAAGGTAAAGCTCTGAAATGCCCAGAAGGGATGTTCAAAGGGGACGTGAACAATGTACATGAAATCAGTTGGTTCAAAGGTCATCACCATCACAGGAATGCTGAGCAGTTGTCTCACACGTTTGCACCTCTGTAAGCTCTGCTCAGCAACATTATCCGTCAAGTTTTTTTCCAGAAGAAAACTGTTTAGGGAACTTTGGTCTCCTCCAGTTTGTTGACTCCCAGGTATGTTGTTTTCTCTGTTTGAAATGCAGAAGAAAACATATAGTAAGACATCAGAGAGACAGATTGATGGGTAGATAGGTAGAAATTCTGAAAAACCTGAATGAAACAGTATTTTTAAAAATCTACTGAAATGAACAAACTGCATACTTACATTTTTTTTGTTTGAGACAACAAAACACAAGGAAAAATGAATTATTAAAAAAATTTGGGACAAGTTCCACATCACTCCCCCGTACAGAACATCTGGTTCCATTATCTTTGCAGGTCTTTGCTTGTGGGTTGCTCTCTTCAATACATACCAGAGCCTTTAGTTTGTTTCAAATATAGAGACTGAGAAGACTTTTGCAATGTTTGCATGTGTTCTGATAACCATTTCAGTGTGGATTTTTTTCTCTTTTACATGGGTTCAGTAGGTTCATGCATCATCTTCCACGTCAGTTTCAATCCATATTTATTCCCCTGATTGTGCTGAAGGGTAATTTCAGCTGCCTTGTAATCTCTTTAGGTCCACAACCTTGAGTTGACAGCTCTTTGGTTTCACTCATGTTGGTGGATTACCAAGGGATTTTGCATCTTTGTCGCCTTATATTTATGCCTCAGGGAAACATGATCATAGACAACCATGGATTCCAGGAGACTACAACATTGGTGTATTAAATAGTCTATAAAAAATATATTTAAAACAAAATGCACCTTTGTCCTCATTTTTACAAATAATTTTTAATAGACTATTGGAATGGAATCTCTCTGAACATTTTTAGGAATGCTTGCGATCTAATGATTGATCTTGCATTACATTGAGAGTTTTGCCTAGTTTCATGACCACCACTGATTCTGGACTTGGCTGAATATCAGAGGTGCATCCTTGAGGTGATGCTAGAGGAGTGATGTGGAAAGTGTCCCAAATATTTTAACTTAAATTTTTTAAATTATGGATTACATCACACCAGTTTTTTTAGGCCAGCTTCATGAACGAGTCAGATCCCATACCCAGGTTAACCCTAAACATTGCCTCAAGAGATTTTCCAGTGTTAAGTTGCCCATTCACACTGATTTTATTCCAAGATAATAAATTATCCCAACTATGTCGGGGAAACCGAAACTAAGATTTGCTTGAACAGGCTTGGTTACCTTCGGTTGTGGGTATACACCTTTGGTACCACCTGAAAACAATGATGAAGAGCAGAGCTTCACCACCTTGGAATATGATGTAAATTAGCGGAAAGAGATACAGGGGGCCGATGACCTCTGGAGGGAATGCCACCTTCAGAATGGTTGAGCAAAGCTGAATGTTTTGACAGCCGGTCTCCACTGCAATGGTCCTCTTGCTCCTGTAGAGAGGCCATGAAACTGGAATTGGCAAGCTTGCCTTTCATAATAATCAAACTGGGCACGCATGTTATATTTTAGAGTAGCTTTCAGAATCAGTTGTGAAAAATATTGGGAAATGTTCAAAAGATATGTTGAGTACTCACTGGCCATTCTGTTTCAATAGAGTTGACAAGATGTACCCAAGCACATAGCCTATAAAAGGCATGAGAGAGGCCACAGCCATGAGTTGTGGGGAAAGCACTACCCAGACTGTTCCACCAATAGTGATCCCTGACATCACACCAATTGCCACTGAGGCTATAAGCAAGATGCTTAGACCAACCTGTTGGAAGACATGAGAATAATGGATAACTTCATTTATAAGAACATGTACTCATTAACATGACTGTCTTGCTCAGTCTTGAAGAGCCAATTTCCTTGACAAGTTGAGACAGTTTCCTCTGACTCTGTAGTTAGGCAGATGCTCTACTCCCAAATTTTTACCTTAATTATCACTTGTGAGTAACGCGATGCCCAGTGGTTGATGGCAATGCCGACGGCACAGGGCATTAAGGTCATGATGAGGGCAATAATGATGCCAGCATAGGGAACAGCATTCTCCAGACCAGAGAAGCCTTGGCAGTACAGATAAAGGAGTAAAGGCATCGCACCCAGTGCCGTGACTGTGGAGCATGTGGTCATCACAATGCTGTAGAAGAGAGTTGTATTTCAGCTACTATAATTGTTTAAAAAATCAGGAGAAGGAACCCTACAATGGAGAATAATGGAGAAACAATGTGTGCAGAGAGTAGGTCAAACAGAAGATCATATCTATTGAATTTAGCTTTCAGTTTATTAACTACAAAAGTTAACAGATACATATATCATATGTGCACACTTTGTAGGTTTACAATTAAAGTAAAGTGGTCCTTTTTAGTCATGCATGAACACACCACAACACAGCACACAGTGTAAAAATTTATTTAAGTAAGCAGCCTGCGAAGCCGTGCCTGGGGAGCAATGTGTGGGGAGGGTACCTTACTCAAGGGCACCACAATGGCAGACCTGGGTTTTAAACCTATGACATCACAGGGGCATGTCCCTCTGATTCTCTTCATCCACTGCCGAACATCTTACCACTGAACCATTAAAGGGCGCGTTAATGATTGTGGTACCTCTACTGCTGTATCACTGTTAAGCAGGCATGGCAACAGATGTGGTCAAATAAAAATGAATCAGTATGGTCCTATGGTGTTTCCTTTCTGTTGATATATATAGTAGATGGGGGTGGAAAAATTGTGCAGCAATGGATGGGACACAATGAGTAATTATATACCTGCAAAATGTTCCAATATGGTTGGTGTTTCTAATAAATTGGCACCTCAGCGCAATTGTCTATGAAATTCAAATGAAACTTTCCTCAAAGCCCTTGATAAATATGAATCATTGAAGTAAGTCTGCATTACCTTAGGTTCATGTCCCCTTGGAGAGCCAAGGCAAAAATATTGGAGAGGTTTCCCCCAGGACAGCACCCGCAGATCAGCACAGCAACAGCCTCTATGGGCCCCAGCTGAAAGATCTTGGCCAGGCAGAAGGCGGTGAAAGGCATGATACCAAACTGAGCCACAAGGGCTATCCCTACTCCTTTCGGTCTGAGTATGTGAGCTTTGATTTTGGCAATTTCCATTGTGCAGCCAAGGGAGATCATAGTGATGAAAAGGATGATGATGGTGATGCCATTGATGGCCTTGTCCATGGCTGGAGAAAAAGGGGACTTGAACCCCCCAGTGATGGTTGTGTTTTCTGAGGTAGTGTTGAAGAGGCCATAGCTGACTCCTCTTTGGCAATCTTCTGTCACATTCATAACTGCAGTGGGTTGCTTAGAACTTGAAATGTAAAATAAAATAATTAGAAATGGATTTAAATCATATTCTAAACCAGAAGTGTAAGATGGGGCATCCACACTGGGGCTGTTAGGAGAAACGGGTCAAATGGTGGCATAATATTTTTTACGCCCCCATTTGGACCCTGCACTTTTGCACATTATAGGTAATGGCTTTTGACTTAAATGTAATTGTGATCATTTATTTCTGGTACCCTAACACGTTAATTGTTACTGAAATACATTTTATCATTTTTGATTTTCCATGATTAATAGGCCTTTGCTACAGAAAAGTGATGTAGTTTAGGTTTTTTTTCCACCCAGTCAAAGGCCAGTTAGCCTGAGGAGCCTCCAAAACAGCTTGTGACTTTCAGCTGTTAGAGAAACTGCAAAGGAGGCTTAAAAATTCCTTAAAAGCCAGGCGCCTTCCTCCGAGGGAATGTAAGCCAGAAGACAAACAGCTCCCCTCACTCTCAGTTCCCCACTGATCACACACACTTAGCACCCAGGGTGCTGATTGTTCTATCTGTCAAAGCATCTTTATCCCTTTAAGATTTATTTCACACAGACACTTTGCAAAAGAACGTCTTTGTGGCTTGAAAGTAAAAGAAAAAGAACTCAAAATAGAAGGCCAGAAGCACAGCCTCATTTTATTGAGCATTTTAAATCATAAAACTGGGGGGAAAAATGTAATCACTAACTGAATTGCCTGGTGTTTGGGCACCAATCATCACATACAATTTGGGAGATCAAAATTGTTAAATAATAAGTTGTACACTAATGTTACATATAAATAATTAAAACATCTCTATATTTTTGTTAACATTGTTCAGTTTCCTCAGTCAGCAAATTTTGGAATTTGCAATAAATGACATTCAAATATTTTTATATTTAAACATAGAGCAAAAAGTCCAAATTTAACGTAGGTGTATGCTAAAAGTACACATAACTGACAGTTCTGATGGTTCCCAGCATTCAGTGTAAGTCAAGCAAAAAGTCTAAATCCAGTTGTGTTAAAAATCCAATATCCTCTGTTTCCAGAAGTTTTACCATGTGCTATATAACAGTATTTTCTGAGCAGTTATTTACATTATAAATACTATAAACTATGAATCTTACCTTCATGTTTGTAAAAACAAGGTGTGCTCCCAATACACTTCTGAAACTAAACCAGCAGAGTCCCTCTCTCACTGAACACTGGGCATGCAAATGTCTCAACACATCTCTCTCTCTCTCTCTTTCTCTCTCTCCCTTCCCTCCCTCTCTGTCTCACACAAACTTCTCCCTTTTTCTCATCCTTTCATTACTTTACCCCTTTGGTTTTCTGCTCTGCAATCCCTGTCACATGGTGTTTTACAGTCACATGGGGTGAAGCCTCCCTCTGCGCAACTTGCAACTGAATCAACACTCCTGAGCATGCTGTGTACACTACCCTATGTGTTTTAATGTGCACTGCATAACATTGTCAGTATCACTGGTAACCGGTGAACACCAGTAGGGGAGAAAGAATTATTTGATGCCTTATTGTTTTTGTTTGCAAAAGCGGTTGAAACAGGTTGAAATGCTCTGAGATGGGGAGTGGAGATACTGCGCATTCAAATTCATAGTGTAGTAAAGTGTTGTCCTAGCATGAAAAAAAAGCCCTGACGCATGACTGCAGCATGTATTTTGATTACAATGTATATCGTGATGTCGTGATGGCTGCATGAAAAGTCATGAGATCAGGTTGCATATCCAACACTTGCAGCATCCAGCAGTATCCATGCATTTCTTCTAATTAATTCAATTGAACTGAGCTGTATCAATCTGGCCCTGTTGTCTACACAAGTGGTCAGTAGTACACACAGGGGCGTATCAAGCTTTCCAAAAGTGGGTGGGATGAAATCACATTTTAGCAAAAGTGGGTGTGTTGAATCCCCCCACCCCCCTCGTGTGCTACGCCCCTGGGTACACACACAACCGCACCTGAGCCAAATGTCACCATGCCCAGAGCCAAAAGTTGGGGTCCCAAGGGTTTTAAAGCCCTCCAGCCTTGGGCTGTGGAGTAGTTCTGTTTCTTGGACTGATGAAGCACTTTTGTAATCCCACATCAGTTTATGACTTCAGGGATATTCTTGTGGCTACATCCAATCAAATTCTCACAGCAATATTGTGTATTCTAGTGAAAAGCCTCCCTAGAAAGGTAGAGGCTGTTACTGCAGAAAAGGAGGGACAAACCCCCCTTTAGTATCCTTGGTTTGAGGGAAATACTGCATGAACAGGTGTCTCCACACATCTGAACATAAAGGTATAATTCTGTTAAGTGGGAGGTATTCAAGTCACAAAGTATGTTTCTGTTTCTAGTCTCTAGAGAAGTGTGTCTCACAAACTGCTTATCTGCTGATTACTGGACTGCGTAGTCATCCCTTATTTGCACCTAGAACCTAGTCCATCAATACAAAGCTTGTCTGTTTCCCAGCCGAACACAAGCACTGTGGGAAAACTCCCCACAACCTCATTAGGGCTGTTAGTGAGGGCAAGCTTCAATTGTGATGGTGGCACTTCAATCTGGCTCTGATGCTTCTTGGCACTCACACCATGTACACTTGGCACAATCAAGTCTGGGCTTGTGCCAGCCAATGGGCCTCATTTTTGAGAACATCCACAATCAGGGCCAGATTTAATGGGCAGGCATCTAACTGACTATGGTTAGGCACTATCGATCATTAACCATAACGGCACTGGACTCTGGTGTCGGCCGTGGTTTCAGGTTATTTTCCAAAATGCACAAATTTCCAGCCCACCCCTGCAAATGAGCGACACTGAAGTGTAGCTGGGGCCTGGCAACTTGCTGTGGGGGGGTGGGGGTGGGGTAATGCCTTTGAATACCCCTCCTTGATGCAGGCCTGCTCTTGATGTCCACATGAAAGAGAAAGCAAATGGCCAATAAAAGGACAAAACATGGTAGTTTGACCAGGTCATTCTCTCTAGCGTTCTTCTTAGAACTCTGTATGCCCTAAGCTATGAGTTCCAAATTTATGCATCAAAAAATCTGTCTCATTTTTACCTTAAAAACTAACATTAAAAAATCATCTGAAGGCTAAGCCAACTGACTGTTTTCAATCTGTTTCAAATATGAGACTTGCCCATTTTCGTCTCTGTAGTGATGGGGTGTCAACCTCAAAAGTATTTATTCTTCAGGGCAGAATTGACGCTTGGTCAATAGCTCTCAGAGTTGAAAATGCTTGGAGTTGACCCTTTGACTATGTTTACTGTATGTTTTTTTCTATCATGATGGACTCAAAGGTGAAAGATGCAGTTTGTAATGCAGGAAGAGACTGTGAGTAGCAATAGTTGGTTTAATGCTGATTTAAATACAAATTCAAGCTTTTTTTTAAACATTTTTAAATAAATGTTAAAGTAGGAGGAGGTTAAGCAATACAGCACAAATGAACCCCTGACACATATGGAGGGCTAGAAATGCCAAAATTAAAAATATAAATATGGCAATAATTAAATAATTAAGTGTCATTAATTGCTTAAAATGGGAAAAATAACTTTAAATAATTAATTCAATGTGTATTCAATGTATTTAATGTATTTAATTAATTAACAATGTTTTTATGTCCAATTTAAATGATTAATAATCAATAATACATTTAATTAATTTGGTTTTTATTATTATTATAATTAATGTCACATTTAGTGAATTGTTTTCATTTCACATTTAAATAATAAATGACACATTTAATTAATTATGATTTTATGTCACATTTTAAATAATTAATGATATATTTAAGTAATTACTTCATTTTCGCAACGTTTCGCACATCATGCATTCAGTTAAACTGTCAGTGTGGCCCATCAAAATCAGAGGGCATAACAAACGCTGATCTACACAAGACAGCCAATCGTCTTCCATAGATCAGCGTTTGTTCCGCCCTCAGAGTAAAACTGACAGTTTTACTTAATGCATGATATGCAGCAAACCAAGAATCAGAGCGGTAGAGAAAACGGCTCTGCCATGAATTAATTTTATCTGTCACAGCGGGCCATCAAACGAAGGTAACATCTGATTGGTTACTCTCTACATCTAGTCAAGGCGAATACATCCCAGAATAAAGGATCAATACATGGTCGTCAACATACTTCGAGACAATAATAATAATAACAACTTAGTTTCATATAATTTCTATAAACTTAGCAGAGTCAGTGGAATCTTTACATTTCTGGGGTCTATAGTATTGTTCGGTGGAGTGGGGTGAGGCATGTAAAGTAATCTTTACATGTCAATGACCTCTTTTCATTCAAATTCTTGACTTATTATGCAAATTTAAATGCTAGGAACCTGGCTCATAAAGACATGATCAGCAATTTCAAGTAGGAAAATCCTTTAAATGCTTTGGTCCACTGAAAACTCACTTGTTCAGGTCAAAATAGAATGTTTAGATCCAGTGTCACTTGTTACATGTTTGAACCAAAATATTGTTCATTGTTAAATTCACATGTGAACTTTGCTCATATGCACATTGGCATATAATTTATGCTAAATTCTTTGAAGGAAAGCAAGGGGTACATGCTTTAGTCCACCGAAAACTCACTTGTTGAAGGTAAAATTTGATGTGCAGAACTAGTGTAATGCGTTACCTGTTTGGACCGTAACATACTTCACTGTCAAAGTCACATGGGAACGGTGTCAATATGTACATAGGCTTATAATATATGGCAACTTATATTATAAGTTCTACACATCAAATTTTACCATCAGCAAGTGAGTTTTCAGTGGACCAAAGCGTTTAAGGCATTTTCCTGCTTGAAATTTGCTGTTAATGTTTTATGAGCAAGGTTCCTGGGATTTAAATTTGCAGAATAGGTCAAGTATGTGAGTGAAACCAGACCATTGCCATGTAAATATTAAAACTGTTTATATTGCTTTACATGCATTTCTGAAACAATCCTTCTAAAAAGGCAACACAATCCGGAATGTAAACCTAGGTAAAGTTTTCCACCTACAGGCGAAATGGTGATATTGCAGTCTGGGGAGCAGTTTTTAAGGTGGAAGGAAAAAATAAGGAATAAGGAGCCAAATTCAGAGTTGTTTCGTAAACGGACACTTCAGGCGCTCCAAGCCACTCAAATGCTTGAAAAATGTTCCTTTGGGCATATTCATTCATTTCCTGTCACACTCCGAGCCACTCAAATGCTTGATCACAGCTCGGCCCGTTTCCATTTGATATTACAAGGTTTAAATCAGTTTGGGCCAGACGAATTCCACGTTTTCTTCATATTGGGATGTTTAAAACTCCAGGATAATCTGGGATTCCTGGCCTCTTATTCAAATGAATCTGCAAAACATGGTAGAATACCTGCTGTGTCCTGCCTGGGAATTAAACATATCATAAATGTGTTCAAGTTTTATAAGAATGTGTTAAACAAAGAAATATAGACAACCACACGCCTTACTTCTTGGTTAAAATGTTTTAATATATTTACAAGTCGTGAGGACTGTACGCTGCACAGCTTACTCTCCCGTGAACATTAATCAACGCCCTGAATAAGAAGCCAGATGGATCAGGAGTTGCGAATTAGGAGCCAAATTCAGCAGTGTAGATGAGCCTAAATACTTTCTAGAAGTTGACAAACACTAGAGGGGCAAAATCTTCTTCTGAAAGAGATGAAATAACACCGGTTGCCTCATGAATTTCATTCACTTTCTTAGCACCATATTGGAGAAGACACAGCTTCAGACCAGAGCAATCGTCTGAGCAGATCACTGTAGATCAGCGTTTGTTCCGCCCTCTAATTTTGATGGGCCACACTGACAGTTTAACTGAATGCATGATGTGTGGAAGGTTGCGAAAATGAAATAATTAATTAAATATGTCAATAATTATTTCAAATGTGAAATAAAATTATAACTAATTCAATGTGTCATCCATTATTTAAAATGTGAAATAAAAACATAATTAATTCAATGTGGCATTAATTATTTAAATTTTGAAATAAAAACATAATTAAATGTTGCTTTAATTATTTAAAATGAAATGGAAATAAAAATGACCCATTTATGTAATTATTTATTGGTATTTCCCCATTTTAAAAATTAATGACACATTTAATGATTTAATTATTGCCATATTTATATATTTAATTTTGGCATTTCTAGCCCTCCATAATATACAACATACATGGATACACATACAAATAAACACCAATATATATTTGGAAGCAAGATGGCGCCACTGATGGCAGCCTTGGGACTGTGCTCTCTCGCACTTCCTTTGGTTTCCAGCGCATTTGGTCCCTCAGACCACATCACTTGTTCTAGAGACCAACTGCTAAACATCAGGTAGTGGTCTCAAAACAGTTATTATCCATTTTTCATAAACCCGGAACGTTTTCTGGAGATTTTAGTTGGAGGCGCGGCGGCTCTCTGCGGTTCGCGGCGGAGACGCAGACGTGGGACTGGAGCGCTGGTGAAACTACGCCAGCGCACTGCGCTCTCCTCAGTTCACCCGGCGAACCTCTGCTCGCTTCCAAACAAAGTGGATGAGCTGCTGCTGCTTAACCGAACTAACAAGGACTTTGCACGCTCTACTGTCCTTTGCTTCACTGAAACATGCCTCATTGAACGAACCACAGACGCTGCCTTAAATCTTGACCCACTCTTTGTGTCCTTCCATTCAGCCACATTGGATTGCTTTTGAACCATAACTGTCTGTTTAAGGTCATACCACAGCATCTCAGGGGGGTTCAAGCCCCTTTCACTAAGCCATTTCATTTGTTTCGTTTGTTTTAGTTTCTAAACAGATGTGATGGGACACAATCCCAATCCCACTCCACAGAGCATAAATCCAAAAAAGTTGAGAGTTGTTTAAGGTGCTTTTTGGAAACATGAGACAACCTTTTATGTTTTATTGGTTTGCTGTGCTTTTTGTCGTGCAGCACTTCAAAAAATACAAATTTTCACATTTTTTCTGTCAGATGGTATAAATATAGAACCTGAATTTATCAGGGACTAGATCCTTATATGCTGGTCTCTGGCCTTTCTGACCTTCTGAATGTGTTCTCATTGTACTCTCGAAATTGTTTTGATAGTTTCTGGGAGGAATCACAAATGACCCAGGTTTTTCTCCATTTGAGTTTTGTGACCCTACCACTGAGCATTATTCTTCTGAGGCACAGCAAAGTGTATTAATTGACACAATACCTGCACAAAGGTATCAAACCATGCTGCGACAGGGTTGCTTTAATGCTGATTAAGATGGAGCAAGAATTGGAGACCTTGGACCCTGTAATATAACAGGCAACCTATTTAACCATTTTTACACGCTGTCACACCAGTATGATTCTTGTCATTTTAGCAGCAAAAATGATTTGTGTTTTTTATTAGAACAAATTTAAATGTGTATACAAAAAGGCTGATATCACGCTGTTCCCTCCTGATATAAAACACATGTCTCTTTGTATATGTCACACACAAACTTGCCCAGGACTGGATGGGTGGGTGAGTGCATGGGAGGCATATGTAAAAAAAAATTCCTTCTAGTGTCTGTGAGGGAGAGCGTGCGAGAAATGAAATGCTAAGGGTAGTTGCATGCTAGCAGCTTGGAAATAATTGTACTTTGTCTTTGCAGTTGAAGTTTACAAGCTATAATATGTTGGAGATATCTTTAGTGCTGTTTGAGAATGTGCATGTGACGGTAGTGGTCACTGGCTTCTCCATCTCAATAATAACTGAAATCAGTAGCGAATGTAAAGTCTACTGAAAGTGGGGTGGTGTGGTCAGTTAGCTGTGCAGCTACACTGGGTCCTAATCCTACTATGAGAATATTTGATCTCCGCTGATTTTGAGATTTCCCAGGTTTCACCGGTGATTCTCTGTGCCAGTCACTGTTATTGGAGTCCAGTGACAAGGCCCGTTTCATCTCTTTATAAAACTGAGGGACTGTAATGACCAAGCCTGCCCAGCATGTCACAGAGTGCCTTAGTGTTTAACCTCTTGTGGAAGCACAGTGAGTGGGAATTGAGGGAAACAGACACTGTTCAGGGTTGTGAGACTTGACTGAAGAGAGCATTTGGATGATGAGCGCACTAGCCTGTGAGCCTTGTCTCTGGGAGACATGAGAAAAAATTGGTCGATATACATCCCTGTGGAGAGATGCTGTGTGTGTGGTGTCTTCACGAGAGTCTTGTTCTGTGTCTGTGCGACACGTGGCAGTGAGGACGCTTTTAGCATAACAGAGCAGGCAGACTAGTAGCATGCAAAAGAGGGGGGGGGGGGGGGGGGGGTTTTTTTCTACTAAACCCCACT
>JBBMFX010000001.1:35628349-35653749 GCA_037832545.1 Rhabdalestes septentrionalis
GTGTGTGTGTGTGTGTGTGTGTGTGTGTGTGTGTGTGTGTGTGTGTGTGTGTGTGTGTGTGTGTGTGTGTAAAAAATTGCAGGCCACTTGTTCTACACACTATTGACCAACACTTAATTCAATACTCCAAACACAAAAATGTTTGGAGAAAATGTAAAAATTATACATATAAATACATATAATACACAAATTATTATAAACTACACGACACTCTACAAACAGTGGTGTTACGGGCAGTGTGTGTGTGTGTGTGTGTGTGTGTGTGTGACTCTGACTCAGAATTGAATATGCTGAAATACAGACCATAGAATGGCTGCTCTACTCACACTTCTGCACTTACACTCTCACACACACACACACACTGCACAAATGGAGGCGTTTCTTTTTTATTTACACACACACTGCAATAGTTTGGAAAAGAACAGACACCTGTTCATCTTACACATACACACACACACACAGCATATTTGTGGACATATTTAGGGCGAGCTCTTGGAATTTGAACCCTGCGATAAGCGGATGTTTACTCTTATAGCTTTTAAAAGCATATGAGATAAATAGATTTTAAAGATCATTTTTACTCTTAGTTATAATTTACTACGTTCCTCGTTCCAGGCACGCAGGCGTTCCCCGCTCTGTCCACCCTCGGGTACCACCAGTGCCGCTGGAACTACAATGACCAGGAGGACGTGAGGGCCGTGGACGCAGGACTGGACGAGCATGACATCCCCTATGACTTCATTTGGCTGGACATTGAGCACACTGACGGCAAACGGTACTTCACCTGGGACCCGCACAAGTTTGCAGAGCCCAAAGACATGCTGCAGGGACTCATGGACAAGAGACGCAACGTGAGTGATTGTGTCTGTACATGAATGTGCATTTTTCCCTTTTTTATGTTAACTATGCATTTAAAATATAAAAGATAGTCCTGTAGTGCATTCATCAGCCGTATGGTGCTTATCCACTGCCTGGTACCGGCTCTGCACGGTTCGGCTCGGCTCACTTTTTTTGCTTTTATATCACTAAAATCTGGTACCCGGGACTATTCCTGTGGGTGGTTTTCCACTGCCTGGTACCGGCTCGGCTTGGCTCTACCCTGTTTAAGTTTCCACTACAACTGGTAGCATAGCGACCGAGACGCAGCTCGAGCGGAACTGAGGTAAAAAAAAACTGAAATTATTCCAATCATCAGAATGGATTAAAATCAAAGGGATTTTATTTCTTCTCCTTGGTTTGTGGTTGTTCGCCACAAAACGAGACAGTTGTTTCGGCAGCGGACTGCTGAGGAAAAACCACCAGGACGCAACGACAGCAACCACCAATCAGGAACCTCTGATATGTACGCGTCATCATATAGTATCGGTTCAGTATGGTTGGTACCTCGACCAAGGTGGTACCAAAATTAGCACCGGGTACCGGGTACCAGGTACCAGATTTGGTAATGGAAAAGCAAAACAAGCGAGTAGAGCCGAACCGTGCCGAGCCGGTACCAGGCAGCGGAAAAGCCCCATTACAGGCAGTCGACGTAATAACGAGCAGGCAGGGGTTCCCTGAGTTTCAACTCAGATCTACACTTTCGACAGTGATGTAACCCAAATTTTGCTGTAAGTCGAAACACGCTCTAGCACAGGCATCACCAAATGGCGGACATGGGTCGGGATGGTTCTGTCTGGACCGGTGACCAGTCTGGTAAATTCACAAGATTAAGTCATTTTCATCTAACATTATTCTGGATGGTCGTGGCTGTTAAATGCGGGCACTGCTACTCCAGTTAACACTAGAGGTCGATCGATATATCGGTTTTGCCGATTAATCGGCACCGATAGTTGATTCTGTGAACTATCGTTATCGGCAAAAATCCATGCCGATAGATTTTCAGGGGTTACTTTTTGTTTCAGTTTGAAAGCATGTCTTTAATTGACCTCAATATTTTTTCATATATTCATATTTATTTCATATAACACATTTTCATGATTCAGGACTGTTTTTTTGTTTGTTTTTTGTATAAAGTTCAGTACTATTTTACATGGAGTGTTGTGTTTTTATAAAAAAAACTTTTTAACTTTATTTTAAAAACTATCGTTTAATTAATCGGTTATTGGCAAGTACGTACCAACCTAGCTATCGGTATCGGTACAATTCAATATCGGTCGACCTGTACAGTGTATGTTGTTGTTTTTTTTTTGTTTTTGTTTTTTTATTTACTTGTTTTAAGTGGTGAGTGCCACTGCTGTTTAATTCAGTATAAAAAATGTATTGTAATTTTTTTTTGTTTTGTGCAGTTATTAAGGAAAAGACACATTGGGAACGATATCGTCACCATCGTCTTCCAAGAGCCAGGAGCTCATCCCTTCACCCCCAAGAACATCCGCTCGCATTTCCAGCATGTCTTCATCATCGTGCGTGTTCACAATCCCTGCTCTGACAACACCTGCTACAGGTAAAAGCTGAAGCGGTGCAGGTAAAATTGTGCTGGTAACCAGAGTCTTCTTATGCTGATTGAAATGGGCAGATATGGACTGTTAAAGATGGAGTTTCACAGTAGAAAAACAGGGATACAATTATTTTAATGGCCCTCATTTATAGCTAGTCTTACAGGGGGGGTGGGGGGGGCAACTTGTAGCAACTTGTAGCCCTTAAGCCATTACATTTTAGATCATTGCTAAATATCAGGATTGACAAAATACCAAATTGCAGATTCTATCTATTATATATTACAGTTGCAAGATACCCTCTGAAAACACACAAGTGAAACCTTGACATGGTTAGGGTTTAACCTGCATTGTTTTTAACAAAAATATTTTATGAAGGTCCAAGTACATCCGATCCAAAATAAACGTTGGAATTGATCTGGGTGCTTCATAAAACATTGGATAGATGCTCATTTCTGTTTCATACAGTTCTGGGGTTTAAGTATTCTGAAGGAATGACAAATGGTACAGCCTGATTGAGCTTGTGAATGCATTATTTATGAGTTCCAAAATATTTTTGGCTCGATATTTTGCTAATGAGTTTTTTGGCTCCATCCTTAACGAACAGTGAATAGTAGCTTATTTTTATGGCAATTGATTAAAAGGCGACTCAGTAATAGACTGCAGGCCAAGTAGCAGCCCCATTATCTGTGGCAGTGGCGAACCATTATTATTAGAGCTAGGCCTCACTTCGTAATATTAAAACACAGTCAAAAATTACGAATTAGTAGTGTTTTTTACACTGAGCTAATGACATTGCATATTTTTGCCATTCTGTATTTAACTTGGAAAATGCTCATGTTTCATTTAAACCTTATAACAGATATAGTATCATATGTTTACTTATATATCTTTTGGTAAATATTGCTGACATACAGCCCTGTAAGAGAAACATTGCAGTTAGCCTGCCACTCATATTTAAGAGTTTCCGAAGGCTCAGATTGACATTTTTTCCCAAAAAATAGGTTTGACACATTTGAAATTAAAACATAATTGGTTAATTTCACTGTCAGCAGCATATTAAGTTAGTGGTTAATTTCTTATTGGACCATTTTCTGTTGGTTTTTTTCAAGGATGAAACCAATTACTTCTGTCCAAAATTTGATAATGAAGTAAGAACAGGGTTACAGCACTTGCCAAGTCTAAATGGAAGCAGATATGATTCTACTGAATAAAAATGAGCAAAAAATTGCAGGCATTTATTATTATATTTATTATTATTATTATTATTATTATTATTATTATTATTATTATTATTATTATTATTATTATTATTTATTTGATGTTCCCAGAAATCATTAGGCCTTGGGGCTCTGAGGATTACCCTCTGCTAAATGGTAGAGCTCCAGTATTTTCTGCAGCATTGTATTTAGGTTAATCTGAAGTCCCTTGTTGCATTATTTAGAGGTTTGTTTTAGATTTTGGTGGCACAGCAAATGAATGCGCCGCTCATTCTGTGCTCTTGTCATAATGCATTTGATTATGAGAGTTCAGAAAGCCTCTATAGACCGTGTCCAGTATATGTGTACATGTATATGTGAGGTTCTATTTATGCTTGAACGAGAGATTGCTCTTTGAGTTGTTGCCTAATGGGGATGGAGACGCTGATCCCAGCTCATGTTGTCATGCATCTTCTTGCAGTTCTGAACATGATTCTAACATATTTATGTATTTTTTTTTCCTATTCCTATTGTAAATGCTAGGGATGGAGATGTAAAAAAAGGGGTGAGTCTACAAATAAATCAAGATAGATTTTGCCCTATGTGCATGTACACATGTGCACACATGCAAACCCACTCTTTCACATATACAGACACACACAAACACACACACACACCCCTCCCTGGCACTGTCCTTTCCTTTGCCTGCAGGCGGCTGAGATGGAGCGGTCTGAAGAAGTTAGCGTGGCAGGACTCTCTAGGATTACTCCACTCCCCCCTAGCAAACACATGCACACGCACGCACTCACGCGCATACAGTGTTTCTCTAGTGCATCAAGATCCCTGCTCACATTACTGCTCAGCTCTCTCCCACACTGCACAAACCTGCTTTTGAGACTGTGCTTTGGCTCTCATCACACTTTTAAAGGGTTGATTTATTTGGAGGCTTTTTTCCCTTTCGCACAAAGAGCGGCTTCTTCAACTACATCCACTCTTCTGGGTGTTTTTTTTTCGGTTTGTATGTAGAACCCATTGTCAGATAGTAATCGGAATTTCATAGGACACCATAGGACACCATAGGACACCATAGGACACCATATGACACCATAGGTCACGGTGGACCTAACTGGATTCTTGTGAAATGACAGAAGACCTTTTCTAAATCTTCAATTTTTTTCCCTCACCATCTGACGTCTTGGAAAGACAGCTGAATTTTTTCTTGCCATTTCATTGCATTCGTCCTTCCTTTTTTTTAGGATCACATTTTAATTTGTTCTTGTCTGGACTGGAGGAAAGGGGGGGGGGGGCGGGAAGGAAGCATCTTCTGAAATAACCCGGGTTTCGTAGAGGCAGCTTTAGTAAAAAGGAGAACATTTGTGATTGCCTACCAGCTACAGTCACCTTGGTGTGTCTTCAGTTCCGTCGATGCACACCGCTGTCCCTGAGGCATCACTTGTCCCTCTTAACCATCACTGGGATCTTCCTGTAGGTGTGGATTAACCTGCTGCGACTGGATATAAACCCCCTTTTTTCATTTCTCATGTGCACTGACCTCTTTACTAGCTTTCTCATGGGAGTCATTTCATCACTTTTTTGCACAGCTTTTGATACTTGTCAACAAAGCCCTTCTTCATTTTGCTAAAAATTAAAAATGGATTGCAGGTTTGCATAGTGTAGTCTGTGACTAAAACTATGGGTTTGTGATATGGCAAGAATTTACTTTCACGGTGCTCAAGGAATTTTCTTAACATGAAATGTCACAGTATTTTATTTCTGAAATGGAAATAAAAGACTAGCAATGACACATATTTAAAAAATATCAAAAACTCGAAATAGGAAATGAAATATGGAGTCGATTCTAGAAGACCACATAAGCATTTGTTTTTTCAGAAAAGATTGAATTTGTCACAAAAATTATATATATCATATCATATCGCTGTGCAACAACTTAATTCATGTTAAGTGAACAATTTTAGTTTTAAGAAAATATGAATGACCAATAAGTTTTGCAGTATTTGGCTATTGTTATACATTCAAGTTTATGTTCTACTTTTCTTGGTTTTTCTCATACCATTTTGCAAAAAAGATATTTGGAAATTTGTCTTGGATAGATCAGAGATACATGCTTGCTTGGTGATGCTAGCAGCAGCATTGGATTTTTATTCAGCCTGACTCTCCCGACAGATAATCAGAACATTTTTCAGAAGAGTATGGAACACTGAACATCTCTATGCAGAGTTGGCTAGCTTGGCTGCAAATGAGTAGCACCCATGTGAGTGCACATGTCAGTTACAGTAAAGTTCCTGAATGGCTGACTTCACTTCATGGGTCAAGTAGAGTGTATTTGGTAGCAGGTCACATTTTTCATATCACATTATAGCAACTGAGCTTTGTTTGGTGCAGTCTTACGATATTGGCTTCCCATAACACATAGAGCTGTCTGTCTTGTGTTTGTTTTTATCCAACAATTGGTCTGGCCCAGGGTTGAGGGGTAAACCATTTATGCCCAACCTTGCATGGTTTGGACCACTTGTGTTGGAGCTGGCAAAACATGAGATTGTCTGTAACAGTGGGTTCTTAAGATGGTGCTGGGAACCATGACTGTCATTTTTTTCTAGATTTTGTTAAGGAATTGCTGGCTAGATTGCAAAACCTCACTGGTGTATTTTTACCCTGCCTCACTGCTGTTGCTCCCTGGGGTCAGTGGCTGAACTTAGATTGGGGCAGTTTGTAACCTAAGATGAACCCTGGCCACTGGAGAGCTCACACCCTCTTTTTGTGTTCTGGTCGACAAAGGGCTTAGCAGGAACAATAGCTAAAGGAAAAGTCTCCACTTAAGAATACTGGATTACTTGCTTTCTCTCTCTCTGACCTCCCCAACACTTCTTTCTAACTATCCTGAGGGAGAATCCACTCAACCTACTTCTTTTGTCCCACTATGAAGCATGCCATGCAAGAAACCTGAGTAAATGGTCTCTGCAGTTTTTCTGCAGATTTCAGGAGTGAACCAGCCTCCACGCGTTCGGTGTATTCTATTGTTATTCTGAAGAGATACTTACATAATTTGTCATTATACTAAGAAAAAGGAGAATTATTGACTTGAAATCACTTTAATTGTTCTTTTATTTGTTGCTTCATCATATGGATTTCAACTCATTTCGTTAAGTCTAATTGTTAGGTGCAGTGATTTACCTGTCTAGAAACGGAGGCCATGGATAACCTCCAATTTTTTTATATATATTTTTTGTAACCAATAGAACCAATTGCCTTACCAAGCTGAAATAAAGTGCTTAGTGGCTCTTTACTATGTGTACCCAAATTAAGGGCTAAAGGAAAGTACCAGTTATCGTTGTGTTTGTTTTGTAATATTTTGCAATTGTGACCATTTTTGTGTTAACTTACGCAGAACATTATGTTTCAGACCATACTCTGCAGTTTTGTCTTTAGAGGTGCCTTTAAATATATAAAATGTTTCACTTAAGAATTATGATTTCCACCCTTTTACAATTGCGAATGTATCCCATTGAAATCATACAAATAGTATTTTTCTGCGAGTGTTTATCACTTGAAATCCCCATTTGTATTAAAAACATATACTTTCCTTTTCTCCTGCAGTGTGGCAATCAGTCGCTCGAGTGATGTGCCCCATTTTGGTCCAGCCATCCCTAAAGATGTGACTTTACCTAAATCTACTGTCTTCAGAGATTTCCTCCTGACCAAGATCATAAACGCAGAGAACGCAGCTCACAAATCAGACAAATTTGGTGCCATGGCGACTCGGACGCGGCAGGAGTACTTGCGGGACCTGGCCGAGCGCCACGTTACCAGCACCCCAGTAGAACCTTCTGGAAAGTTCCCCTTCATCTCTCTGGCGCACAAGCGGAAGGAGAGAATTCGGCCTTATGGAGGGGCGGAGCTTCGCAGCCTTGGTGCGATCACATGGGCGGTACATGTGGAGGACCAAACCGCAGGTGCTGAGAGGGAGGGGCTTCTGGCCATCTCGAATGAGTTTGTCATCATACTGGACCAGGAGGCCAAAGCTCTGGTGTTCAACTGCTCTGTAAGGGACGTGATTGGTTGGTCACTGGGCAGCCCCGCCTCAATGAAGATTTATTATGAGCGTGGCGAAAGTGTCTCACTGCGATCTATCAATAACAACACTGAGGATTTCAGCGAGGTGGTCAAACGCCTAGAGGTCTGTCAGTTCTTCCAGTTAATTTTTACATATTTAAAAATATATATATGCCTGGCTGATCTGCATCTAATGCTACAGAGTAGGCTTGATATGTTATACATTGACATGAAGTTGGTGAACTCATTAAAAGCTTTTTGACATTTTTTTTTAATATGCAATCGTAAAATATTAAACTGACATCCAGTAAAATATGCTTCCATTTTTTGTAATAACAAATAATGGTATTTCTATGATTTATATTCTGTATAGTTTCCTAAATCTCATTTATTTAATCCTAGTATATACATTATACTATCCTTATATCACACTATCTGTAAAGATAAACACTGGCCTATGAGCTGGTTTTATTATCACAATTCTCCCATAACCCATCTGTCACATGAAATGTTTTTGGTGTGATTTTTTTCCATGCCTGTTTTGGAAGGCATTGTTAATGTGAACCTTGCCTTTCTGAAGATTATATGTTGAGGTTTTTCAGTAGTGGTTTCAGTATAGTCACATGTCTGTCATGCATGTTAATATTCAGAGAATTCATGTACCTGTCTCACATGCGCCCCTGCAGATATTATATCCGTCACTGTGTACTTAAACAGGGTTTGTTTTGCTGCTGCCACTGCCCAGGTTTGATTGCTGGCTGTGGTAACAGTAATAGTGTGGTTGTTAAATATATACACACACACACACAGACACACACACACACACACGCGCGCGCGCAACGTACAAAGTGTTCTATCAGCAGTCTCACACTGGCACAGCTTAATGGGTCTGTGGTGTCATTTAATGTCTGTCTACATGCACCTTTTAATTAAATGCAGGCCAACAGTAATACCACTCTTGGTGTTGTGCATGCTGTTTTTTTATGTATTTAATAATATACTATTTTACTGAATGCATCAGTGACAGAACAAAACCTTTTAACCAAACCTACATGAGTATTGAAATTCATTACTACTACTAAATAATTTACTGTCAATTGCAGCAATTACTTTTAGTATTCATTCTTATAAACATACCAGACTGCATGTTTGTTCTAAAATCTGTCTGATGACAGCATCTTAGTATGATTCATTGCAAGCTGTTAATATAAACATTAACCCTCATTTCTGTGAATGGGACACACTCACTATTGTTTTGAAAATGGGATCATTCAGGAGTCAGTGTCAACGGTATTGCTATTGATATAAAAAATGCTAAACACTACCCAGCCCTAGTCCAGCCCTTCAAATGTGTGTTTTTTAGAATGATTACTGGGACTAAAAACAGTATTTTATTGTTTGCTTGAGAGACATCTGTACTGCTGATTCACAGATCCCTTATTGAACCAAGAAGACTGTAAGGAACTCTGCTACATGCAATTGAGAAATTACAAAACAACACATTAAAAAATTGTCAAAACTATGGACGAATTCTAACCTGTTATTAGACTTTGAAAAGTTAGAATATTTGATCATCAGTAATTCAAAAGGATCACAATTTCCTATTCTTTCCGTTCCATGAGGGGAAACCTCTTGCCATCCACATGCAGCCCAACCAGTAAAGGAGTTTTGTATTTGCTTTCTCTCCTTTTGTTTCTCAGCTTGTGACCAAAGGCAGTCAAACAAAGGAGATGACTCTGAGGAGGAATGCACTGGGCCAGCTGGGCTTTCACGTAAACTTTGAGGGGATCGTGGCTGAGGTGGAGCCATATGGCTACGCCTGGCAGGCAGGCTTGAGGCAAGGCAGCCGATTGGTGGAGATTTGTAAGGTGTCCGTGGCAACGCTGTCCCATGAGCAAATGATTGACCTCTTGCGTACCTCAGTCACAGTTCGAGTGGTCATCATCCCTCCACATGAGGATTCCACACCCCGCAGGTGAACCTTTGGGTACTGATTTGTGTCCTGATGTTCATCAACAGAACAGATTTTTTGGGGAAAATATATTTCAGTTTAGAGTGAAAAGTCAACTTCTGTGCAATAACTGGTATTGGTTGTGATAGCAGCAGCAGTGTTATCTTGCAAGTTATAATTTGGTCATTTCAAATGAGAGTACTGTTACTAGGTTGCTCTGATAGACAGATCATTTTGGCAATGTGAGTGTTTTTGGCCACAGAACAAATTTAGCAGAAATAACTTCTTATACCGACAATTTGTAACAATCCTTTCCTTTTGATTTGTGTGGGATGGGGCTGTGAGTCAGAGCTAAATGAAAATTCTGTTTTTCTGATTTGTTAAAGGTGGCATTTGATGTCAGCAACACCCATTATGGTCTCTCCCAATTGATTTAATCTGAGGAAGCAAAAATGAGCAACATTCTCAATAAAATTGGCCAACATTTTTATTAATTAATAAAACAAACCGATTAGCCAAATTAATTGACAGAACCGTTTAGGACATTAATGCATCTAAACATGCATCGCTTTCTAATTACGTTAGCCTCTTAGCTACATAGTACAGAGTTACGATAGCTCTCTGTCTTGATTTATTGATTACAATAGTGGACAGAAAAATAGTTTTTCACAGAATGGGTGCTTTGATTTGTTGAGCATGAATGAGATGCATTAGGTGCTCGTTTGCTGTGTTGTTTGAAGTTACACTGTATTTTTGATCTTGTTCTGGTAAATTGATATATGTGATATTTGTATTTATAATGACATTTCGGCAGTGTCCCTGTTTTTCTGTGGTTTGCAGTAACTGTACCACATGGTGGTTGAGTACTGAAAGGTTGTTTGTCTTTGTTCTCTAGAGGATGTTCAGAGATATACCACATGCCTCTGGTGGACTACAAAAACCACAAAGAGGGGATGCCCTATGAGTATAAGTTCCCCTTTCGCAACAATAACAACAAGTGGCCTCGACCCACAAATGCTCCCCAGACCGCAGTCTCCACTTCCCAGAATCGGAACGTAGGCCTGGGGGCGAC
This sequence comes from Rhabdalestes septentrionalis, assembly GCA_037832545.1. Taxonomy (NCBI): domain Eukaryota; kingdom Metazoa; phylum Chordata; class Actinopteri; order Characiformes; family Alestidae; genus Rhabdalestes; species Rhabdalestes septentrionalis. Next base: position 35,639,078 of record JBBMFX010000001.1, read on the forward strand.
CCTCAGCAAAGTTCCGCCTTCAGATTATGCAACGCGGGCTTCAGCCATTCCACGTAGTGTGTCCAGTGATGGACGTCCACTGAATCCTAAAAGGTAGTTTTAAATAAGTAATCATTTTAGTGAATTATTAATTTAGCTTTATTTTTTTTAGGTTAGGGGCTCCTCCTTGTTTGAGTTTTGATAGATTTGGGTAAAAATATTTATAAATAATGTACAATAATTACATTTATTAAATAATTACATATAACAGAAGTAGGACAGAAGTTGATGTTTTTTTTAGGTTTGAATTAATGTAATATATTACTAAACTAAATTCCTTTAAATGTATTCATTTAGATTTGTTAACACATGCTATTACAGCCCAATTATTTTACAGGGTATATTTCTCAGTTATTATGGAGCTATGTACAGTTCTGATCATCATTCTGGACACAACAATTTTACAACCTAAATTAGTGAAGTGTTAGTTTCAATATCATGGTCAGAATGAGGACTTAATTGAAGCTCCATTCCCATACACGATGCACCACTGTGCCTTGTGTAGCTGTTCTGAAAGGAAACTTATTCCTAAGAACATTTCTGCGCTTTAGGGGTTAGTCTTGTTGAATGTTACGCTGAGGGATTTATTGAAGAGTTTTACTCTTGCTGCCTTGTAATAATCTCTGAGTCACTCAGCTGTGATCTTGTTTTGTCTCTCAGGTACTCTCCAGGCTCTGATAACTATGCCCTGGCTTGTTCCATCGTGATGGGTCGTTCTCCCCACACGCGCAACTCCCCCAACAACCAATCATACTCCAGCGACACCAGCTCTAGCTCCACCCACTGGCGTCAGAAGTCCATTCCAGATGGGTAAGTGTTACACATGAGTGATTGGTTCATATAATTTTACTAACTTTCTTTATATATAATATTAACAAATAATGTCAAATATAATAACAAATCTGTCAAATAATTTGTTCATTTCAATTAGTGGAACAATTGTGATTTTGTAGGTGTTTTTGGAGTGATTGCAGAAGGAGCTCTAAGGGCACTATGCATTGCTTAACTTGGTATATATATTACACACGTATATAATATGTAATTCACAAGTCCTTTAACCCTATGGAACATAACTTATTGGGTTATTTTATGTAAATGACTGTTTACTTCTATCACCTGTATGAGATCACTGTGCTTATCAATAACAAAATAGTTTTATTCATTCTAGAATGCCTGTTCTCTTTTGGTTACCTGCTTGTTGAAGACCTGTAGCAGTTCTGAACTAATACTAACCCTAGCTCCAGTTTAAAGGCAAATAAACCTCCAACACTTAGGATACAAAGTGGTCATGTGACAAGTGAATGAAAGAAAGACATTCATGAATAGGTCTGTAGCTAAGCTGTGACATTTCAGATGAATGAAACAAGTGGTGTGCCTGCGTGGCCTCGCAAAAATTGAATGCATCACTGAGACAATTTTTGGCTTCATTTGATTGTATGTTATTGATGTTTTAAAATAATAACAAATTTTTTAATAACATTTTCTCTTGCTGACTTTCTTGGATTGAGACAATAGTGGAACGAAATAACATGTCTGTACAGTTCAGGATGTAAAATTCCACATTGTGTGCTAAAGTAGGAAAAACACTCTGAAGGTTGAGATACTAGTGTTGTTCCTATGACTCCATGAGTGCAGTTCTCATTCAAAAACAGAATTCCATTGCACTTTGGTGGCTCTCGTGATATCGTTATTTCCAGCTACTGCCATTGCCAATTTATCTCCAAAAGAGTATCATTTACAAATGGAATACAGTGCTGATGGTGGCATTTTCAGTAATTGGCAGGCTAAGTTGGACAGTGCTCATGAGAGACTTACACATAAATTAACGAGCAGCAGACTAACAAAACAGCAAAATGGAAAACACTTGCCCTCAAGATGCTCCACTATAACAAGAATCCATGAGCTACATAAAAAAGAGCAAAATTTGGAAGCTAACTAATGAAGAAACTGGAACCTTTGACTGTATTTAAATTGTATGTACCCTCTTGTATGTTTTCACTGGAATAAGTCTTTTTTCATTTTTGTTAATCAGTATTATTAATATATTATTTACATTACCAAGGATTTTGCCTTCAGAAAATAACTTATCCTTTTTAAAATGAGACAGTCAAAATATAACTTCCATGAGTTTCCACGGGCATTTGAGGGAAATAAATCGCAAGTAAAAAACACACATTCATGCAATCAAACTTTAATGCACATAAGTTTGAAAAATCAGTCACTTTCTCACTCAGAGGTACAACACAATTTTTATTTGGCCTCAGGAAATGGCTCCACCAAGTCTTTGAACGGCACTGAAGAGAAGCAGCTGTACTTTTGTTTTTCTTCAACTTGTATTGAACAGGCTGATCAAACTCATACCAAAGACTCATCATGTGTTTTATTATTATAGTACATGCAAGCTCCCTGACCTTTTTAGGAACATTTTGTGAAGGAGGCCCTGATTCTTCCTAAAGTCTGATTTATGTCTGCTCTGACTGTTTTTCCTCTGCTTTTGCCTCATTACCCTCTTCAGGTTTAATGCTAATCGGAACTCCCCACTGGTTGCTGAGCGGCAAAATCTGAAAGACGGTGTGCGAGTTCCTCCAAGTTGGGCCAGAGTGGTAGAGGGAGAAGGATGTACTAAGAATTCTGATAGAACATCAGGTGATCAGAAAAACTGGCCATTTTTTTTGCATGTTTTGTTGTACTCAGGGTGTTTCCATGTATGTTTGTGTGTGTGCTTGTGTATATATCATAGATGGAAGGATAGATGGATGGATAGATGGATAGATAGATAGATAGATAGATAGATGGATGGATGGATGGATGGATGGATGGATAGATGGATGGATGGATGGATGGATGGATGGATGGATAGATAGATAGATAGGGATGTCTGTGTATGTGTGTGAATTTGAGAATGTTCTAGAGATATTTTCTAGATATTCTGTATTCTGTTACTAAACTTTAGCTGTAATGTATGTGAGCATTTAATTATTTCCCATTACATCTATCTTTTGTGTTTTAGAGCCACCTGTGACCAAACCAAAGCCAGTCTTGGCAAACACTGATCAACACTATAAAGACCACAACACAGCGCTGTACCACAATAGCTCTAAGGTTGGTCTATGGACTCTCTACACATATTCCCCACCAATTATAACATTTATATCTTACTCAGCTCTAATATCTTTTTTGTCCATCATACTGCAGACTGATGCTACATCCATTAGCCACTCTAGCAGCAACACCCTCTCCAGCAACGCGTCGAGCTCCACCCACAGTGAGGAGAAGTGGTACGAGATTGGTGGGAGACCTGTGACTCAGTCGGAGTCAGATCAGAATGGATTTACAATGGGTTACATGCAGGGAGCTGAGAGCAGCATTGAAGCTGTGCCCTACGGACCCACACTCAGGTGTTCAGACTTAGTTCCTGCAGGCATCACCTCCAAATCCAAAGAGAAAGCCTCCGCTCACTGGGGCGAGATGCCAATCTCCACTGACCGGACAGCTTCAGAGATTTCTCACGAAACTTCAGAGTCTCCTGTTCCTACAAAAAGGACTGAGAACCAGGCTAAAAGCTCTCTGGGTCCAGAGACCAACTCCCAAACTCTCAGTGATGTAGCCTCACATTCCAGGTACATGTTCCTAGCTGATTTATTTTCCTATTTCAGGACTTCTGTACAGAACGCAGTAGAGCACAGTCCATCTCCTCAAATGTGTATATGCTCTTTAGCGTGTAGCAGTTTGCTGCTGCACACACAAATTCAAAGGACTGCTTTTCACAATACACAAGCACAATACTAAGCAACTAACAAAAAATTATGCTGTTTACATGGATCAGTCTTAAAGGTACAGTGATATGAGCAGCTTCTTTAAATTGAAGTTTTATTGAAATAGAATATAGGTAGAAATGAGTAGTACTTAAAACTTCATAAACTGTACCTCTGTTTTTTATTTGCGGTTTATTTCACTCGAATGCCTGGTCATGGTAGATCTATTTTTATTGTCTCATTTTAAAAGGGATAAGTTGTTTTCTGAAGGCAAAATCCTTGGTAATGTAAATAATATATTAATAATACTGATTAACAAAAAATGAAAAAAGACTTATTCCAGTGAAAACATGTTCCAACCAATGAGGGTACATACAATTTTAATGCATAACGACCAAACTCCCTTGCCAGTGTTTGTGCTGGGTTGCTTTGTCAAGGTGGCAAGAATACAGCATGCAATACAATATCAGCATTTACTTGTACATTTACCAACAGTAATATAAGGCATGTTGTAGAGATCAGTAATGTTCTATTTACTGGCATGTATGTAGCCAACCACAGAGAGACCTATGTGGCTTTTGTAAATATAGGATCTGTTTTGGGCTTTTGTGTGTTATGAATGTTTGTTTTATGCACACTTAAATTGTCACTTAAGTAAAATATAGCCACAAATTAGCATCTAAATCACCCACTGCACGACACAAACTCTGCATAGGCATTGAGGACTTTTTATGCTCAACAAGCACTAGCTTGCTCCTGGCAGGATGTGCATGCTTCCTCTGTCTGTCTTCTCAGAGAGACTGCACAAATCGCTCAGGAATGCGCAGCATGAGAGAATCTTCTGAAACCCTCCTGAACTCCTGTGACCTCAGTAGCTGTGCATCTGTCAGCTGAAAAAAGAGCAGCACTGTGTGAGGGTTTAAGGGTCAATTGTGGTTTCACTTTTATACTTTTTTTTTTGCAGTGTTGTAAGATGCAATTAGACTCTTATCATTGACCCTTAGGGTTGCACATTATATTGTTTATCATCAATGTTGGGAGTAACAAAAGTAACTAATGACTGTACTGCATTGCTTTTTGCTGTAACGTGGTAATTAAGTTATTACAGAACAGAAACTAGTAATATTTTACTTGGTACAAATGTCAGTAACGCACGTTACAATGCATTTTCAAACCGGAAAGAAGTTTTTGGGGGTTTTTTCCATATAAATTCGCCAAAATCACTGCAAGATCAGCAGAGAAGGGTAGGGGGACGTCCTCTTTTTCCCGGACATGTCCTGTTTCTGAAACCTGCGTCCCACATCCAGCTGGAATTTTAGAATCCTTCAGGATTTTGAGCCGCCTGAACATTCATCACATTACGGGCATCTCTCAGAACCTTAAAGTTCAGAGCAGCCTTCGCTCCCCGAGATTCGCATTAAACATCTAACCCTCCCCCCAGACTGGCCAAGCTGGTAAATAAAGACTGGCCAAGCTGATAAATTGTCCCAGAAATTATTGCGATAAACGACAATATTGTCATTGTGTCCATTTTCAACTGATGTAATGATAATGACATAATAATGCAAATGCACCTTTTCAAAGATCCATAAACCTTGACTTCTAAAGAACATAAAACACTGGGAGTGGAAGACATTGTAAGACAGTCAGCATACCTTGACTTTGTGTGGCTTAAGTCAGGATCTCTCAGGAGTAGCAATGTGTCCAGCTGTGCTAAACATTCTCTTGCTCAGGGCTGGGCAATACAGGGCTGGGAAACACTCAGTGTGAGACCTGGATTGTGTCAATCACAAACATAATAATATGAAAGCAAAACAGCCAAAAAAAAAAGATAAAATCCTAATATTTTTATATAAAATCAACTGTAAAACAATTTAAGGGCTTATCAACACAAAAAACATTAATATTAGCCATGTTTGGCTAAAATATGATTATACAGATGATAAACTAAGAGCCATGTTGGAGCTGAGAGAACCTGCTTTAAAAAGAAAAAAAAAAACTTCCCCTCCTGGAAGTGGTATGCTGTGGTGTAATTGGTATTCACAACTTAGCGGACCGAGACGAGACACCGGTCATTGTCAGGCCAGATTAAAAAGACCAACGTGTTCCACTGGGCTTACTTTCAGTTTCTGCACCCCTGCTATTACTACTGTTTTACCACAAATGCGACGTACCTGCTAGCACAGTGGTTCACCATGTCCATTCGGTTTAAATCCAAAGTGCTCCCATACTGAAGCTGCAGTAAAGTTTTGGTAGAGGAAAAACAGGAGGAAAGCAGACAAGCATGCAAATGAAAATTATCGCGGCTGGAAATGTATCGACATCATTTTAATTATCGTGCAATTAATTCATGACAGGCCTAACAAGTAATAAATAACATATTACAGTTTTTAAGTAACTTGCCCAACACTGTAGGACAGGCATAATTTTTTCTGTAATACTTTTGTTAAGCATATATTAACAAGAATGTTGGTGCACTTCAGGGTGGAAAGGTTTTCAGAACTCTTTTGATGTAGCTTCTGTTCATTATAGCCCTAAGCAAAACAAAATTGGGCCATCCCCTCCCAGCAGATTTGCAGTTTAACAACCACAAAGTAAGAACACAGCAAAGCAATTATCCCGTCATCACGTTTTCTGACACAATCCATCACACAGCACTTTTAAAACAAGCCGAATGTAAATCTAAATTAAATAAATATCTAAGCTGCACATTTCAGCAAGCTTCAGTTCTGCAATATTTGTGATGTAAAGATTTAGAACACAGATAACAGTTCAAACAAGTCACTCCAGTAACGTGTTTCCAAATACTGAACTCTGTGGGAATTCATCTTCAGAATAAATACAGCAAAAAATGCATATTGTATTATGTAAAATATTTTGGATAAACTAGTTTGCAAACAGTGATCATAACAGTGAGCATTAGTTATCTTGTTCTGAGACAGTATTTTTGTTCATATTTCACTCTCCTCTCTCTGACATGCCCAGTAATGTTAAGTGTGGAGCCTGAATTTATTCAGTTCAGTAAATAGTACATTAGGTTTTCAGTGAGTCAACAAAGAAAAATTTTGACAGCCTGTCAAGCACTGTGATTTTGCTTATTTGGCCACATACCAGAAATGTTCTATGTTTTTCTTCTTCTCAGATTTCATTTTTAATGTTTTGTTCCACATTATTACACATTCTACCTTTCTGTGTGTGGATTAATAGATTCCCCCACTCCTATTTATATTAGATCATATTTATATATTTATAGCTGCTCTATATTTGCCTGCACTATTCACACTGTCAGTCTGTGTTTAGAGGCAGGTTTCAGCAGCATTAAAGACTTCCTGTACATTGACTGACACATTGCTCACTGACAGAAGCCTTGATTGAATGATGTAACCTGCTATCATGTACATTTACTAGCTCATCTACATGGACACGCAAACACTGGAAACACAAATCCTGGTTGACATGTTCACCCAGTTAGGGGAAGAGTGGGGCAAAATGGACAGAGACTCTTTGAAGAGATCAGAACTGATTCTTTAAAGCAGGGGGAAGCCTGTCCAGAGATTAAAGATGAAATCATGCATGCAGCTAATTTCATGTCCACAGTTGCAGTATGTATTTTTGGCCTTTTGTCCAAGACCATTATATTTGTGGCATAAGTGTATGTCTCCAACAGCACAGAGAGGCAGTTTCAAGCGATATTTCTGTTCTCTGTGTACATTATGTATGCATTCGATTAGGAAAGAGGCTGAATGTGTTGATGTTTTCTTTTCCTCTCGCTCCACTTCTGAAAGCACCCTGAGCTCAGCACACTCAGGGAGTCCGCTGAGCTCCACACAGGATGAGTCGACCCCCTCCGCCTCTTCCCCCACCCATCCCTCTCTCTCTCCTGGACCCAAAAGCTTCTACCCACGCCAAGGAGCCACCAGCAAGTTCCTTATTGGCTGGAAGAAGCCAGGGAGCACCATCAACTCAGTCGATTTTGGTAACAACCGCAAGTAAGTCAAAAAGAATGCTTCTTGTTCCTATAACTGTTTAAAGCCTCATCAGAATGAGACTGCAATTCGCAATCTCCCTGTAGAGCAGTAGGGTTGGGTATCGTTTAGGGTTATTTCGATACTGGTGCCAAATCGATACTTCTAAAACGGTGCCTGAACCGGTACTCTACAAAAGCCACAAAATGGTGGATGACTCAAGAATATATTTGTATTGAACAAAACATTTTATGCTTGAAATTGAAGTTTAAATATATGAGAATACATATACAAATACAAAAAACAACAACAAAAAACAAAAGTCACCTAACCAAACAACAATAACTAAACCACTTCAAACGGGGGCAGATAGCATTTTTAACGTGGGGGGATGAATTGGCGGGGGTGTGGCCTGGGGTGGGGGTGTAGTCTGTGGCGGGTTTGGGACAGGTCTTGGAGAAGCCAATAATGCACCGTAATAATAATCTCCCCATCAAACTCCGCTTCCCGGAAGAGTTATATACTGCCTCCAGAACCCAGTTAGGGTACATCTATTCAAAATCTATTCAACAAATATAATGATGCAGTTTAGTCTTTTTTCGCTCAGCCGAGTCCCCGTGACTCCAGCAGCCCCCCGACTACCCCCACACTCACTTGCTGCAGTCTCATGAGGAAACGCAGCTTTTTGATATAAAGTTTCTTGTTCCCAAATAGAAATATTTTAACAAGTATTTGTTTGAAATATGTATTTGTAGAAAACACGTTACTTGTGCTTTTCCAAATACTGTATTAGGCACTATCCTGACCGAGGATCTGAATCTGTGGAAAAAGCGCTGTGTTTGGTTTTTCGGAAAAACGCTGAAGCGGTTTTTTGTTTTTTAGTGGCTTCAAGTTCTGCAGTTGTTAAATTCCATCAGTCGAATTGTGGCCACTATGGTTACCGCTGCAACTATGACAGGCACCAATAAGGCAACTAAGTATCAGGACCTCAGAACAACAACACAAGACATACTGCTAGGAGCTATTTGCTCAAAGAGAAGGGTGAATGGAATGGCATGTTCAGGGTTTCGAGTTAAGATGTGCAAAATAAAACGTTTTAGACCCTAAACCAGTAGTAGATTACACATCACTACATCATCTGTGGTTCAGGGGGTCAAGGTCTGATTTTAATAGAAAGTTGAAATGCACTGAAATTCACATCCTGTTTCAGTCAGGTACATACCTGTTAAATAGGTACTGGTGCCATTTTGGCACCGGTTTTCGGTACCCAACCCTATAGAGCAATGGTTCTCAGAGTAACGAGAACTTAATGTTTTTGTGGTCATGCTGCATGTACACATACCCAGCTCACTTGATAGTTATCTGAAGATTCAGATGCATTAGAGCTAGGACTGAAACATGTTTTATTTAATCATTTTTACGATCTAAATCTGTGCCATCTTTACCAGATAACAGAAAATGCTGAAAATTAGATCTCGTCAATTACAATATACTTTTGAGTACCTTGAATGTCTTCACCAATCTTAAGTCCAAAAGGATTTTTCTGACTTTTAAAGAATCTATGTTTTCAAGTAATTGAACAAAAGTCAATCATTTTTGGTCAAAATAATGCAGACCAATAGTATCACCTGTAACAGAGAGTGCATTTCAAAGTGCATTACTGCTCTTAAATGAAATTGTAATCGGATTGCCTTACTTTTTGTTCTTGGAAAATCTCATTATTCACCATTTCCAATACTCTCCTCAAATGCGCACAAATCTGTACCAACTAGAAAGAACAAGAGAAAAGAAACAATAGTTCTTTCAGTACTTTATTTAGAAACCAATATTCATTCAATTATTTATTTTCTAAGCTGCTTATCCTTAACCAGGGTCGTGTGGGGTGCTGGAGCCTGTTACAGTGGTCACAGGATGAAAGGCAGAGAAATATCCCTGGACAGGTCACCAGTCCATAATGGTCAGACAGACATACAGACAAACACTAACACACATTCACACTTGGGGCCAATTTAGCATCTCCAATTTGCCTGACTTGCATGTCATTGGAAGGAAACCAGAGCTGGTGGGAACCCATACAGACATGAATATCATGTGTTCTGAGTCGTACAGCTGTCTAAGTCATGGCTGCCTTATTTGGTTGTGGTGTGCCATGTGTCATATTATTCTGTCTCTCCCACACTGTTCATTTTTAATATTGTGTTAGTATATTATAATACTGTTCATCTGAAATATGGAGGTCAATTGTGTGACTGCATTAGCAATCACACTACTGTTCCTGTGTTACATTTTATTGTTGTTATATTTGAATTTGGTGCCTCTCCTCCTCTTACACTTTTTGAAATATGGGCATGGTTCCAACGTCAAAACATCTGTAAATATCCCCTTCAGTGTGTGAGTACACAGTTTTTATCTATCTGATGATCAAGAAATCGATTTTTGTTGTCAAGTGCCCTCTATAATATATGGGGAGAGATAGTAGACAGTCGAGTTGCCTTTAAAATGTGTGTTGGAGAGAGAGTTTTGTCACGGGTAAGGAGACCAGAAACGCACGAAAAGCAAAACAAACCCAACAAACAGAATATACCTGGGGCAGACTTTAAGACACTAAAGCTCGGGTCAGTTATCCAAAAAAAGATGTATGTAAATGTTTGTAGTGTTTTAATTAAAAACAATCAGACTGTGAATCCGGCAACCTTTAATGACCTTAACTTTACTCTCACCAGCGTTTTTTGTTGTCGCTGTCGTTAGCACAACCGAATGCAAATGCTGTTCGCAAAGATTGGACAAGGTTTAGTGTCTAGACTTTCAATACTGCATTACTGAACACCTCTCTAATGGTTTGTATTTTTAACAAACTGTTTAGTGTCATAGTATGCAATTTGGGATGCAGCCTGTGTGACTGTGGCCACTGAGATTGTGTGCCCCAATCAGGCGTGGGCTTTCTCCCAAATCGGATTGTCCCAGATCACATTAACCCGCCACATTGAGGACATGGCTCAAGACATCCCTGAGCAAATCATGGATCAAGCAAGCTAAATTTCTGCTTTTATATTGTAGTCATTTATATAAGCTAAATTACAGTTATCTTGAAAGTGAACAATGCAAAAATACTGTAAAAATCCAAGGAAACGAATGCGTTTTCTGAAGTAAAATCAATAAAGCTCTGTTTTGGTGTAGTTTTGGTTCCTGTGTAACTAACTGCAATGTAATTACAAGAATCAAAACCCTTATGTTATAGTACTTTATTACAGGTCAGATTACTTCCACTCATTATATGTAAGTTTGCATATATTTGATTCACCAGTGCTTTTTAGAGACGGGGAATCGCGAAAGAGTCTAAAGGATTCTGTGGCTCTGGATTTAATGGGAGTCGGTGCCATTCAGGTTGACCTGAGTGGAAAAAGGTCCATACTTTCAGGGTTCAAGTGCTGATACAGTTGCGCAGCTGCTTCAGGGTTGTGAATGGAAGTCCGGGAGCTGCCTTATTTTAGGTTAAAGTAAGGTTGTGTTGTTTCCATCTAGTGGCCAAATTTGTAAATGCATTGGTTATCTGTGCTGCTGGAAAAATCTGCTTGATCTAGAGATTTTGACATGTTTTAAATGTATCTTAAATGCAGCTTACATGTTTACAGTAGTGACATGAGTCAATAGAATATCTACAAAACTCTTAATTATTTGGACGAATATGATTGAGGTTGTGACTTTTACAGAATGGTTTAATAAAGATGTCATCTTCATGAAATATTGGTGGATTCTAGTAATGTGCGATACCAGTAATTTCCTTTCCAATCCGATACCAAGTAAAATTCAGGCAGGTATCGGCGATACTGATCCGATACCGATATTTTGTACAAAAATGTAATTTGTTTGAAAAATCTAATTAAAAAGTATTTTCAGATTATAGCTTCATAATTAATACAGGACATCAGACTACTTGTTCTTGTTGTTTAATTATGAAGGAAGACCACAACAAGGAATAAAACAAACCTGAAATGTTGCATGTTAATCGATGCTATTTGAATATATATCTTGTCATTTAAAATAAATAGTAAATAGTTGCTTGAACATTAAACTTTCACTCTTTTCCTCATTCATGACACATGACTCCGTTTATGTTCAGTTATTGTTGTGAGAGACCACGTTAATGTGCCGTAATACATTTATTCAGCTGTATTTCGCACATGAATATGGCAGGCAGAAGAGGAAATCATTTCTTCTAATTTAGAGGATCCCAATAATATAGTTATCCACTGTGTTCCTGTTAATGACAAACTACACATTTACACCAAATTACTAAAATATCGATATTTTAATACGAGAATCGATTCTAAAACATAAATAACTGGTATCGTAGGAAAAGATATTTCAGTATCGATCTGCACATCACTAGTGTATTCCAGAGCGGAGCAATCTTGTAGCTTGCAACACCACTAATTAAACAGACCAGGAGTTAAATCTTTGTTTCTACCAATTTGACGTGGCCCTTTAGAGTAGTTAACATGCAACAGCATAGCACACAGTGTGACCAGTGTGAAATTAAGTGTGAAGTAATGTTTAGCCAGTGACATAGCGCCTGGGGAAGCAGTGTGTGGGGACGTTACCCCAGAGGTGACACTGACCATTTTGGTATTCAAACCCACAATCTTCTGATCACAGGGGCAACTCTCTAACCACCAGGCCACCATTTGCTACTTTTACTGCTGTTTTACTCTGTTGTTCCTGGTTTCAGATCTGTGTATTTGGGCAGTTGATGTGTGGCGTGCTTGACCTTCCTTTGCTTAGGCAGTATCTCCCTGCCCCATGACCCTGAGGAAAAGAGAAAATGCTCTTCTTAAATGGTTTTGCTTTGTTTTCATCCTCTTTGTTTCAGGCGGCATCAAAGTGATGGGCACCTTGGTGGGCAGCCGCAGCTGCGGGCCACAATGAGGGTCACCCAGTCCCCTCAGAACATTTCCAAATCCACCATAGAAGAGGACCTAAAGAAACTCATCACTCTGGACAGCCCTCCGCCCACCTGCAGCAAAGCTAAGGTACAACTGCAGACACAACCAGCTCACGCCGTCACCTTAACTCAGGCAAAGCATGTATGAAATGGTTATTAGACCTCTGTAAATGTCAGTGTAGATATTTTCAGGGTTCCACACCGGAAATTTCACTTCTAAAACAAGTATCACGGTGCTTAATGGCACAACATATAAACTACCAGTATTGTTTGAACAGCAAAGATGTTTTTTTTTTATTTGACAGGGAAAAAAACTTTTCAGCTTAGTTAACAATAAACTAAAAAATAAGTGGAGTATAAGTTAATAAGTAGGTTGAAAAATTAGAAATATTGTTTTTTTTTATTACCAAAGTTTTAAGCGAAGATTGACGGATGACGAAGTACAACACAGCTTTTATTACAAAAACTGGTGCATTCCCCTTTTAAGGGGTGAAAGGGAACTAACCTTGTTAGGCATGAGGGGAGATGAATAAGCCCAACCAAGACAACAGTGTGTATGTATAACCCAACAATTCACTTTACCAGAAGTGAAACAGCAAACAGACACACATCCAACACTTAATAACAAGCAAACCACAGGCAGTGCCAAAGGAATGAAAACAACAAAACAACCTAAAGTGACTAGCCAAAAATTAGTGTGTGGCACTTTTCTCTTAAGCTTGTGTGTCTGGACAGATATTCTACATTAAGAATATGTACAGCCGAGCCCAAGTGACACCTCCACACTTTGTATCAAACTGGGAGAAGGAGCAAGAGAGAAAGAACAAAGGACAGTAATAAAAAAATCACAAGAGAAGACCACATCTTAACATAGCTATTCATAACATAACATGACACACCAACCATTAGCCAGCAAACTAAAACAAGAGCTGCTCTCTTATCCCACCTGCTACGTCTTCCAGGTGCTCCTGTAAATGTGATGCTCTGTTTCTCATCAGGAAATGATACCTATTAGTGAGGCCAGATGGCCAGAAACAAGCATAAAGTAGATACGTATGAATCAAGTCAGCACATGTGAGCACATGTGAGATACAAACAAACACTTCAATGCCTGTGCAGCACATAACGCTAAACAACATACTAAAGCAAGAGATGTATAGAGAAAAACTGCTTTTACACAATGGGGAACAGCAAAATACACATTCATTTTGGCTTTCACTCAGTTTTGTCAGCTAACTGACTAGCTAACCAATATTTCTGTTTTAAACATGCTTCCAAATAGGCCTGTAACGAGAACAAATTTTGCTGGAAGACAATTTGTCCCAGAAATAAACGATAATATTGTCATTGTGTCCATTTCTACTGATGTAATGATAATGACAATAATGCAAATGCACCTTTTCAAAGATCCATAAATCTTGACTTTTAAAGATCACATAACACTGGGAGTGGAAGACTGTCAGCATACCTTGACTTTGTGTGGCTTAAGGCAGGTACTCTCACGAGTCGCAATGTGTCCAACTGTGTTAAATTCTAGCGCTTGTCCCTATACTTTTGTTAAAGGCGATCGTCTTCGTCTTAATAACTCCAGCTCGCTGGGGGGTATTATGGTGAACAATGGATCTTTGTAAAGCTCTCATTGAGCTCTATTTAACTGTGAAGTTTCCCAGTGATCGGTGGTTGCCCCATCTAGAAAAGCCACGAGCAATGAGTGCATGTTAAATCCGGACTGGCTCTCTGCACGTCTCACATTACGCTTCTGAGGATAAACGAGGAGAAATGAGACTTCTGGCACGTTCCCAAAGAAGTGCCGATCTCTGGAAGAAAAAAAACTTCCCGTCCTGTAAGAGATACGACCATACGCAGTGGTGTAAGTGGTATTCACATCTTAAATGTGTACCTAGTTAGCATTTTCTCACCAGGCTGCTAGCAAGGCTAACCCACAAGAGAGTTCATGCCTCATTACCCTAA
>JBBMFX010000001.1:35658484-35672741 GCA_037832545.1 Rhabdalestes septentrionalis
GCCCGAATGGGTGTTAAATGTGTATTATAGTGTTGGCTGAAATGATACTATGATGTTATCGTGAACATTTGATCTGTACTGGTATGAAAGTGAAGTGAAGTTAAAGTGACCATTCTGTCATACATGAACACACCACAGCACACAGTCTGAACAGCATGAAAATCTTCCTCTGTATTTAACCCATTCGTTTTTTGCCAATGTTTCCATTAGGTAGTTTGCAATGGTGGTTGCTGTCTCATTTGCTGTGTCTTTTACTTCAATTAATTCTGTCTGCACACTTCCAATCAAAGCTCTGGATAATTAGTCAGTACTAACACCACAGAACGGGGCACCTCAACAGAGTGAGGTACGCTTGTTATTGTTCTATTGCTAACACTAACAAGCCGGTCCTAGAGGTGTTTAGCGATAGCATACTGTGCTAAATTAAGAACTGCATACACATTGTCACAGTAGATAAATTTTCCCCAATTAGAGGCCCTGGATGACCATGGAGGTCCAGTGACTGCTGAAGAAGAGGAACACTGCCTTTAGGTCTGGTGTCAAGGCTCTTTACAGAACAGCCCGGGTCAACCTGAAGAGGGGTATCTGAGAAGCCAAGTGTGACTACAGGAGGAAGATTAAGGAGCATCGGGACAGCAACAACAGCAGACAAGTGAGGACTGGTGTCCAGTATTCAATCAGTCACACTCTCTGTCCATCAACCCACCCTGCCGGACGTCCTCAGTCACAGACCCTCTGCCCAAGAAACAATCACCAGACTGCGCTTTGAGAAGCTGAACAGGAACTACATCACTTGATGGAAATTATCTATAATAAAATTAACAATGTTTAAATATGCTTTATTAGAACCATATATAGTTGTGCAACATAAAAGCAACATAAGCATTGTAGATTTGTTTTTTATTCATACATGAGAAATGGGCCACTTTTGTGATATATGCCACATAAGATAAGACTTCACGAAGTTTTGTGTATTTCTTTATCATATGGGTCATTTCATTCATTCACTCCCCTGTTTGATCTGTTTCAGTTTGCCTACAGAGCAAATAGGTCCACTGAGGATGCTGTGGACACTGCCTTCCACGCTGTTTGGTCCCACCTAGAACGTACACCTGTCTTTGGATTTAGGACTTCTACCTAATTGCACACAGAGGGCCAGATTGGGCCCCCACTTCTCCACTGCCATCAGCTTAGCTCTAGCTCCCCACAGGGCAGTGTACTGAGCCCCCTGCTCTATACCCTCTTCACCCATGACTGCATATCTGCCCACAAGAGCAACATCATTGTTAAGTTCGCTGATGATACCAAAGCAGTGGGGAGGATGAGTGTGTCTACAGGTATGAGGTGGAGCATATAAAAATGTGGTGTAAATATAACAAATTGCTATATAACAAATTCTCCCTGTTGATCTGGTGAGAATTTCATATCATTAGCTCCTTTAAAAATATTTTTATTTGGAAAAGTTTTAGAAAAATGTTCAATGCTTATTTTACCTGCTGTATATACACTACAATAAGTTACGGATATTGTGAGAGACATAGTGGATGTCATACATACGGTTGTTTCACTTCAGACATTTTTTGGATTTAGGTGATAGACAGATCTCATTTTGTGTTTCCATGTAAAAGTCGCATTGTGTACAGGTGTGCCTTTTATTGGGGCCAGTAGCAAAAGACAACCTTTTTCAATGCGGAATCAATTTCTACCTAACATTCTGTGGGTATAAAAAGCTGGTATTGCCAGTAAGTCATTCCAAGTACATTCAAACAGCCATGAACTCACCACATCACTTAATGAACAAGCAGTGCCACCTGGTTGGTGGCAGGCAGTCAGATGTTGTCTCAAAGTGTCGTGAGCAGACTTGAATCAAGACACAGAACCACTGGCAGAGTTCATGACAGACCCAGGAGTGGAGCCCCACGAGTGACAGCCCACAACGATGACCAGTACCTAAGGACCTATGCACTCAGACATCGTTATGCAACTGTCACACAACTGTAGGCCCGTTTATGAAATGCAAGGGGTTCTAGGGTTTTGGCTTGAATGCCAGACGACCGTTGCAGGTGACTCCACTGACACCAAGACAACCGCCGTGAACGTTTGCAGTGGGCACAAGACCATGTGAACTGGACAATGCAGCAGTGGTCTGCCATCTTTTCCCTGATGAGTGTCGGGTTACCTTGCACAGAAATGATGGTCGTTGCTGGAGAAGGCGAGGTAAGCGAGAGGCTTAGGTCAACATGGTCCCCAGGGTTTAATTTGGTCGAGGAGGTGCAACAGTCTGGGCAGGAATCCCTAGTCAGTGCAAAACAGATTTGGTTATTGTATTTGGCTCAGTCACTGCACATTCTTACCTGAGGGACAACATAGAACCCATCATCATCCCCCAATTCTGCCAGCACACCCCCAAATTTCTGTTCATGGATGATAATGCTCCACCACATCATGGCAGAATTGTCACAGCTCGACTTCACGAAGTTGGAGTGCCTCATATGGTATGGCCATCAATGTCCCCTGACCCGAACCCCATAGAGCATGTCTGGGACCAGTTGAAGCAGAGACTGAACAATCAAATCCCACCCCCACGTGACCTGGCAGAACTGTGTGTAGCACTTGTGGAAGAATAGAACGCATTGCCTCAGAACTACATCATGAGGCTAGTGAGGCTCATGAGACGTCGCTCTCATTGTGGCAAATGGTGGACAAATCCGCTACTGACATTGCCAATTTTTTTTGTGTGACTATCCCTGTTATTGTATATTTTTGGGGGGTAATAAATATTAAACTAATAAATTATGTCTCTTCTCATACATTATTAGTAATATCAAAAGGAACTTTTACTTATTTCATTAAAATTTTTTGCAAACAGGAAAAGCACTCATGTAAATAAGAACTTCTTGTGAGTAGTGTATATGTATATATCCAATGTGTACATGCATGTGTAAATGCTTATCTAAATATAGCTTTATGTACACATTTATATATTTACACACACAAAAATGCCTATATTTATATTTTGTATTGTTTCATTTTTATGTCATACTGTTGTGTAGCTTTAATTATTTTATTATTATAAAATTATTATTTATGATGCTCTTACCTTTGTATTGTCCCCTTTTACCTTAACAGTGCACATGTCCCTATTGCGGGATTGATAAAGTTATCTTTTATGTCTTATCACCTATGGAATGTTATGTTCTTCTAATAAGGTGTCATTCTTTCAAACTTGTAAAATAAGGGTGGTGGAGTATTGTGTGAATATGTTGTTTTAACAGATAAAGCCTTTAAAAGCACACTTCGGTTAAACTGGTGGCTACATCCAGCCTGTTTCTTTGTACAAAGAAGAAATTCCCTTTAAACATGCCTCTCAGAGACGGGGCTTTGTGGCTGACAGTTCGGTCCGGTGGGCACGCCTCCCACACAAATGCCGGGCTCGGATTGGTTTACATTTCCCCTGTGGTTTACTGATTGGTTGCAGTCTTCGCGTCCTCCACACCGCCCTCCCTCCCTCCTCTCCAGCACCCCCCCACAGCAGAGAATTTCCACCGCTGCTGTTACGTTACAGTGTGGCAAAATGGCGGCTGTCATTCAGAATCCACTGAACGCGTAAGTCATTTAGAGATTATTTACCGGAGTAGAGGCTCTGCAGACCTTGACACAGCTCCGGACACTTGTGAACATAGACAGTTATTCGGTGCCGAGGCAAAAATGGCAAGCGGCTAACGTCGTTTTCTTGCAAACGTGCAGCTGTGCTCCTCTGAAACTGGGCTCGTTTATCGCCTCCAGACGAGTCTTGGTGTCTGGTGGCTCTTTTCCCACATTTTATGTAAAAATGCTTTTTGTGATTGCAAAAATCTGGTCTAAGAGATCCAGTGTTGTTTCTAGCACGTTAGAATAATATTAATGGCGTTATTTCAGACGCATGACAATAATGTACTGGTTTTGGGACTTAATGCATGTATTTGCACCTTCTCCCGGTGGTCCTTCTTTAAACTACAGGTCTGAGGGGTCTGGTCTTATGTTGTTGGGGTTGTCGTGGTCTTAACAAGGTGTGAATTTGCAGACAGAAGTTTATTTTGTGTTTTCTAGTGTTGAAAATGAAGTTCGTGGCTAAGAAAAACTCAGCTAGCAGCCTTGCTAGTTTGCTAGCACACAGTCGACGTTGTGTTGGGTCTTGTTTGTCCAGTAAATATTTTTTTAAAGCCTCTGTGATGTTTGCGATCTGGTGGAAATAACTTCACTCCATGTGATTTGTACATTCTGATAGTTGTCCAGATTGAGGGTCAGAAGACAAAACACAGTCATGGTCCCTTTTAGCTTCGGGAGGACAGACCACCTCGTCTCAGTTGGAGACAAGAAAAAAACCCTGATGTGCTTTGTGGATCATGGTTTACTTAACTCTGATACGATCACTCAGGGGCTGTGATGAGATTATTGCAACACACGGACCTGTAATAACCTTTAGGTTTGGAGCTCAGGTACATTAACACTCGCTGGTGTGGTAGGAGGACAGGATGGAGGTGCAGAGAGCCAGCAGGGGCTCCATCTGTTGTAAATCATAATTAACCATCATGTTCACATCATAAATAACTCTGAGCACCAGTCTTCCTCAGATATAATTGTATGGATGTTAATCATTTTGGTGAATGTCTTGCTCGGATTTAAGGTAGTGTCCTCTGAACTGAATACCCTTCACAAGATCCGGGTTGATCTGTCTCATCTGTGGTCTGTGGCATCATTAACACTTCATGGCCCAGTGTGGAAATTGAGGGACAGTACCAGTCCTTGATGTTTTAATTTGTATATTAACAAATAGTGCAAGGTACGGTCCCTTCACACTTACTGCTCCCCTAGTGTGTTGCTGGCAGCCCACTGCTTCAATTTGTAAATAGGTTAAATACAGATAGAATTTCACTGTGTGCTCTGGTGTGTTTACTTGTGACTATAAGTGGCCACTTAAATTAAATTTCAAATGTTCTTGAGGCAAAATGCCTTGATCAGTTATACTGCATGTGTCCGGAGAACCAGTGAATTTCTGCGAATTAATAAGAATGGAGTGATGTGTCTTTCTTTTGGTGTCAGAGCTTTACAAGTCTTTATCTTCTGTGGTACCATTTTGTTGGTTGAGACTAGTGGCTTCAAACCAGTCTTCAGTCTTCTCAGAAGGTCCACACTATTAGCCTATGTTTGTGTTTGTAGTTGGGATTAAGCAAATGTGTGGGCCAGTTTATGGAAACTACTGGGTTAAACCACCATATTGGCCTACTGACACCTGTGTGGCATTTGGTTTGATACATTTCTGTCTGTGAATAATATTCTGATATCGTCAATGTTCTGGTATTCATTTATATGAGGTTTCTAATAGCTTGTTTTGCAGTTTCATTAATATTTGGTGTAAATTTCTAAAACTTGTGCACTGCTTTTCTGTGAAATTAAAACTTGGTGGTATTATCACACTGATGAGACCATTCAGAACATTTACTCAGTTGACCAGAATGAGGCAATTTTACACTCCAACCAGTAGTACTCCAGAGGGAGTTTCTCATCCTGGCTATTGTGTTGCAAAAAGCATTATAATAGAGTAAATATTTGCACCTCTGCCCATTATAGTCAGTAGAGACACAATGTTTACATAGGAATCCTGGGAGAGGGAGAAAAACAGTGAAGAGTTGGTTGATGGAGGGAGATTTGACTCCAGATGGTTTGTTATGAGGGGATGAATAACTTTTTTCTTCCTCCTTCCTGTTACTGTTGTGCTGACTGCCTCTAGCTTTTACCTGTTCAGACAGTCTACATGCAAATGGTTTATGGTTTATATTATGAATCCTGGAGCAAACTCCGCTTCAATACTGTGTGTATTATTTGTTAAGGTGTAAACCAAGTTTGGTGCTTCTAACTCACAGGGGAGAATTCCATGCAAAGTCCATAATTCAGTGTGCTTCTTAAACATGTAGACAGTTGGAATTCAGCCAGCATTCCCCAGGCGCTCTGTAGATGGGCTGAATGAGAGCTGTGAAGTAGTGGTCATGTGACCTCAGAATCGGAAAGGAAGCGTCTCTTGTAGTGAAAAGATATGGAGAAAATGATGGTAAAAAAAAAAAAGATGTGCTGTTTGAAGCCCTGAATGGTGTGAGAGCGGAGTGGTACCTGTAACTTTCCATTAAATAGAATGTTATTAATATTCCACAGAAAGTGGAGTTGGGTTCTAGATGGACTGTTGTAACCTTAGTTAATCTCAGTATTTTTTGTGCAAGTATTTAGAGGGGTTACACAAATGTATACCATGTATGTCCATTTATGCACCAGAAAGAGTTTTTAAAATGATTTTGTGTTCCGCTGCTCCAGTGGATCAAAGCTGGTCCAGGCCTGTTCTAATGGATTGGGTATCTGCAATACTCAGCCTGATACGCCTCTGATGCTTTGTTTATACCATTGTTGTATTAAAAACCTTATATAACTGCATTTTAATGAAAAGCCAAAAACAAATTTATCAGTCAAGCATGTTACATTATTTGACAACGATGGTGACGGATCATACTGAATTGACTTGCATGCACAGTGGAGCACTGGTCCACCTGGCACACTCATCCAGAACACACAGCTGTCCCTTAAGATCAATAGACGTCTTTAACAAAATATTAAAGTGAGCTGTTTGAAGTACTGTTCGAAAACAGATTTAGAAAAGATTTAAAATGATGATTCTGCGCTTGTTTTTATTATCACAGCTGATCAAGCAGGAAAAAGACGTTGTTTCTTTTGTTTGCCTGCTGTGAAGGAAGACACTACCAAACGTGCATAAACAACAAAACACGCTGGATTGATACATGATCTGTGTGAGGCTTTTTTGACTTGTTTGCTTCCTTCGTGTTTCCAAAGTATACAAGAGGTAAAGCTGAGTTTGAAAAGGGAGTTTATTTTCTTTTAATCATTACCATAGTTACAGGGGTCTTGATGACATTAAAGGGCCAAATTCCACACATGAAATTATAATTAAGTTTGAGCTGGATTTGTAGAACCACATATAAAAAGTGGCCCAAATGTGAACAGTCAGTTCATTCATTGTTTTTGCTACTTAAACTTTTTTGCAAAAAACAAATCTGCATTGCATGTTGAATTCCCACAATGTTTGCCCACAGGCGGAACGTAGCTTGCAGTGTTTATACTGGTAATATGTCTATGTGGAGGCCCACCACACTAGTAAACTAATCCATTAACTTAATGACCATCCCCACCCCCCAAAGCCCACTCGACAAAATTAAACGGACTGCAGTGGTTGACAAAACAAAAAGAGCTAGGTCTGGAAATTGCCACAGAGGCAGTGCTTCAATGCCGTTACGATTCTTCATCCATGAACGTAGGCAGCTCATAAAGGATGCTAGTGATTTTTTTGCTATGATGCAGGAGAAGAACAAAGTTTCAAGCTGACTTGTGGACAGAGCCGCCATGAGTAAAAAAATACAATTTTTAAATTGTACAGAAAAATATTTGAAAATACTTCTCATCACTTTATTGATGTTGAGATGAAAAATACTGCACTTTATCCATTTTTTCTCCCAATTCAAATCAGACTCGGTTAACAGTAACTCAGTTGAGTCAGTATTGGCTGATATTGATCCAAGATGTGGTGGATCAGTGAATCAGGATATCCCTGACAGAAAATAAGCTCTTCTTGAATCATTTTTTGGGGGGAACATTGAGATGTCCGGAAGATGTCAGGAATGTTTGTGCATGTTCAGCACATTTGGGATGCTTCTACAGGGTGTCAGTGTCTTTGCTTCCTGAACTGTGATCCAAGGAGCACCACAGTGACCGGGTCAGCTAATCCGGATTTAAGGGTGGAAACCTGTAAATTGAGTTATAAATGCAGAACAACATTCAGCATTACATAGAAAGAGGAGAGGGAGGTCGAAAAACAAGCACTAGCAAACTAAAAGTTGCTTTAGCATCATTTTCAAGCCCTTGTCCTATAACTGTCACACATTTTTGTCTTTTGATGTGGCCCCTGCTAGAAAGCACTTTAGTGGTGACCTCTAGCAGTTAGGGCTTTGCTTTTTACCCCAGACCTATTCAAACAACTGGCATAGAAATAGCAGCACTGTATGATCTTTTCTTGTACAACATGCACCTCCGAAAGTCTTAAATGTTATTACCAAGTTGAAGCAATAGCTAGTCATAACAGAAAAGAGAAATACAAGTCATTTTTCAACTTTGCACATATGTTGGATTGAGTACTTGGTGTAACCACTAATATAGATTTGTTTGCTGACTATTTAAGTGTGACAGGCGGATGGAGTTAACGCTATCAGATTGAAGCTGGCTGTGTTTTCTTAACGCTCTTGACACACTGGGTTTGGCTGAGTCATATCACAATCACTGGTTGCAGTGTTACTCAGGTTGCACTGTGGTCTGCAGGGCTGAGTGAAGAACTATTGGATGTTAAACCTTTCTCACTTTATTGCTTGCACTATTTTTTCCCAGTTTTCGTTTAGTTCTTCTCTCTCACTTTATTTGTGAGCTCTTTGGTGTTTGGTGTGCATGTTTAAAAATGTTTTCTGCGTTATCCCTCAACTTGCATCGCTGCAGCTAGGCTGACTTCCTGTTAAAATGCCAGAGTGCACCTGCACGGTCTCAAGAGATACAGCCCAAGTCTTGCAGCCAAGACTGAATTCACAACTGGGGGATGTGCCAGTACTGATACAGAAACCGTCTCTCATGTGATTGAGCAGTGCTTTCATTGTGTGCTTTTTCTCAGACACTCTCTGAGCCTTTTTCTCACATTCACACAGTTAATATGGTTTCACGCAGAGTCTTCTACCTTCTATTAAAAATGCAAAGAACAAAATATATTTTGCGAAAAGAAGTGTTCAATAATTAGAGAATAAGTGTTCAATGTAATTGGCTTTTATTTCTTTGTGATTCTGTGGTTCTAAGGGGCGTGTGCACACATATACACGTGTCCGCCTCCAAACATGCAAAACCAATTTATGTAACTCCAGCAGGGAGAGATTGGACTCTGACATGTGACGCAGTAGACAGTTGACAAGACCGCTCTGCTAGTTGAGGCCCAACCAACCATCACTATAATTCAGTGTGTCACTCGAAATTCATGTAGGCTTTCTCTCACAGTGTACTTCTAATAGGCTGCATGATAACCCTAGAAGCTCGCAAACTGCCTCTTCAAAGTCATTGAGAGATCTTTCAGACATTGGAGTGAGGGGTTCTTGAAAGAAGAGTAGGTGGAAAAGATTAATGAAGAGTGTCTGCCCTTCAACTGGCCGAGTTTGTATTATTAAAGAGGTTTCCCTTGGCTCATCCAGGTATCTGCTGTAGTTTAGACAAGGGATGTCATTTCTAAACTAGAGTTCTTTACTAGAGTATAGAACAGTCTGCAGAATGGTGCTCTTGAAATTTTTGCTGATAGCTTAACCTTGTACCATCCATGTTATGAGTACATTTCTGTGAAAAACTGACACGACATTGCAGTTTATTTTTGAATTAGCATTTTTGAGTGTGATGACCATTCTATGCTAGTGTCTGTTAAATCCTTTTACAAGCACCTCATTCTGGTTTAGAAGGTACTGAGGTATTGATTAGGGATCACTTGAATCAAATCTTATTTAATGAGTAAAAGTATGAAAACACTGCTGTAATCCACACTCTCCTCTTGCAGTGGGACCAGTTGGATGGCAAAACACCACTAGAAGTTCATCAAAGTTAATTATTGCGATTTTGTTTAAGAGTAAACAAAAGACTTGTTTTCTTTATGCAAGTTACACTGAATAATTTCTCGAATTTTGATGTTTTGTTGTTTTCTTTAAAATTATGCTTTAAAGAAAAATTTTTTATTTGGAAATTAGGAGAAATATTGTCAGTAAATATTGTTCATAAAAACTAAGGCAAAACTGTTCAGTTTGATATTTGCATCTATAAAAGATTTTTGCAGTCGTCTCTCAATGATGTAATTTTCCATTTTCAATAAAGCTGCTAGATAGTTTTGCATTGTTTTTTAGGTTTGCATTTGGCAAAGGTGCTGTATGTTACTATTAAAGAGCATACGGTTTGCAGAGTGCTTAAAATAGAATGATGATTGATTTCAGGAGTAGTCAGTTTTGTGTGTTGTAACTTTGGTGGATAGCTCTGGTATTGCAGGTAATCAGTCAAGACGTGTTTCAGTCAACAGGTACATGTGTTCAGGTTGAAACATATCAGGCTTGAGGGCATTTATGTTTACCATAGTGCCAAAAACACATTCACATTTGAAACAAAGATTACCAGCCTGGTTCTGTCTTTGTCTTCTTGAAGGAATGGTTCACTGCAAAATCTAATTTACACAATTTTCTCCTCCACATACGGCCTGTCACCCAACACATGTATGTGTGTCCAGCATTGTGAAACTAAAATAATAGAAGTCTGTGTCACTGGGAAACATTTTTGGTTACACAGACACTGAGTTCTTGTTAGTTGTATCACTCTCATTGTGCCAGTTCTAGACTTCAACTAATTTGGGTTGGGGAACATTGACTGTTTGAGGAAGGCACAAGATTGTGTAATTGAGATTTTTCAGCAAACCATTGCTTTATCTTACATTTACCTAAAGGCAGTTAAAATATATCTGTGCCTTTTCTGAGTGCCATGTGCTTTTTAATTGTCTCACCACACATACAGACAAGAAGTCAGAGAGAAAACTACCAGAATGAAACAAGGAGGGAATAGAGATGGGCACAGTATAATTTTACTGAATGAATGGGTATCCAGAGATGTGTTGTATTTAGAAGTTTGAAGTAAAATTAAACCCAGTGTTGTAATGTACATGACACTATTGTTAGCTTGAATATTCTGCTAATTAACTGCTAATTGAGTAAGCAGATGCAAAATTGCAGTTTTCCCAGATTGTTTGCTGTACACTTGTGCAGCTAACCTTGATTTTAGGTAAAGTGATGGCTGACTGGCTGATGTACGGTACATTTGTAATGTGCTTTCGCAGTCATCTCGTGTTTCAAAGTCAAATTATTTGATTGGTTGAGACAGAAGCACTGAGAGGAAATTGATCATGATAATGATGTAAAGTTATTATTTAACATTTTTTATTGCGAAGTGATGCAGTGTAGTTTTTCATTTAGAAGAGATGTACAACAAAAGATGTACATTTTGTTTCCAGGTTGGGTGATCAGTTCTACAGAGAGGCCATTGAGCATTGTCGCAGCTATAATGCTCGACTGTGTGCTGAACGCAGCGTGCGCTTGCCCTTCCTCGACTCGCAGACTGGTGTGGCCCAGAACAACTGCTACATCTGGATGGAGCGTCACCATCGTGGACCAGGTGGGTATTAACACCAGGACAAGTGAAAGGTCTTAGCTCCCTAACCCACCCCTTTTTGTGTTTTTTAAAGTGTAATTTCTAGATAATCAGATTGTTATTTGTATTGCTCTTGCTGGAAATTGTTCATGACTTGCTGTAAAATTTCACAATTGTATTATTTTGTGGTTGTGCATTCAGGTTCGGCATCTGGCCAGATGTACACATACCCAGCACGCTGCTGGAGAAAAAAGAGGAGGTTGCATACTTCCTTGGATTCAAGCCTTCATCTCTATGGTCTGCATATAGGTAATAACTTCCTGCCAACACATTAGTCCTTCCCTATGCGTGCAGTGGTTGAGAGTTAAATCAAGCCTTGTTTGTCCCTTGGAGTCAGTTTGCCACACACAGTACTGAAAGGAAAATGCAGTCCAGGGCAACGCTTAATCGCTGACAGAGAAACCTATGTGAAATATTCTTCGATTAACAGCTAAAATTACTGAACTGCTGAATGCTTGGGAAATAGAATAAATAGTATTATTGATAAATGTGCTGTTTTTTAATTTCTGTTTAGTATGTGTTTAACAGCTCAATATTAATTAAATCCAAGACACGTTCCATTTGTACCAGAGATGGCAACAGAGTCTTAGATTTGACAACCGTCATCAAATTTGGAGAATACACTGATTTCATAAAATGCTCACAAAATTGCCCATTGGTTTCACATTTGTCAATAATCTGATATGTGTTTTTAACATTAGAGATATTCTATGTCAGGAATCATGTGATTGATTTGTAACTTGTCCAAAAAATACTGTGTTTTGGATTGTTGACATGAAGTCATGCTTAAAAATTGACAATTGGATTGTTTTTTGTTCTTTTTTGGGTTTTTTCCGTCCAGTTCTCTCTTCAATTTAGTCACTTCCAAATCCCACCCATTAGCTAGGTCTCCTAGATCACCATGCAAATGCAACCAGATCGTAAAGGCAACCACATACTACCTCCAAGACATTTGAAACCAGACACCATCTTTTTTTTAAATGCTATTACAGCGACATCTTTGTAAGATTTAACACTCTTTGAGGAGAACACTAACTGGCAGTTATCTTACGCCAGTGCATGCTAGAATCGCAGTGAGGGCCATTCAACCAACCCAGAGAGTGTAAGGCAAATTATGCTTATACATTGTGAGCTTTGAGATGCCTGTGGCATTGCCTGGATTTATGGGATTTCCTAAGTTTAAATACTTCAGTCTTTTGTGCCTAGAAAGTGATTTATGGCTTTGTAAAAAATTTGGGGTCTGTGTTTGTATCAATGTTCATATTACTCAACCCTCCATTCATTGTTTTGGGTCCTATACAGGTAAAGAATCTTTGCCTACACCAAGTACTACACTGGAGGCTTTGCTCAGAGGGGATAGCCTTGACAAGAGGAACAATTCCAGAGATGAGGAGAGCCTCCTGGAGATTCAGGTTGGGAGCTATTCTCAGAGGCTTAAATACCAACCTGTATAGGGCTTGAGAAAAGCATAAGCTTTTTAAATTATTTCTACTTTAAAGCGGAAACCATATTTACTGTAGGTATGATTAACTAGTAAACTTTAATTAGTAAAATATTTCAGCATTAACTTATTGCAGTCATTTTTTATTTGACTTTTGTTTGCATATCAGTGTGTTTCGTACTAAGCATTTTTTGTATATCTGAAATTTAAAATGAAATTTTACATTGTCTTAGTCTCTGTTGCATAAGCAGTTTCCTTTGGGATCAAGAACGTTTTCTGATTCTGATTGTTTAGACTGTTTTTCCTCTGTCTCACATTTGTGTTTGCTAAGTAAGCTCACTGTGTGTTGTATACTAGCTTTTCAGTTTAAGGAATATGATTGCTATTATTTTTTAAATTAATGCAGCTCAGCAGCTTATATCCTTGTAAATGACTAAAAGCCCATGACTTTGTAAATGGTGCTGTCTTTCCTTCTCTCACTCACACTCACACTCTCAACTTGTTATCGACTACAGAGAGTTTTGGAAGCTGATGCCAATGAAGATGGTTACCATGACGATGAGGACTTTGAAGTGGACATACCAAAACGAAAACATCGAGGCAAAGGCAGAGTGAGTGACTAGTCCCCCTTATATTGATCACTCAGACCCCTGGATATACACGGCTGAGCCTGCATAATGGTTTCCTGGAACTACATAAAACTGGATTTGCCATGAACAGGACACACACCAATTTCCATATGGTACAGTATTTGTACACAAGTAATTATATACAGAGCAATCACTACTACATGATCTTATTTGGGCATCCAATTCCAAAACCATAGGCATTAATCTGAAGCCCATAAGGTAAGGTATTAATGGACCTTGCTTTATGCACATTGGCATGGTCTTGCTTAAACATGTAAGGGCATTCACCAAACTGTTGCTACAAACCTGGAAGCATGTAATAGCATGAAATAGTTTATGCTTGTGTGTTTGTATTACTCCTTACTGTAACTAAGGGCTCAAGCCATGAAAAAAAGCCCCTACTTGTTATACCTCTTCCACCAAACTTTGCTGTGGCTCTGTACCTTCTGTAAAATTCATCAATCAGAAAGTAAAATGTTGTTCACCAATCCACAGATCGTACAGGGTTTTACGGCAAACACAGATTCATCAATCTCAACGTGAAGTGTGATTCACCAGTCCACCAATCATTATACACCCATTAGCAAAGGGTGTGGCTTTCACATCCGAAGCCAAAGTTTCTACGTAATTTTGGCCATATAGTGTATATCTAGAAAAATGGTTTACAAACACAGATCATAATGTATAATGATCACGATGTCTGTAGGGCACAGTGGCAGAGGTGTTTCTGTTATTAGTGACATGTTTCTTTTTGGACTCTATAGCTCTAGATCAGGATTCCATTATGGATCACATATCTAACATGTCGTCCGTCCGTCCGTCCATCCCCCCC
>JBBMFX010000001.1:35682204-35697896 GCA_037832545.1 Rhabdalestes septentrionalis
ATAAACTGTAAATCTTTGTTTATGCTTATGAATACACTTTTTATTCATATTTATAAGTACAATGTCAAAAGACACTGTGTGTAAGTTTGAAGTGTTAATTTGTATTGTATGTTTATAAAAATAAACTAATGTGTATACACAAAAACTTGTTTCTCCTCACTGTAAACGAGTCACAGGACTGTAGTGAACACCTTTTGTTGAAGTTTGTACTTGTTATGACCAAATTTTTGGCTCAAAATTCTCTGTCTTGTCATTTCAGAAGAAGCCCAGTTCATATATGCAAGCAATGCTCCTACAGAAAATGTTGAGCAGCACAAACAGTTACACCCCAATTCTGTGTCTCATAACAACCCCTCAAACATACCGTCAAGAACCTTTTTGGTGCACAGGAGTACCCAGACAGAAGTAAGTTCAAATCCCAGTCTGCTGCAGCCCACCCTGCTGTCTCCCAGCCCCACATCACTCACCCCCTGCCCCAGCCCCGTGCCTCAGAGGAAACGAGCCGGTGCCATCAAGACCTCCACCACCACGAATCCCAGAGAGGACAGCAAGTCAGCCTATGATTCTTTGGAGGTTTGTTTATGCTTCATTGTCAATTTTAGGTAGATTTTGTTGGTGTTAGCGGCCTTTGAAATTTTATGTCTTTATTGATTATAACAGATCTGCTCGATTTAATTTTATTTATATAGTGCTTTTTAAAACCAAAGTTGACACAAAGCAGATTGACAGAGTCGCGGTCCGAGGACCTTGTGAACAAAGTGAGGAAAAACATCATAAAGGAAAAACAAACACTCTTCATGTTGGATCCTAATGATAAAATAGGAGACCTTAAGTGAAAATTTTTTGCTATACTGACAAAAATTTTCAGCACTTTATAGTATATTCTGAATGTAACTGTCCTTCTTAACTGTCAGTCAATTGTTGACAGTTCTGTGTATTTTGGATGCATCGCTTTTGTAATAGTGTCAGGCTGTATTTTTGTTAGCCTAAATATAAAATTTTTTTCACTTTGTCGTATTCCTATTGTCTGTGTATGTTCCCAGGAGAATCAGTCTCTTTTGAAGACCAATGAGGGCCTCAGACGGAAGCTGAAAGAAGCGGAACGTGAGGTGGAGATCCTAAAGACACTGCTGAAACGACATACTCTTCGTCCAGTGGAGGAGGATTCCTTCTCCTCCTCTTCCTCTTAATGTCTTCAGCTTTATTTGTTGTCCCGTCAAAATATAGGACTGTGCACATATGCTGTAAAGTTGGATTAATAGCTTAGCAAAATATGGTAACTCATTTTAAGTAGCCTTTTGTCCTGTTTAAAAAAAAATAATCTAGAAATGATGTTAATATCAAAATTCCCTTTGTGCTGGAGGCCTAGTAGTTAGGTAGCTGCCCATTGATCAGGAGGTCATGGGATCAAATCCACAAACTGCCAGTGGCACCACTGAGCAACTCTTTAGCAAAGTACCATCCCCACTCACTGCTCCCAGAGTGCCCCCTGTTGGTGGTACCACTCCATTTCAGTTGGTGAAGGGTTACATACAGAATTTCACACATCATTAAATAATATTGTTCAAAAACTTGTGATCAGTCTGTATGAGATACTAATTCCATCTTGACAATGCACTTTGGCATACCAAGCTCATCTCTTTGAATGCAATCTGAAATGTTTGAAAACCATATTTGGATTCACTGGTAACATTTGACAAAAATCATAAATTGAAGTGTCAATTTGTATTATTGGGTAGAATGTAACAGTGTGTTCTTAGCATGTCCCAGCCTCTGTGCATGCAGCCCCTTTACTTTTACCCCCCCCCCCTTTTTTTTTTTTTACCAAATTGACTTCCTCCAGACACCATGTTGAGTGGTACAGGCTTTCCCATGTATTTTCCCTCTTCTCCTTATACTGTGTGTTTTCCTTAATAATAATAGTAATTATCTCTGCCTAAAACGAGATTTATGTGAGATATTCTAGAAACAAATTGCTATCCTATAGTCAACTTAGTTGAATAATCCTCAAGATGTTATATAAATCTTAGAAAGCTAAATAGACTAGTAAAACATTTGACATATACTTCATTAAGCGGAAAAAGTCAAACAAATAAAAAACCAAGTATGAAATAATGGAATATAACCAAATTATTATTTGACATTTATTCATTATAAAAATATATACTCATCATAAAAATTAGGATTTTTGGAGGGATTTCAGTAAATCCTGACAATTATACGATTCTGCTATAGTCTTCATGTTCTCACATGCCTTGATAGACCCAAGAAGGTTCATCACGTCAGAGAGAACAGGTCTGGAAAAAAAGACAACACAGTTAGAGCCAGAGATAATCAGAGACCTTTCCAGTATTAAAGGACGAGTTACAAAGCTTTTTATTAGCTTGACTTTACACCGAAATACTGAAATTTGTGGAGCCATTGAGGGACCACAGAAATATAAAATTGAATTAAAGTGTAAAATAGGACTCAAATTAACTTGCCGCCAAACTGGCTACAAGTGTACCAATAGTTCACTATTTTGCAATTTATTAATTCTGAACAAATGTCAACTTGAAATATCATTTTACAAAAAGCACAAATACACTCATTGCAGTAAGGTATGCATGTCTTCAGCATTATTAGGCAAAACTACATATTGCTATAAACACTCATTCAGTGCTGCTGACAAACAAGTGGCCTTTTTGCTCATATATAGGACAGATGATGACAGATCAGTTTAGTGCCTCTTCTTTCTGAACAGCAAAGCTATGTTTGTCACACTTGTTAAGAGTAAGATTTACAAATGGTATGAAGCAGAGCCCTGCATTGGGAGCGGGATCCCGCGGGACCCAACGCAAATCTCGCAGGATTGGGCGGGTTTTAGGTGTCTGCGGGCGGGAGCGGGCGGGAGCAACAGAGATAGTGGGCAGGATAAAAATAGACAGCGGGTCCCAAAATTGTTAGCGTAGCAGGATGGAGGATGCAGCTGATGTTGGTAATAAAATTGCGAAGGGAGAATATAAAACAAAACTAAAATTGGGGAAATCTGAGATATGGAAAAACTTTAAAATTGCAAAAACTTTAAAACAAACAAGAGGGTAAAGAGGTAATGGTCAGAAATTCAACGGGAGCGGGCAGGAGCGGGACTTAAAAAACAGTCCCGTGCAGGGCTCTAGTATGAAGCATATGGGGGGGGGAAAAAAAAAAAAAGAGAGAATGGCTTACTAGATGTTATTGATGTCATCAATGATATGAGGAGTTTTGGCACATGGGTTTGGATAATTTTCAAAAAGAATGTATAATTGTATGTCATGTATAATTTTAAATGGACTGTATTGTTATGAAGACTTTGTACAGGAAAGTAGCATTTCACTATTAGATTTCAGTGAATGATTAGACTCCAGCTCTGGCGTGTAAACAGTTGTGAAATGCTGTAACTGATGGGGTTCTACAGAAAACTGTTATGAGAAAGTCCAGACATTTACAAGAAATTGTAATTTTAGGTAATCTTTAGCTACATCATCTCTTAAGAACACCTAATATTGATTGAACAACCTTTGAAGATTAAAAAAACTAACTCCTGGTGAAAATGAAATAATAAAGAGAATTTTGGTCTCTGTCAAACCATTTGTTGTAAAAGACCAATGTTAAAGAACAATGTTTAACAATACCTGCAGCTGGTAGAATTCTTGTTGGCTTTACATAACAAATCTGTCGTCTGCACAAGGTGCTTGCTGAAGTTTTGAAGCTCAGGTACAGAGGATTCTGTACCTAGACCAATGAACCACGACTTGGGAAAACAATCAGCAACCTATTGGAAAACATTACATTATGGATATTGTTGGGGAAAAAAAAAACAAAACACTTATCATTTGTGTGCCATACATAGCACAAGTACCTTTTTACATTTCTGGATGACGTGCGTTGGGCTGGACTCGTTGAGAAGGGTCATCATTAAGTAACGGTTGAGGAGTTTGTCTAGCATCAGCTCCTTCAAAACATTCTGAGCAATCAAACCATCCCATAATGCCATGTTTCCAAGCAGCTGAAAGCAGAAACGTCGTTATTTCCGGTTTAGGTAACACACAAACAGAATAAAGTAGTCTGAAACAGTCCGAACAGTCAACTTTGAGCGTTTGATTTCTAAACTGTGCAACATCATTTAAAAAAATTCCAAAATATAATCTGCTACATTTACATAAAGGACAAATATCATACAATTAATCCCTTGATAGCTGTTGTTAGTTCCTCCTTCACTAGTTTACAGTAAAATGACTTTCTGAATGTCTGCATGAAGATATGAAGTGTTATTATATACTTGGCATAGTCTACTTGGAACCATCCATTGTCTGAACCACTTATATAGAATCATCACAATTATTTAAACAGCACACATTTTACACATATTTCCATAATGTGTCTTATGTTTGAAAACTTGTGTGTTGGGGTCCATGGATATTTTTCCCCTCACTAAAGGAGGCCTCAGGCTGATCTAATGACTTCAGATTACCTTTGTCTTCACACTGCTTATTACTTTAGTGAGGCTGGACCCTTAATTTGTATTTAAATTTATATTTCGGGGTCTTGCTCAGGATCCCAGTGGTGGTACGCTGAAGGTAGAATTCAACCAAGTATCCTACTCATTAGGCCACCACCACCACCACCACCACCTCTCTCTTTTTCTCTCTCGATCTGTTTCTCTGGCCGTCTTACTCTCTCTTTCTCTGTGTCTCTCTCCTCTCTCTTTCTCCGTGTCTCTCTCGGTGCCAAGTGTTTCAGAAGGTCAATACATTCAGTTGCTCAGAACTTGCTGCCAATATGGTTAATTTCAGAACTTGTGTGTTGAGGTCTGAGTAAATGAAAACATTGTACCTTAACAGCGCTCCAAAACTGTTTATTCTGAAACTGGAACTGTGGGGAATTCTTGTCATCCAAATAGCTGAAAAGTGCAAACACAATATTAAATGTCAAACAGATCTCATTTTGAAAGATTTATATTGCTTAAAATTAAGATTCTTTTATAATGAGGCTTAATATAAACACATTCTGAAAGCAGTTCCTACTTGTTTTCAGAACATGTTTAGCTTAAGCGCTGTTACTAGAGAAGCTGTAAATTGAATGCTTACGTTTTTGGGTAAAGTGGGATGAAAACATCATTATCCACGGCACTCCTCAGTTTCTGGATAACAGCTTCCATAAAGGCCTGAGGTATCATAGAAACCTTGTTAGACTCATCACACCATGACATTTACCACAACAAAAGCGCAGTATAACAATACCTTGACAGACTTGCTTTGTTCAACATCAAAAACAGAGTAATCTTCTTGTATCCTCTGGCAAAGTGTTGTGAGATATTGAGACTGTTGCAATGAAAAAGGGTCCCACACAAGCTCCACAAACCCTTTTGGGGAATAACAAGCAAAATATTAGATTCACAATCAAAATTATTGTAAAAGTATCTGATGCAAAAGTAAATGCAATATAAGTATGGGTGAGATAATACAATAATGTAATTATTTATAATTGTATACAGGTTCAAATAAAAGACATTCCATGAAATCAGCAAGTCTCCATTACATCAAGAGTTACTAATCAAGCAATATAATCAGAAATCAATGGAGTCCAACAAATGAGGTGTGTACCTTGTATTTTGGGCAGGATTGTCTTCTCTATGATCGCAGGCAATGTTTTCTTATCAGCATTTTCAGATTCCTCATAGCCTTGCCCATGACAGAATTTCTCAACAGCCGAGTACCATGGAAGCGCCTCAAAGTCCTCCTCCGCTAACTATAGATAAAGATTAAAACACAGAAGGTTCATGTTTTTTTTAAAAAGAATCACATGTCTAGCATCACAAATATAACCAAACGGCAACTGATAACTAGATAATATATAGGGGTTGATAAAGCAACAGCCAATACTTTGTGTGCAGACAAATGAGAATACCAAGTTGTTACTATAGGTCTGATATAGATGGACTTACAGTACATCATTACTGAGCTACACAACATACAACTTGTGTGTCATTTACCCTATACCAGGGGTATTTAATTAAAAGTCACAGAGGTCCAGTTATTACACTTCGTCCCAGTAGAAGGTCCGAACTGAACACCATCTTGTGTTTTATAGCCATCCCCTATGTCTACATTTTCATATAGTTTACTCGGAATGTACTGTTCATTTCCGATGCAGAAAATGAACACAAACGCAGAAAAAGAGTGCACAACTAACTCTTACCATAAATAAAAGGAGTCCCAGGCAAATAAATTTAAGTAACAAAACACATACCATTATCGATCAAAACGTGTTGTAAACTGTTTGTTTTTTTCCTCGGGTCGGGTTTTGGGTCAGTATCTACGAGTAGTTTTGCGGGTTGTGCGGGGAGGTTTGGATCTCCTGATGGGTCGGTTTGGGCGGAGTTTAAAAAAGCTGACCTGCAGAACACTACATCAGATGATAATAAAGTAAGAGCCATTTGGGAGCCGAAAGAACCGGCTCTAATTTGGGAGCTGTGCCAGAAGAAACGGCTCTCTGAAATAAGCCGAACTTTCCATCACAGATAAAGTAACGAGTGAAGCAGCTGTCGTATTAACTGGAGTAGCAGCGCCCGTTGTCAATAATCACAGCCGTCCAATAATTTTTTTCCATGAAAATTTCTCAATCTCGTGAATTTACCGGACTGGTCACGGGTCCGGACAGAACATTCACTCGGTCCGGATCCGGACCGCGGTCCGCCATTTGGTGATGCCTGCCCTATGCCATCTTAAGAGCACTTCTGAGTGGTGAGTAAAATTTGGCAAGGGCATATAAAAAATACTAACAATAAAAAACAAAAAACCAAAAAACTACAACAAAACTGAAACAAGATGCAGAAATTTAATGCCTGTGCAGGGAAGAGGAAGTATATTAAATAGGTAAATGTTTACAATAAATACTCCATTTTGAACCTGTCTAACACTAATTGTAATTTATGAAATTTATGTAGGTGTTAAAGTGTGAACTACAAAATTGAATGATCAATTTGAATATAACTCTGATTATTACAATAAGTCACAACTATCAAAAACTTTTACAGATATACTAACACTTTCTCAATATGTATAACTATATGTACAATCAAATATAATTATAAATATTTACCACAATAGGTCTCAATATGTTTTTCTGTGCACATTGCAACATCAGTTCTTAAAGCTCACTGACCAACCACAGGTCACATTACAACCAGATCATAATTAGTCTTGTTTACTATAACTGAGTATAGATGCAGTGTGTGAAATAAAAATGAATAATCATTTGTATATGTATTTTAAATGTGGCATTATTGTCTTTTTTGTTCACTCCAAATCAATTGATGTCAGTACTTATAGTGAAATTTCTTAAAGAAATATGGTATTATATATTTGTCATATGCATTTCCTCTGTAATTGCTGAATTCATAATTAAATGTGACAACACATCTTTGATTTGGAAGTAAATACATTTAAATTGTTATTTCAAGATGGTACTACTACTAATAATAATAATAACAACAAAAAAAAACAATACAGTAAAAGGTACCTT
This sequence comes from Rhabdalestes septentrionalis, assembly GCA_037832545.1. NCBI lineage: Eukaryota > Metazoa > Chordata > Actinopteri > Characiformes > Alestidae > Rhabdalestes > Rhabdalestes septentrionalis. The sequence goes on from JBBMFX010000001.1 coordinate 35,689,750, forward strand.
GAGTGGGTTCCAGCCAATAAGCTGATGTCGTATCAGAGGAGCCAGGAGCTTAGGAAGACACAAACCAATGTAGGCATTGTTGTAGGACTCTGGGAAGGAAACTCGCCATTCATCAAATCTGGACAAGATTTTCTTCACATCAGAGAAGTCCTCCTGAACATCAGCAAAAATGTCCTGAGATGTCTTCAAAATGTCAACTGTGGAGAATAGTAGTACAGATTTATCATGACATATCTGCAGACACACATTTTATATTTTATTTTTACATTTTATATTATATTGTGCATCCCTAACCATATCGGTGATATAATAGAAACAGAAGTAAATCAGCTTATTAAGAGCGAGAATATGCTCTAAAAGTCCCACCTCTTCTGCTCTGAATTTCCGCTTCTTGTTCTGACGTTGGTTCCAAATCAACTGGGACACTTCCACTGTCATCCTCTAGGTGCAAACTGGAAACAGAAAGAAGGACATTGATAGTATTTCATAAAGAGACACTTAAGAGAAAGTGAATTTTGTGTATCATCAAATGGCTCACCTGTTTTCACCTAGGCCTGTGTTTCCCAATGCTTCCTTGTTACCATTCACAGTATTGTCTAGAAGACACAGAAGTTTATAGAGAAATGTAAATTTTCCCATATGCAATATTCACGCATTTTCAAACATGTAAAACGCTCAAAATAAATGTTAATGACACCCGTGAATAAGCAATGACTAACCCTAATGATATGCTAAATGCACATACATAGTTGAAGCTAAAGTAAACAACTTTTAAGTCCTTATCAGATTAAATAAACAATCTGTAATGTTTACTTCCACTTACAGGTTAACTGCTGGAGGTGTGTGGACTCTTGCTGTACTGCTTGTTTCCTCTGAGACAACAGCGATTCTGCCTGGTCAATATAAAGACTGTGCATGTCCAACTCCACAGAGTTTATTAAGATCATCTGAAAAGAAAAAAAACAACAACCAAAAATCAGCATATCAGGTTATTGCTACCTGAAAACCCGAAACTCTGCACCACCTAAAGTTTGGCAAGAATGAGCACACATAGGAGTATTTAAAGGAAGATAAAACACCCAAAACTTTTTTATCGAAACAAACTACGGAATATAAGTTCCATGACATATCAATATATGTTATATTTTTAAAATGTTTTTCTAGAGAAGCATGAAACCACTTTGCAAACTTTCTAATACATTATTTGACACCCTTTCACCACTAAACCAAGTCAGTGTAAGTTTGGGAACAGGTTCTCTCTGCCTAGAGAGATATGCCATAAATCTGACCCGCTAATCACCACATATTCCTGTGACCATTTAAAAGAAAATTAGTTTTAGGGTAACTAGAGAACCTGCTAATAACACCTGAAACTGTTTTGGACTTAATCATTACATAATTTAGCTCCTTGGTGTTTGATGATGAAGAGCCTGCTGTCCCAATAAACAAGCCATTAATAAGCAGATGGCGCCCTGAAAGCCTCTTTAAAAATAAAATAGTACACTATATGGACAAAAGTATTGAGACAACTGTTTTTCAGGGGTTGGGCTGGGCCCCTTACTTCCAGTGAAGTGCAATCTTAATGATTGATCTCAACAAGCCTGAACAAATTACCTTTCATCATAATGCATTTTAATGATCTTACGTGTTTAATGATTTTTGTATTTAAATTTTTTTTTTAATATCAAGTACAAATAACATCCCATCTTGTATATTATATAGATTTTAAGGAACTCTATCCTCAATACAACCCATCTCTGCTAATCAGCTGTGATTTTAAACCAGAATTAAACTGGAGGTCATTAATTTCACTGATTTGTGCAAATAATTAGTTTTATTTTACTTTATTTCAAGATACTGCAATAATAAATGCAGTGGTAAAAACAATCAATTATGCCTAAATGTCGAGGTAAAAATGTTTTATTTGACCTTTTCGGACAGACACTCCAGCAGGTTCTGAGTAAAGACACTCATGCTACGGTAGAAGCTGAGCTGTTCAGCAGCAGGGTGGTTCTCCAGGTTCTCCAAACAGCTTCTGGCACTCTCCATGTCTTGCTGCATCCTCCTGAGCTCAGCCTCCCGTGCTCTGTGGACCCCCTTTAGAGATTCCAGTCTAGAAATGTGCAGAGAGAAAAATGCTTAGGGTTGTCTGTAGTCAAAATTCATTGACTAGATTTCAAAGCATTACTAATCATATAAGTCACTCAATGGATTGGGCTCTGAATATATCTCTGATATTTTTGATGTGTAAAATCCTGGTAGGCCTCTAAGACCTGCAAAAACTACTCAGCTAGAATAAAAAGAGCCAAAACTTCACACCGTGAAATTGCATTTAGTCATTGTGCTGCAGGTATCATGTAGCTGCACTATTCTCCTCCACCTTCTCTTAAACATCTGTGCTTCCATTGCACATTTAATGTTCTTTAATTGCTTTTCGAAGTGAACTTTTATTTACTTTTTTACTATAGAATACCTATTATTCTTGTTAAACATTTTATTCTATATTTTATTCTCTTAGCTTCTATACGCTATATAAAACCAATTATTGTCATTATTCTATTCCTAAAAAGCAGTAATGTATGACAATGGGCTAAATAAATAAACTTGACCTGGCTTAACCATTTAGTTATCTAGAACATGATCTGCTAATTTAATAAGAAATCCAAAGAAATAAGAAATCCATCAACTAAAAAAACCCCAAATGTACTTATTCAATTCATTATTTCTGGGCAGATCGTTTTGCTTTCAGCCCTTTTCAGTATTATTTAGAAAACTTTTTTAGGTGGACACCCACACGAAACACTCAAATTCAGGTTAATACAAAATTTGTATTTTTAATAATCAACATTTTATACGCTCCAGAAAGATCTTGCAAGGACTTACTTTAAAGTGATTCGTTTCTTGATGATATCAATGCTGACAGGTGGGAGTGCTTCAGGGATGTCAACCATTTTCTTCTGCCTGAGAGGCCTCAAATGGCCTCTGCTTTGCTTCTAAGGTGGAAAACAATACAATAATTCATTTCAATTCTCGGAAAAACAAACTACCCACCCTTGTAACTGGTTTATGAATAGTTTAAAATCAGTTATTAAGTTATTTTAACCATTTAAATACATAAGGACCAGTGACATATCTGAGGCATATACCTGACTGATGAAGAAAACAAGGTAAGATAAGTTATTGTCAAGATGTGAGCTGTTAAGAAAGTGTGGACTCACTGTCTTGCAAGCCACCACTGTCCTTTCTATATATGTGTTATAATGCTTATTAGGTTTGAAATGTTTATACATTATGAAGGGTTTAAAACTTTTGTATGCAGTGCTCTCTCTGAAGACATTCACCTGGTGTCTTTTAACTCCTTTCCCTATTTGCTGCTCCTCCCAGAGGTGTTGGTCTTCCTCTATCTGGCTATCAGAGCTGCTCTCTTCACTTCCACTCATACCTACACATTAAAATACAAAGCAGATATACCACACACATCAAGAGATTTTCACATATAAATAGCCATATGTTTCGAAGCTCTACAATGGCAATTTGACATGGAATGACGGTCTGTGTATACTGCTGTACATGGGATCCTCGGTTTACGGCACAGTTCTGTTCCTATGACAGTGTCGTACCTATTCTAACACAGATGCAAAAATCATAATCTAGAACATAAAATCACAACTAAACCACAGAAAAAGGACATTTTAAAATAACATAACATAAAAAGGAAATTAAATGTTCAAAAATGCATAGATAAGCCAACTCACTCTGTATTACTGCATATTTTTCTACCACGTGCAACCAAACTAGTTCCCCCATGTAGTCTGCAAGTTTGTTGCTAACGATGTAAGCCGAAGTCCTAAATTGAGGACCCCGTGAAGATCATTTTTTATTTCTTACCCATTTTTTCAGTCATTCGTTCTCTAAGAGTTTTGAATTTGGGTGCAAACTGGATTTGGCGTTCATGATCATCTGGTTCATCATCACTGTCGCAAGCCCTGTCGCTCTGGTCCCCTTTACTGTCTTCAGAGAACGGAGTGCTTTCCCGATCCCCTTCCAGAGGAATGTAATCTTTCCGGGCCCTGGCTCTCCTCCGCTGCTCCTTAGCAGCTCGGATCTTCTTGGCATCAGGGATGTTAACTGCAGATAACAAATCGTGATTTTTACCCTTTTCATAATGCCTGGGGATAACAGAAATGGGACTAAATTGAGTACCTTTCTGTGCTTTTGAAGAAGAGTTAGAATAGCTGGAAGATGTAGATTTAATCTCACTGTCGCTGTCTGGAGGAATGTCCTCAGCAGAACTGCCAGCACTGCTATCTGAGGGCTCATCAAGATCCACATGTTTTTCACCTGAAAAAATGTAAGGGCATTGTACAAAGATGTCAAAAAGGTATACTATTTTGTAGAACATCTTAAAATAGCAAAGAATAGCAAAGAATATAATCAACACAGCATACCTTGTGGTGCAGGTGTCAACTTGATGTGTGATTCTTCCTTTTTGCGAGTCTGGAAAATGACAGCTTTATTAACCGACTTCCTGACTTTAAAGTCACATTCCTCAGTATCTGTAGGGAAGAGAAAAAGTTAAGTTAAGTTAAAGTAAAGGGATCTTGTGGTAAGGGAGTAGTCCCTGTGTCATGGGTTCCCTGAACAGCCAGTGGCAGCATTGAGGTTTCCTTAAGCAAAGTACCATCCACACACACTGCTCCCCAAGTGCCCTCATGTTGGTGGCTGCCCTCTGCTTTACATGGTGAATGGGTTAAAGGTAGAGAGAAGTTCACAGAATGACCTTGTTAAGAGCAGACACTGGGCTTAAGGAAGAACCAGTCACAGAAAGATTTTCTCTAAAGTAGCTCATCCAATCATTTCAAAAGAAAATCATCTTGAAATCCAAAGCGAGCCTGAGGTGGAAAAAATGCTGGAATCAGATTGTATGGATGAAGGACGGTGAAAGTGCTGCCACCTGAAAAAAAATATATTGGGAACACTTGCATGTATTTGAGCAAAACCATCTTCATTAGTAGGGTTAGATTTTTTTATTACTGATCTGTTGGGCAAAATAAAAGTGGCATCTTGAAAGATTTACCAAATACTTCAGAATAATTATTGATAAGTCAGAGAGTAACTTAGAGGCTTCTTATGGCTCATGGACACCATCCACCAAAGCTAGAAAACAAATAAAAACACATTTCATGCTGTGTCACGTCACATTCTGATCCAACAACCAATGTTTTGTGGCAGAAGTGGAGATTCTAAAGACCAGTAGATCATTTTTCCATCTTTAATTTTCCAGTTCTGGTGAGCTTGTGCCAGTTTTCTCAGTGCTATCAGGAGTGGCTGTCTAGAGTGAAATCAAAATATGTCTTTGCTGTTTCAGCCCATCTGCCTCAGGGTTCAATGTGTTTGCAGTTAGAGCTGCTTTTCTGACCAAGTGGGGTCAATTTCAAGATACACTACATGGAAAAGTACTGAGATGCCTGACCATTAGATGAACAGGGATTTTAACGACATTGCATCCTTCCACAAGATTCTAGTGAAGGGAAATCTTAGCATACCAAGACATTTTGGACAACAAATGTGAAAGCAGCAAAAAACAAACAAAAAAAACAAACACCAAATTAAGATCAGGTAATGCTTAATTGTCAATCAAAATATCAATATAAAAACTGCTTCTTCAATTCTTATCCCATCCATTTTGATAAGAAAGCTGCGCTATATGATTGACAACCAGCTCTTTTTTTTCTGAGCTCATTGCGTCTTTCTCACGGTCACACACTCCTTTTGTTTTGACAAAATGTACTGCTTAAGAGCAAAACAGGTGACCTTTAAGATTGAAATGAGTGATCTACAATGACACTAGTTCTGAAACACAATAACTGGATAAAAGTATTTAGATAAACTTGTTCTTCAGGGTGTGGGCTAGGCCTATTACTTACAGTGAAAATCAATCTTAATGCTTCAGCATAACAAGATATTTTGGGCACTATCAAGCATCCAACTTTGTGGACATACTTTGAGGTAGACCCTTTTCTATTCCAGCATGACTGTACCCCAGTGCACAAAGCAAGCTCCATAAAAACATGTTTGGATGAATTCAGTGTGGAAGATATTGCCTGGCCCACAGAGAGTCCTGACCTCAACCCCATCCATACCTTTGGGTTGAGATTGTGAGCCAGGCCTTCTCGTCCAATATCAGTGTCTGAACTCATAAATGCTCTACAGAATGAATGGGAACAAATTCCCACAGAAACACTCCAAAATCTTGTGGAAAGCTTTCTAAGAGGGGTGGAAGCTGTTATAGCTGCAGAGAAGCCAACCCCTACAAAAAAGTCTAAAACACTGTCAATAACATTTACATACACATTGTGTGTATTTTATGTGGGATAAAATAAAATGATTTCCCATTACTTTCGCACCGATCGTTTCAGTTTAAGGGTCTCTATCCTAGTTCTCCTGAGAGGAAGTTTAGGTCCAGCTTTAAGGAGACTCACCCTCTCTGTCTTCCTTGAAGCTAAGAGAGTGACCCTGGGCCGGGTCCGAGCTTTTCTGAGATGGGGTGTCCTCCGGCTCTTCCTCCCCTCTGTAGGGGGACTCGTGGGCCTGCTGTTGTTGTGGAGGTGTTGAGTTTGGCTTCGAGCTGCAGGATATACCTCTCCGAGGAGCACTTAACAGCTTCGAGCCGAGGGGAGTCGGGTCTACTACGTTACTGTCTCCCCGGCTGTCCCCACCCTCCTCCTCTTCTCCGGACTCGTCTCTGCGAGGTCTGAAGTTCCTCTTGGTCGTCTTTTTAAACATCTCGTCTCAAGTCAAACATCAAAATCGCACATCATGGAGAAAATTCCACATCCGGGTCTATCCCAGGATTCAAAATAAAAGTCTTAAGAGACCTGAAATATTTTGACCCCTTCCCCAGTAGGTTTGGTGTGTTTAGTCAGGGCCAGTGGACCTTCAGAGTTTTATTTATTTTTCATTTAAATGTATTTTTATCACAATTTTGAGATGTATACTTAATCAAACATGTTTAACTTGAACAAATAATACATATAAAATGATAAAAAGAGAAACAATATTATTATAATTAATCACTAATATAAAAATAAATAAATAAAATGATAGATTATCATTGCTTTTGGATTTATTTGGACACATGAAGCAAATTTCAAAACACTTCAACTAGACTACAACTAGACCTCACAGAAGCAAAGCAGCCCTCTTCCACCTTCACTCTTCTAAGGTATGCGTGTCTGCTTTTGGTAGCTCCAAAGGCGTGGTTCTCATTTAATTCCCCAGAAGGTGAGAAGTTTGCATTCCTGTACAAATCTACTCCGGGGTAGACCCTTCTGAGTGGCCCTAGGTCCAATAGCTGATTGCAAATTGTTTGCTAAAGCAATGCCAGGATTCCCAGCATAGAAAACATTATCAATATAGTTTAACAGCTAGCCCTGTGGGTAATTTATGGACAATAGTAAGCACAAAAATCGAATTAACTGTTAAATATTTGTCACGTATAACCCTCTATGGCCCTGACCATAGGATGTAAAAATAGTTGTGTGTGACTTTCCCCAAGGCCTTCTGCCACCACATTTTGAGAATCACTGCTCTAAATGAACAAATCACTGAACTGAATTGAATTTAACTTAGTTTAACTGATTCTGGTAAAGCCCCAAACAAGCAACTTACGTCGCTGGTGAATGCCCGCCTTGATGAGTGTCTGACAGTTGGGAATTGCCAATTGAGTTTCTCTCCCTAACATGCAATGCAATCGCTATTGTATTTGAATACAGAGGCACAAAACCCATGGCAATACGAAATGCAGTTCAGTGCCTTGTTATTCTATTTATTATTCACAATATTTTGAACGAATTAAGGATTGCATTAGCACTTTGCACATTTAATTGCCAGCTGCAAAATATAATTTCCAATTACATGCTCAGATCGAACATTGAACTGACAAGTGCTCTTGAATATTGGATTGCCTATCAGTGGCGTATTAACATAGTCATGGGCCCAGGTGCAAAAATTCGATCCGGGCCCTTATACTGTTTCAAATTTATCCCGAGGATGTTTTAGTTCTGATTTGTGTTGTTTTTGGCAGTCTGTTTTAATTTTAGTTTTAGTCTAGTCTTTGCATCAAGCTGTCATTTTAGTTTTTATTA
>JBBMFX010000001.1:35697996-35719208 GCA_037832545.1 Rhabdalestes septentrionalis
TCTCTCTCTCTCTCTCTCTCTCTCTCTCTCTCTCTCTCTCTCTCTCTCTCTCTCTCTCTCTCTCTCTCTGTCTCAGGTGCTGCTAAACTCTATGCATACTGGATCGTGGTGAACTTCAGGGAGGCGTATAATATGTTTGCTGTGAATGGAATTCTCTTTAATCATGAGAGCCCTAGAAGAGGTAAGGGCACATGCAACCAAAAGAACACACACACACAACCATTTTTATTGCTTTGTGAAGGTGCGTGTGGAGCAGTGATGCACCTAGAACAAAAGACATGACACAACTTCACACTCCTTAAGTCACAATCTAATATGTTAGCCAATCATTTACACACCAGCCACCTCTAGCTGTGTTGATGGTAGAATAAAATAATGTTGTACATACAGACTTCGCACACACACTGAAAAGGTAAGGCCAATATACTCAAAGAGAGAGAGAGCAAGGGAGAGAAAGAGAGAAAGAAAGTGTAAGTGAGAGTGCCGGGGTTAGAGGGGTTATGGGGAGTGTAACAGTCAGTGAGTGTGTGTGTGTGTGTGTGTGTGTGTGTGTTTGTGTGGGTGTATGAGAGAGTGTGTGTGAATGCTGAGGCCTCAGGGAAGGCTAAGGCTCGGTTAATTTCCTGTCCGTGGTGAGACAGACACTGATTCCAGGAGCAGACTTCTGACTTAATTCCATTTGGAATTCTGTTGGGTGTTTTCGCCACTTAACGGTAAACATGCTTCCGCTTCCATCAATAAACAGTCATTCCCTCTGGCTCAGACTGGAGATGGGCTTTAAAAAGAAAACAGCCGCACACATACCCACCATGAACTGAGCAGAGCAAAAAATATTCAGCTTACTGTGCACTTACTGTGTGCATGTGCATGTGTGCCTGCATTTTGATGGTAGAATAAAATAATGTTGTACATACAGACTTCGCACACACACTGAAAAGGTAAGGCCAATATACTCAAAGAGAGAGAGAGCATTCAGACATTTGGAACAAAATAACATTATATCAAAAATAATATTGTCTATAATATTGGGCCAATATGGTGGCAGATTCCTGTTCAAAATGATTAATATACTATTCCTGTACTTGATATATAACTTCACAGTTATGTATAAATATAAATAATAAGCAGGAAACTGTAAAATAAAAAAAATTCAAATAAAGTTATGATGAACCGAGCCATAGGTAACTTTAAAATAACTGATTAATCTAATAAAATGAGTTTCCATTATTTAATCCAGAGAAAAATCAGGTATATACAATTTGTTTAGTTATCTTCCTATACAGTTAAATACAATTTATATACGATTAAACACAAGTATCACTGTTTAAACCATACCTCTTATCTCCAAAAAAGGCAACTTTGCAGTGAAAAATATAGTTAATGGAAGTCAGTGTTAAAAAAAATCTAATCAAAAATTGAGACATAAGGCAAGGTGGCATTATACTTCAGTAACATATTTAAGTGTATGCCAGTATGTGCATGATTATGCAGAAGTATGTCAGAGTACATAAGGTGAATATTAGAACAGCTGGTGTTCTGGTGCTGCCACTGTGATCAAAAGGGCATGGGTTCGAATCTCAGGCCTGCTAATGGCACCACTGAGGTACTCTTGAGCTGCTTGCCGGGCATTGTGTTCCTGGCTGCCCGCTGTTCCACTTGGTAATTGGATTAAATACAGAAAAATAATTTCACACAGTTCACAAGTTGTGCTGTGTTGTGTTCACATACGACAACAATTTACTTCACTATTATTCTGTGTGAGTAACACACATGCCTGTACACTACCAGTCAAAGGATTTTTGCACACGTCAGGTGTTTATCACTTGTCCATTTGTTGCATAATCTGCATATTTTTATTCACATTTAACACTAGGTTTGTGAGTGAACAACTATAAATAAAAATATGTCAAATAAAACAAGTATCTTTTATCATGGATAGAATCTATAACAGTTCATAACTGACAGCCTTTTAACTGGTTGTATGGTGAATCGGAGGAAAATTCTAGACTGTCCTTTAACTTTAACGTTAACTGTTGCACCCCATTGACTGTCACTTAATAATAGCTTGTTAAATATATTATATTTGTCTGGTGATTCTCATGTTAAATCCTATTAGATCTGTTGTGATGAATTAAAAATGTGATCTTCTCAGGCTAATGTACTGAGAATGTAAATGTAGAAAGTCTCCATGTGTGCAACAATTTTTACTGTTGTACATCCAACTCTCTTTCCACAGTCTGTCTCAGGGATTTGGTGAAAGAGGAGCACTTATGAGGCTAAAGCTCTTTCACCTGTATGAGTGTGCTGTTAGTCCTCTCACCTGCCGTACACAAACAGCACTAAACATGTTCATCTCCACTCCACCTCACACACCTGTGTTTTTGTTAACCCTGTTGCCAGGGCAACAAAAAAGGTGACTGACAGAAATGCTCTTTTAGTGTTCAAAATAAAATGTCTGTCATCACATACCTGTGTATGCTCTCTCACACACACACACACACACAAGCACACAATCACACACACACAGAAGTAGACAAAATATTGTTAGCTATATTTGTGCCACCAGGGATTTGAGAGGGGGAGAGCTGATCTATACTGAATGTTGGACCCATTATAGAAATATTTTGGACCAGTTTTATTTTACTGAAGACTGAGTACCCCTTTCACTCACACACACACCCTCCCACACCTTCAGATTGGCAGTTTTTACTGAATTGTGCTGTGATTTTCTTTTTTTTCCCTTTTCTTTTTACGTAATTGCTTGGTCTGAGTGGGGCTGTTTTGGCCAGGCGGAGACCAGGCTGAGGTCAGCTCCCTGCGACTCTGCTCCTCTTCATGACTCCCCTCTGTACGCAGAGAGACACCATAATTACACTTAAACTGGAAACCTGAGCCAGTGTGTGGAGACGGCCCGTCGTGGGTTTTCAAGCACACGCTAACATGGCACACAGCTAATTCATTATTGCGGCCCAGTCACTAAAAATGTGAGAAGAAATCTGATCTCCCAGTCCCCAGTGTGGTTTTGCCTGTGACCGTTTGAGTAACTCCAGTATTTACAGTGTTGCGTTTCAAACTGCAGTGCTAGTGCCAAACTCATGCACCTGGACATGAGCATGGATAGAAGGAACCCTTTGTAAAGGAGCACTTTGGAGCAAAGTCAATGACCGCTGGGAACAACTCTCCCTCCTGTATTTCTCATATGAGCACACTAGCACATATAACCTACCTAAGGTTGGGAACAGAATGTAGGTTCCTACTATAAATAGCAATTTTTTTTGTTCGAATTTCATTAAAACAGTTTCTAAACAATACATATCTGCAAGGATATGCGTGGTTTGTCTTCCAGAACCTGTTTAAGGTGAATGTCATTCATCAATATCCTGACATTTGGTTTATGTTTTAGTTTAGCATTTTGTTTCCATCGCTACCTGGACATTCTGAATGTTCAAAATACAGCTATTTTTCATCTGAATATTTATTTTGCTGGAACTGATTAGAACCGGAACTGATGAGCCGAGTTAAAATCAGGATTGTAATTGATAAAACAAAAATGACCCAAACTTTTAACTTTTAAAATATTCTGGGCTTTAGTCAGGACTGCCATCGATTTATTTAAGAGTCAAAACTTTAACAGTGCTAAAATAATAATAAAAAAAAAATACTAACACTACTAATTTAACATGTTCATTTGTTTTACTTATAAACTTGAGCACTTTTATAAATACTCAAGTTTCATATCTTGGGGCAGTAGCATAATGCAGTAACAATGTGTTCTGGATTAAAGTGTATTTAGAGGACATTTCTATAAATATTAGTGACAGTCCTAAACTTTATTAGATTTGCACTGCTGTTGCATTTGCTGTGACACTTTTTGAGATTCTGCTCTTCAGTGTTTGTAAAAGTTATACAATATAAAATCTCACCAGAAAATGGAAAGAGCGACGATTCAAAATATAAAACTAAATATAAGAAATATATTTTACAGATTGTTTACTTATTCAATGTGGTAAGAAGAGTCACATTTAGAGTCATATTCCAGTTAGCCCAGTACAGGTTTTCTGCTTGTAGATTTAATGAGAGTCTCTTCATATTGAATATGACATTGAATGCATCAGGAAGGTCCTTTATTCTCGCAGTTATACTTATTATATTTCTAAACAGGTATAAAGCACAAATTTCGATTTTTAAAACTGGTTCAGTAACAGATGGCCTATTCTTGGTTTCATATAAATGCACTCTCTTGTGTATAATGACCACAGTTTTAAAGAAGTTCAGTTCTTATAATGGCTTACTGAGCATGCATGTTATTACACTTATTTAATGAGGGTGCAGTTCTAACCTGAGCCCCTATATTACAGTACGGCAGCTGCGGTGGAATGGAGTTACTGCATTAAAGCTCCAACCTCTGTCTGGTTTTAAATGCGGCACAGCCCAGCAGGTCTTCAGAACATCCAAGGTTTCCCACAGATCAAGAGTGTGTGTTAGTGTGTGTGTGGTTCTCTGGCAGCTTTGCAGGACTTTGGCCTGGCTCTCGGTGCCTCCAGGGTGGTCCACTGACTAGACAAGAGTTTCATTTTATCCTTGTGTGTGCTAGTGTATGTGTGTGTGACTAAATGACTGACATGGGGTTGGATTTATTTTGGCTTTACAAGATTTAAAGTGACATTGTACATCAAGAAGGCGAGGAAAAGAGATGAGATAAAGGGAGAGAAATCGAGAGAGAAAGAAAAAAAGAGGTGTGAGATACACAAAGTGAACAGAAATGCAGCTGAATCCATCTAATTTGTCTTAAACTCAACACCTGTTGACATCAGCACTGCAATATGAGTTGTTTTTCGTGTGTGTGTGTGTGTGTGTGTGTGTGTGTGTGTGTGTGTGTGTGTGTGTGTGTGTGTGTGTGTGTGATTGAACCTGAGGGGAAGGGTATCTCTGTTGTTTGTCTGATACCATCTCTAAAGCCCTCTTCTGTTAAGAGCAAGGACTATTTGTTTTCTCTTACCCAAGTGTGTATGTCATTTTAAGACTTTAATCTCTGATTATCTAGATGTTGTGGAACAACACTCTGCTGAAGGGTGGTCTTAACTAGCATAGGAGAAGTGCTGTTGTCACAAATGTGTACCACAGAAACTGTTCTACATCATGTAGTAAATACATCAATTAAATTTAAGAGAACTGTTAGAAATGAATAAATAAAATAGAAAATAACAAGCATATTCAAATGAAAATTGAAAATACATAAATAAATAAGAAAGCATATGAATTGAAAAAAAAAAAAAATATATATATATATATATATATGCAGAGTAAAAAGTAAAACAGAGTAAATACATAAACAAAGGTAAATAAAACAACAGGGAAATAAAGATAGAATGAATTAAATATTTATCATAGTAAAAATAATTAAAATGTATTAAGCACATAAATAAAGGTGCACAGCAAGCAAAGAAAAATGAACCAAATCCAACTAAAATATAAACACAAATGGATTGCATGTTAAATAAAATCTCATAAATGTATCCCACAAATCAAAATAAAATTAACATATTTAATGTTTGTATTTTCACCTTAAAATTATACATACATTATGCACAATATTTTCCCAAAATAGATATAAAAGTGTAGAAGTAATATAATTATTTCCATTTGGGATTAATTGGTTTTAATATCTTGTTAGTAACTGTCAAAAAGTTGCACCTGCCCACTTTTGACCTCCTACAACACACAACTATTTTTCCAAGTCAAAGCATATGCAAATGAATGAATGAATGAATCCCTGAGGATCCCTAAGGATTGCATCCCCCACTTGCTGCTCTTTAGTAGGTGACTCTCAAATGTCTGTTTGGTATACAAACATTACTGGTGACTCATTCCCTGTCTGTTGTTTGTTTCAGGTCTCGTTGCATCTGCTACATTCCAAGTAAATCACAAAAACACAAATTAGTTAGTTGTAATAAAGCAATTATATGCATTAATATTTTAAATATGCCAAATTTGGCACTTATTCAAACATCTATATCCCTTCTTTGTTGATGGACCATGTGAAATTTGTATGCATTCTTAAAGATTATTTTAGTAGTTGATACAGTATCATTTTTGTATAGCTCTGTGTCCTTCTGTTAAAGAGATACCTGTTCTTTTAAACGTAACAGCAAGTCAGGAAAATGGTAAAGTTATACTAATACATTCCACATCATGATTGAAATAATATTTAATAAAGGGAAATTATTACATTTGCATACTTGCATTCTAGGACAGCAGCTTTTTTGTCTTTCAACACATTTTTGTATTTTACTTCAATGTCTTTGTAGTTTGTGTTACGTTTCCTATACAGTCGTGAGAAGTTTTGGTTATTACAGTTTTTCCTCCATGTGTTTAATTAAGCAAGTAAATTGCAAAAAAAAAGTTCAATGTTTTGTTGCCTGAAGTGAATGTTGTAGTTGTTTTTTTTTTTTTACAAATCAATAAAATATGTCATTTGACTGGGGGTGTTCAGACTTTTGCACAAAACTGTATACATTTTAATTCACACTGAACATAATGAAGACATTTGTGCAAAACGTATGGCCTGGTTTAGATTTCAGGTCTAAAATTAATTCATTTATCAGAAAAATTGGCACATTTACTTTTGTTGCCTGCAGAGGAGGTTTTCTCATTTTCACAAAATATGTCTTTTGTTTAACACTTCTAATGCTAACACTTTTAAACAGTCTATTTGGTTGAAGCAACAGCAGTTAATATTCAAATGTGAACAGCACTGATAGACTTTTCTCACTTTCATTGTAATAACCATCAAGATAAAATTCATATTTAGGCCACACATTCCAGATCTTTCCAGGCATCAAAAGCTTATATTATTTCAATTTTAGAATAGTTGCTTTGGTTTGGCTCAATAAACCTTCTGATATAATGGCAGGTTGCGGTTCTTGAGGAAACTAAGCATCACTAAGCTCTTTATCTCTGCTCCTTGGAACCTGTAATAGCCCCTATAGAATGTGGTTTCAGCAGAAAGTGACTTCCCTATTCATATGCAACAGACGAGGCTCACAAACGTGAAACTCGTTCACTGGCTCTGATTTGTCAACCTAAACACATAGATCATAGAGTTACAAGCTCTTATGTGAATTTAGAATCTGGCACCGATGTGAATATGGATGTTAAGCCATTATTATATGTCCTAAAGAATAATGTACAAGTGATTCATTTTTAGTTGGTAAACAAATTAAAAAATGTGGAAATGAGAGGCATAGTCATACACATATCTGACAAACCATGACTTTCCTTTATCTGATTACAACGGAAAGTGACTATAAATGGTTATAGGTGGTTGACATATTTGGCTGAAAAAAGTAGTTTTTTTTTATCTCAAATGTAAGTCATGGAAATAATTTGGCAATATTCTACCTCCTCTTATATCTCCAAATATATATTTTTTCTTGTAGAGTTTGTCCTGAAATTTATATTTTATATTTATTCACTATTTTATTGTCATAGTGATGAAAATTGTCACACGGTGTGACATGAACATTATTGAGTATTAAATGAAAATGGCTTATAATTTGATAATGTTTCCTGATACTTTAACATTACTATATTGAAGTATAGCATGTTTCTGTACAAATGTGTTATGTTTTGCATTAGATCTTTATCAACACTCCTAGAAAGACATTTAGTCATAATCTTTCCATATGCTTCAAATTAATTTGGGGAAATCTTGTTATAAAAGTACCAAAATGCTTGTAATGTTTAGTGGCACTATTCCCTATGTATCACATTGATGATTTTATGATTAATAACTAAAAAGTCCTAATTATTTTCTAAATTCTGAATGTCACACCAAATGACATGGTGTCACACCATATGATGAATCACACCACACAAGAAATCTGTATCCAAAAATCTGTTTAACATTAACAAACATCCAATCGGAGATTAACTCACTGGACATCACTGGAATCAATGTTTCAGTTGTACAGCAAAATGCACAGCGAAATCATAATTTTCTCTCTTCTTGATGGTAGAAGGGATTTCACTCTGAATCCCTCCTTTCAGTTTTTTTCACTTGATGTACAAAAGTATTTCAGAAACAACTAAATTATTTATTCCATTCACCTTTGCATTCAAGAGTGATTAACTGAGCCTGCATGTATGTCTGAACAGGTGAGGAAATCTACAGTGTGTGTGTGTCTCTATTAGGGTTGCAAAATTCTGGGAAAATTCAAAGTTGGAAACTTTCCATGGGAATTAAGGGAATTTATGGGTATTTATGGGAATTTATGGGAATAAACTTGAATAAACTGGAAATTATCAATGTTGAAGGTTAAGACATAAAGATAGCTGGTAGAAACAAAAAGCATAATCTTGGCTAAACCGGATCAGATATGATGTAAATACAGCTGAGTATAATTTTCTATTCCTTAATCACAGGGACACAGCACATTGCTTAATGCAGGGCTCTTGAGGCCACACCCCCTGCATGCATTGTGCATGCTTCCACCACATGCACAATGATTTCTAGAATTCTGAACTACTAAAGCAACCTTTATGAATCTACACATCTGAATCTACACATCTGAATCAAAAGACCACATACATACAAGTTAGTTTTGATGATATTATAAGTTACATGATATTTGATCTATGATATTACATTTTAATGAGCAAAATCAAAATCTATTGCTAGCCCTGGGGAAGCAGATATGCTAACCGTAAGCCAGCATTTTTTCATTAAAGAAGGTAGCTTAACATGGTGCTAGCTACTGCAAAATATAATGCTGTTTCTTCTTAGATACCTTTCCGTTAGTTCAGTTTACAATCTACATATTTGCATTTTTTGGCATCATGTTTAACAGACAAATGCCACAAACACCATCCAGTGTGTGAAAGCATTTCACATCAAATAAATTTGATGGAAAATATTTTGTATGTGCAAATATTATGCAAAGACATATTTCTACAGGATCTTCATTTAATCTCTCCCTGTATTTCCTTTTTCTTTCTGCACTTGCCATCTCTCGCCATCTACTAAAATCTGCCTCAAACTGAAAAAAAAAATACATAAAGGGAATCTTTTGAATGACAAAATATTATAGTTTATCAAGGATTCAACTTGTAAATGGGATGGAAAAAAATTATGGAAGTAGGTATTCAAAATATCCAATAAACATATTAAATTATAACTATTAGCAATGGAATGTGTATCTAAGAGCATTACTTATATATTTAAATGCAGTTCATATCATACAATGTGACAAAATCTGCATATGGTGAGACAAGAAATCCCTGTCACCCCTTATGATTTTTTATCACACCATATGAGGTTTTCTGTACTTAGCATGATATTAAACGATGTGCTTTAATTGTAACATCATAAAACCATGCTAACTACAATATGACAATATAGTTTTCATGGTAATATCGACTAAAAAGTTATTGCATTTGTGTATTTTTGCGTAAAATGCGTCACACCAAAAGATTGTGCTAAAGGGAACAGAAGCAGGAGTGCTGGATAAACTAGTTTTTTTTTACATTTTGAAGAGAATTAAACCACCTTGTAAATTTCAGTGTCTTTCTGAGTTACTGTTTTTCTTCCTGAAAAAAGGAGGCGCTCCACTCCCCAAAGGTCTCCAAACAATTGCATGGTTAATAAAAGGAATATGATGTCACACCCTATGATATTTATTTTTGGGACAAAATATTTTAGTTAAGGGTGGTTTCAAAATATTATGCCTGAACTTTTAGCCAAGCAGACATAAAAGTAGACATCTGATTTATCAACATATGATTGAAGAAATTGATTTATTTTTTTTTTCAAAATCAAACTTTGTGAAATGTGTTGGGACAACTTGGAAAAGTCACGCCATATGAGCTTTTTCTACTTTGGCCCTAATTTAAGAACAAATGGAAGACGAATCTCATGAATACTCTGTATGTTCATAGAAAACTGCACTTTCTGTACAATATAAGCACAGCTTTGACATTGTTTTTTTCATTAATTGGTTATCTTTGTCACATGGGACAAAAAAAAGGCCATGTCATGTCAACCACACATATGCATATACAGCTGCAGGAGAATAACCCAGACAGCAGCACACCAAAGTTTATCAGACCCCTGGGCATTAAGAGTATAAAAAATAGTAAAAGTACATTTCAGTGGAAAGTAATTGAATATTATTCTTACTCGAAACATCCCAATGAGCAAAATGGAAAAAATATGGTACCAAACCCGCCAAGAAAGGCTTGTCACCAAAACTCACAGGCCAGCAACTGAGAGCAATAATCAGCAACCAAGAGGCCAAAGATAACCCTGAAGGAGCCGGGCAACTCTACTCCAGAGATGGAATTATCTGTCCATAGGGTCATAGGGCCACTATAAGCCCCTCACTGCATAAAGCTGGGCTTCATGGAAGAGAGATTTAAAAAAGGCAGATAGTTTGAAATTTGCCAGACGATGTATTGAAGATTCCCCAAAAATGTGGAAGAAGGCGCTGCAGTCAGATGAGACTAAAACAGAACTTTTTGCCATCAAGGACAACACTATGTCTGGGACAAACATAACACCTCGCATCATGCTGAGAACATTATCATAGGAGCAGCATCATGGGGTGGGGATGCTTTTTATTGTGATGGGCCAGCAAACTGGTCAGAACTGAAAGAAAGATGCCGGATGGTGCAAAATATAAGAAATTCTTGCAGGAAATCTGCTTTGGGATAGAGGTTCACATTCCAGAAAGACAACGACCCTAAATACACGGTTAAAACAACACTCCAATTTACAATAAAGAGAAACAAGTAAATGTCCTGGGATGGCCCAGTCAAAGTCCAGACCTCGATCAAATTGAAAATCTCTGGGATGATTTAAAGATTGCCATACCCAAGCGGCATCCATCCAACTTGAAGGAGCTGGAGCAGTTTTACCATGAAGGATGGGCAAAAATAGTGTCTGGATGTGCCAATCTTATGGAGATGTACGCAAAGAGACTTATCACTGTAATTGCTGCAAAAGGTGGCTGTACAAATATTGATTCTGGGAGAGGGTTAAGTAGTTGTGCATGCTCAGGTTTTCTTTTTTGTTTTCTTTTCGTTTCACAATAAAATAAATAAATCTGCATCTGCAAAGTGGTCACTATTTCGTGTAAACAGGTTTATATTTATTTTGCACTTTAGTGAGTAAATTTTGCACTTCAAAGCAATGTTTCAGGTCCCAGGCAGAGTATAAATAACCATTGTGTGTAATGAAAAAAAAGATCTTAAGCATTGTTTAGATTTCTCTAGAATGTCACATTTTAAACCCCCTGAAACATTTGATGTTTTGAATAATTGCATTATGGAAATATGTCTTCAAATACTTGTGTGAATATAACTACCCAGGTCTAACCAACAAACCTCATTTTTGCATAGAATTTGGTCTGCGTGGCCTATTTTGATTAGTGTAAATGTACTTGGTCGATTTGGTTATTAAGTGGGATTACCGAAAATATGAAGGGAACACAGACAGGCCGACTCCACTGAGTCCCGCTATAATTTTTCCAGCCTTCTCATTGGCTGATGTGCCACAAAGCTTGTTAACCAATCAGAGGTTGGCTGCGTTTTATGCCCCGCCCCTCAGGTGTAACCCAATCCCACGGCCAGTCACAGGTAAAACCGGCCCCAATTTCGAGTATAGCCCAAAAAGCAAGAAAAGCCAACAAAACCCGTTTCTCTCACACACGCAGCTCCGTCGTAGCCCTCATTGCTTCGCTTCCCTTCAGAAGAAGACGGGTCGGATTTACAGAACCAACTAGAAAGTCCAGTCCGACCGAACAAGATGTCACAGGAGCATGACAACAAGTAAGTTTCTACTGTCACTAGCAAGGGTCCAATGTGGAGATACAGTACGTCCTCTGACTGAGGTGCACAAGTTTTTGAACATTTTGCACAAATGCTGGGTTTAGTTCGTCTTCTACAGCCAGAAGGTGTTTTTTTTCTGTGAGGGAGTCAGGTCTCTCTGCTTTAGCAGCGCTCGTTTTTTCCTGCTCACCTGTTTCTCTCACAGGTGTAGCTGCACCTGCCGCGCGAGCCAGCGCGCGCCTCCACACTGCCGCACGCACGAGACTTGCCGACATTGTTTTACAGGAAAATAACGCAACGTTTTAGTGCATAAATCGGTCGTTTTGAGTCGGCTTGTGTTGTCTTGGAGCCGTGTTGATCCAGGTATTGGACTCGGGTCTTGTTTAACCCTCTGATTGGAGTCTGGGGCGTTTGGAAGCTGACAGGTTGAAACGTTAAAAACCTTTAAAGTGGCTTCAGTCGATGCTGTTTTTTTATTTTAGGGCAAAGACGAGGAGGCTGTTGACTCTAGTGAAACTGTACACCAACTAGGCGTTGGCTGTTTCTTACAGGGGACAACAAGTGTTTAACCTCTTCTGCATTTTGTTTATTAAAACCTACTATTTTGCCTAAAATTCGTCAGAGGAGCCATGGCCATGACGACAAAAGTTAGAGCTGAGCCTCTCTGAGTCTCCTTTTTACTCGATACCTCTCTGTCTCTCTCTCTTCCTTTCTGTCTCTCGCTGTCTTGTGCGCGCTCTCTCTCTTTCTCTCCCTCTCTCTCTCTCTCTCTCTCTCTCTTTCATTTTCCTCTCCTCACATCTCTGTCTTGCTTTCTCCCCCTCTCCGTTCTGTTTCTGTCTTTCCCTATCTTTCTGAAAGGTCAGGCAACCGTTAGATCCTGTAATTTGGAATCACAGAAACTATTTTTTTGAGGAATTTGTCTAGGATGCAGTTTACACCTCATTATTACTGATTTCACACCTGGTTGCCCCTTTTGTTTTAGTGTTGGGATTGTGTGTCCATTCAAGGCTAATCGTCTCTGGATAACGGATCTATCAGGTTGCATGGTTGAAATCAAACAGAAAGTTAAAGAATGGCACAATTAGTGATCAAATTACTCATAAGCTGTTTGCTTTAGCCTATACAGACGCGTCTCTTCGTCATAGCAACACATCGTTGGTTACCACGATTATAATGCTGATGTGAATTAAGACTGCTCAGTCAGGACAATGCATTCAGTTCATAATAATAAGAGCTGTCATCTCTAAAACAGCCAAGCTATTACCATGCTGAGGGATTAGGCAAAAAATGCATGCTTTTATCAATCATTGGTATGAATTGTTAGCATGCTTTACTGTAAATAAATGTTGTTTTTTTCCTCTGATTTCCTTGCAATCAAACTGGAGAATGAACATGAAGGTGTCATTTGTATAATCTCCTCCCTCCGCCATTGTACAACTCCTTCCTAAGGAGCTACACCCAGTAAGGACTCCCACTGCCTTGTTATAGTCTTGGAGTAAACTGGAACCTTTGTGGTTGACTGTAGACACTGCCCTGTGATAAATTACACTGGTAGCTATAGGATGATGAAAATAAAGATGAAGCAGAAACACTGGAAAATACATGGTTGGAATGTCAGAGCATTCCACAGTTGACCAATGAAAAACTGTGATCTCTCGTCTTACTGGAAGAGCCAGTAGAACATCTTGTCAGACAGGAAGCTGCAGAGATTTTTCGTCACATTTGAGTGGGTTTTGCGCTAGATCATCCTGATAAAGACCGTTGGCTGGTTTTTACACAATACATGTTTGTTTGTCATTTTCATTTTTTTCATTTGCCAATGTTCCAACATCACGCCAGTATAGTTCCTTCAGCCGCTTGTAACTACAGGTGTCCATGTTCACCTCAGACTTATGATAGGTTTCTTTTGAGCCCTTGTCTCAACACATGTGTCTCTTTAACTGCCTTGCTTTTGCATATGTTTACTGCTACAGCTTCTCGCTCATTCTCACACACTTCTCTATTTCGAACAGTAAGCGGGCGGTACTGGTGCTACAGAATGATCCAGCTTACAGCCAGCGCCGTCCATTCACCAGTGAGGACGAAGCATGGAAGTCCTTCCTGGAGAACCCTCTCACCGCGGCCACCAAGGCCATGATGAGCATCAACGGTGATGAAGACAGTGCGGCTGCTCTTGGCCTGCTTTATGATTATTACAAGGTATGACACATTGGACCATATGTATCAAGAGTGTTGGAGATAGGCTTCTCTTTATCCACACATCATGGCAGAAAACGCAAATCCTAGAACAATATTTTCAACATTTTGGCGTGTGAACTAATGTTCAGATGCAAAAACTGATACATCTTATCTGGTCAGCAACGGAGAACTCAGTGTTTGATGACTAAACATGCAGTAATGAATGATGATCCACTGAACACTAGTTGGGTATGTTATGTATCCTACACTGTTATAAAAATTAGTACTTTAGGCAAATTTCAGTCCTCCAATTTTAGTTCATTGTTGTAAATACAACATAAATGGACCTGTACAGGTACATCATGATTTTAGATATAAAATATCCCATTAGACATTAATCATATATTAAATAGAATCAAAGTAATCAATGTGGAGTAAATGTAATTGAATTTTTGTTATATTGTATTAAATAACGTTAATTTAACTGTAACTCAGGTGAGGAATCATCCTGGTGAGCGTGTTTGTTCCCTGAAAGGCTAGTTAGTGCCTTATTATGCATTAGTACTATTTAGTATTTATTCAGTATTTTTAATTGTAACTGACAATTGTCAATCATGTTCCTTCAGTACTTGTCCCTGGAATTAATTTTTCTATTCATAAACAAGGCAAGAGAGCAAATATGCTGGATGGATGAAAAAAACCTAAATTGGCACAAATAACAAATGAATAGTTTGGGTTGCTTTTAATCATTTTGACTATGACAGAAAATTAAATTTAACCCGACCTTCCATTTAATTTTAAATCAGCCTCCTGATTTAGTAACTAGGTCAGGCAATGCACTGTATGCCCACTGGATTATATAACAAGGCTGACAGAGGCTGTGTTTGCCCACCCCAGGTGCCACGGGAAAAGAGAACAATATCCCAGCCAAAGGCTGACATCCTGGGCTCTGATGTGGATCCCAACAAAAGGTGACGTATTCTTCAAAGCGGTGGTTATGTCCTGTTGTTCTTGTTGTCTGATGTCTGTGTTCATATTCAGCAGGAACCTTATGGTTCAGCTCCCTGAGACCTCCATGGCAGCTGAGAACAGGATTCAGGTGCTGAAGAGTGTCGTCCTTCCAGGGAACCTCGTCCTCCCAGGGAACCAACATGCTGCACAGGACAAGAGGGCACTCTTTCCTTCACCCGACACCACTGTCACAGTGTCCATCTCTGCTGTGCCCAACTACACAGTCAAGACGGAAGGCCCGTCCCATGGTTTCGCTGTTACTGTCCCCAACCCCCACTGTTCAGAGCCGGAAAACCATGCAGTGGTCTTTGACCGGCATCTCACTCACAGTCAGTTCAGCCCCAGCACTCAGCCTCGTACACCTGATTCTACCTTTCCTGAAACCTTCAAGGACGGCTCTCAAGAGGTGGGTCATAGGGATGATGTATCCCATTATTCCCATTGTGGCCCATTGTGACCCTACTCCTCCATCCTTCTTTACATTTCTCACACTCCCTGTCCCCTTGTCTCCCACCCTCGCTATGATATCACATTTACAGGAGACTCCAGAGCGGGGCGGTACGCAGCTTGTAATGTTATTTGAACGTAGCCAGAATAGCGGCTAGCATGTCATTATGCCATTGTCTTGCTGGCACAATAAAGTGCTGTATTTTTCTCTCCACAAAAGCCTGGGCCTTCTCTCTCTTTTGCTCTCTCTCCCTTGTCTGTATTAAATCTAGATTGGGTGGGTGGGGGGGGGGGGTGGTTACTTTAGAACACCCCAACAAAACCCTGCACACATAGGGAGTGGGGGAGAGCTTTTTTTTTTTGTTTGTCCTGTGGCTCTGCTCTCTGGCTTGCTGTGAGCAGGGCCACGGCATGGCTGTTTGCGTTCATGCCGGGTCCTCTCACCCGCTCTTTTGTGCATTGCAGGTGTTTTCGTTCCCAGGGGATCTCCAGTTACGGATGGCCTCCATGGCGCAGGAGGAGTACGCCACTTTCGACGCTGTGTCGGGGTAAGCCACCACACATTACGCTCCACTTGCAGACAGCCCCACATCAGTGAGCAGATTATGCCAGTCGACCCAATCAGGATCTGTGCAAACCAGACTCTTAGAGTGGTATGATTGAAGCCTGATGGCGAATTAATGTAAACCTCCAACAAATATGAAAACATCATTTTCATATCTCAGCAAACAGAGTGGAAAGAATTTATATTACAATTCCTCTGTTGGGACCTATAACTGAAAGCCATAAGAGAGATACTTTTGTATTCACAGTAATAATTTTGAGTACACGCTGGAAGCCTCAAAGTCCCTCCGGCAGAAGTCAGGTGATGGCACCATGACATACCTCAATAAGGGCCAGTTCTACCCCATCACTCTAAAGGAGACTGACAATAGTAAAGGTCTGCATCATCCCATCTGCAAAGTCAGGGTAAGTGGATTGTGTGAAATTATGTGTGTGTATATATATATATATATATATATATTCTTTTGAAATAATAATAATTTATTGCATTTAAATATTTTATTGCATATTTGCAACCTTCACAATGCACAATTCTTTATACAGAGTGTTGTGATGGTGGTGTTTGGAGAGGAAAAATGCAGGGATGACCAGCTGAAGCACTGGAAGTACTGGCATTCCAGACAGCACACGGCCAAACAGAGGTGCATCGACATTGGTACGAAGGTTCAAATATTATCTCGTTCTTTCTTTCTTCGTTACTAAACCTAATCACAGTCTATATTTATAAAGATGAAGGCATGAATTAGTACCTACAATTTAAAATAGCCAGACTTCCACTCTTCATTCTCAAATGTCTGATTTGGAGGTCCTATGTTCTAAATCATTCAAAAATCATTTTGGGAAGAAACACCCCTAATAATTAATAGAGCTAACCAGCTGTATGCAGAATAGGGAGGCAGGTACAATGTACAAGTGTGACAGTTGTAATTGCATCACATGAACAAGAATTCAGAGCAGGTTGTTTTTAAGGCTGTATATGCTTGAGACTGAATGTAACATTTTGAATATTTGTTCTGCTACATGGACCCCTTAATATTATTGCCATTTCTTACATTGTATTCAAGTGAAAGTGAAAGGATGTGTATAAATGACATAAACATACACAAAGTGCTCTGCCTGTATGTCTGTTAAAGCAAACGTTCAAAGTTCGTATATCTTACAAGTACAAAGTGGAACTGTTGCGTGATTTTTGTCATTTAGCCACATTGGACACTCTGTAGATCAAAGAGGACAGTCATGCTACAGTGGAAATGGGTGGGTTAGGGGGCTGTAGAGGTAGAGAGCTTAATGATCCTATTTGTTTACCATCCACAAACTGAACTCAATGAGGGCAGCAGGTGGGGACAAGGCAAATTGCCTGACTCTACCTGGAAAAAGAGAGCCTGTGATCAGTCTACACACAACAAAGGTCAGATAAAGAACATAAAAGGAGGCTGCAAAGTTCCTTTAAAGAAGCTTGAACCAACTGTCGGTGAACGTAGCATGGCTAGTACTTTTAGGTCAGGCTCTAATTATAGCAGTGACGAAATTCAAATAAAACTGGGATGGATAGGCCCTTTTTTGATGTTTACATTGTTGGTCAGTATAATTCTTCAGTTATAGAGAAGGACTCTCCAGGAGCCTGCTGAGTCCAGTTTTACCTGTCCTCTATTAATAGCTTACAGCACCAAGTTTAGTAGAAGTTGCTCTTCTTCCCCTTCCAAGTGTAAACAGACAGCATGTCTGCCCCTTTCATGTCTGTGCTTTTTCCACTTTTTTCCTGGAACTGTTCTTTTTGTTCACTTTTAATGCTAATCATAACATATTCTGCTGTCCACAGCTGACTACAAAGAAAGCTTCAATACTATCAGTAACATTGAGGAGATTGCCTACAATGCGATCTCCTTCACATGGGACATCAACGAGGAGGCAAAGGTAGGGCCTGAAGAACATTTTACTCATTCTCTCGGCTTCAGTGGGAAGCTAAATAAAAAGCTTTTGTCATCCACCAAGATTTGCTTAAAGGAGAACTCGACCAAATAAAATGTCAAATTAGACATTTAAATTATTTTTTTTAAGTGAAATGTTGGACTGCAGAAAAAGTTACCACGTCAAAAATGAACCTAAAGGTACCAGCTGTCACAGGCCATACAGTGTATTTTACTCACAATCCAAAGTGAAAAGAAATTCCTCAAATGACTCTTTATATGGCCCTAAAAAATTATTTGGGTATTATTTTATGACTGATTTTATGTAACTCTGTCATGAATCTGTTTTATAAAAAAGAAGTGTATTGAACTGTGAAATAGATTCCAAATAGCTTTTAGATGTAAAGGGTTTACCAGGCCTTAATTCTTATTTCCCTTAGTTCTTAAATTAGGAAAGGGTACTCTTAGCAAAAAGTAGTGTACTTAAAATTAATTTTATTACATATACTGAGTACAAGTATAGTAAGTATACAGACCATGTGCATGCAGTGTATTAGAAAGTATACTAAACTTCTAAATTGGAAAATGTTTTTTTTGTATAATTTATGTATAATTTATAAGATCATTTTAAGAAAAGTGTCTTTTATATACTGTTTTTATACTTATCAGTATAAGTCATGTATACTTAAGTATAGAAAATATTGCATGAAATATACTGCCTAAATTTTTATATAAAAGAAGTGTACTAGTATTACACTTGAATAAACTACTTTTTGCTAAGGGTAATGTTCATTAGTATTAATATTTCCTGAGTGAATCATACAAACTGAACTCCTATATGTGGGATTGGTAAATATGGAACAGAGACGGTGCATCTACAAACCTGTTCCAGTGCTTGGTTTGCCTTTGGTCATTTTACGTCATTTTGCCTTGAGAACATGTATGCAAGTTTAGATGCTAGGATGTTAGTTCAGATTACAGACAAAAGGTCATCAGATGTTTACAACTGAAAAATATACAAATCCCTCTCTTTCGAATTACGATGTTACCACCTTAAAATAAACTTGATGAACATCTTAAAAATATATTTGACCTTTTAGGACAGAAGGATTATGGTGGAGATTTATACTCAAAATAGACAGTGCAATGCTGGGCACCTTGTGATTAGTCAAACAATGGGCGTCATTCAGGCAAAACAAACCCTCTATGCTGTGTCTCCAAGTTAGAAATGTGTAATCAGGAGTGAATAATACCAAGGAAGTGCAAGTCGGGGAGTTTCCAAAACCTCACATTTCGCTTGTGTTTTAAACATTTTCTCGTTTTGACTAATACTTTGAACAGAATGGATGATGAAACAAACAATATAGTTGGTTGAGTTGGACAAAGGTAGGTACTTATTGTGTGCGTAGAAACCATGGGTGTGTATTCGTGTGTTAGTTGGTGAGAATAATTTCTCAGCCCATTTCACCTGTCAGCCCTATTGTGTGCGGAGGTGCAGCATTCAGAGGAAGACATTTGGGTGAGACACACTCACTAATGCGACAGCATAAGCAAGAATGAGGAAACAAAGCACAGGAACCTAGGCCCAGTATTTAAGACACTGACAGCTTTTACGGAATCTCGTTTGACGAGTACGTCAAGATGAGTCTGTCGCAACTTGTCACAAAGTCGCAGACCAACTTTGGCTGAGATCTCCGTGCACGGATCAGTGTGGTGTCTTTTTGTTCGACTCGAAGTCTTGGTCCCAAAGTGGTCAATGGCCTAGTTTCCTTTTTAGTTGAAACCCTTTGTGTTTACTGTGACCCATGTTTATGTAGGATAATACAAAATGTATTCATATGAGTCATATCCAAAGTATAACCGTATGCACTGTGTGCTAAAATCCAGGATGTAGATCACAAGATATACATGGGGTCATAGGATACTCATCCGTGTGCACAGTCTCCAAAGTCTTGTCTGTTTACTGTGTGTGTGTGTGTGTGTGTGTGTGTGTGTGTGTGTGTGTGTGTGTGTGTGTGGACACATCGACAAAGACAGACACAGATAATGAGATCAGAGATGTTATATTTTATGTATTAATAGGTTTATAGCAATCATAGACAATATAAATTATCATTGAAATTTTTTATCATATAGACTCATCTGTGTACAGATACATGGAAGGAAATTGGTGACAGTGAAATACACATAATTGGGCCTGTTGTGCCCCCTAGTGGACACTATAGACACACACTGGATTCAGAGCACCTGTTGAAGTTTTAGACAGCTGTACGTTAACTCTTAAAACCCTTGCCAAGATTTTATGTCCTGTATTGTACACTATTTCCATTTTTCATCATGATTTATATTTTTATTCTTTTTTTAATGCAATTGCACCATTGTGCCAAAAGAGGGAGACATTCATCCATCCTACAATTTTTTTCACTTTCCCTTTCAAGGTTAATAAATATGTATTAATTATGAATCATATTTGTGTGATGGTATACAATTGTGAAAGAATGTATCAGGAGAAAATGTATGGCCCTGTCTGAAATTTCAAAGTGTTTGTCCAAGAACAGTCAATAACTGTAATTCCAACTGTTTGCAGCTCACCCAAATGCACCAGAAAACGTACTTCTCTGTGAGTACCCGGAGCATTGCTCCATTAAGATGTTTTCTCTGGTCTCTCTATCCCACTTGCACTTTCCTCAGATTTTCATCTCGGTGAACTGCCTGAGCACAGACTTCTCCTCTCAGAAGGGGGTGAAGGGTCTCCCCCTCAACCTGCAGATTGACACCTACAGCTACAACAACCGCAGCAACAAGCCTATCCACCGGGCCTACTGCCAGATCAAGGTCTTCTGTGACAAGGGCGCTGAGCGCAAGATCCGTGATGAGGAGCGCAAGCAGTCACGCAGGAAGGGCAAGTGTCCTGAAGTCGCCCCCAACCTGGCTGCCTGTGAGTAGTCTAAGCGGGTTCTGTGTCTCAGCAATGAGATTCTAATATTTGATGAGAACCAACAGAGAGCATTTCCTTTGGATTGTAAATCAGGAAACCATTAGGTGCATCAAGACCTCACAAATGTAATAATATTTCGTCTTTTGTGACTATTTGGTTGTAATTCACATTTCACTTAAAAAATTAATTTCAGGAAAATATTTTAAAAAATATCAAAATGAGCACAAACTACTGAATATTACAATAATGCTCTATAATTCTAACTAGTGATGCTCCGATCAGCATTTTTGCCACCGATACCAAGTACCGATTTTTTGTCTAGGTGATCGGCCGATACC
>JBBMFX010000001.1:35719717-35737844 GCA_037832545.1 Rhabdalestes septentrionalis
GGTTCTTAAGATCGGCGAGTTTAACGAGTCCCTATCGAGTCATAAAGTCTGATTATCGGCCGATACCGATCGTCCGCTGATCGATCGGAGCATCACTAATTCTAACAGTTCATAAAGATTTGTCTGCTATAGAATATGGATCATTGTGCATCAGTGCATTTTAAACCCCTAGAAGGCAGTAGAATTAATTGAGAGCTAATTCTGTGTGTGCATATGTGCTCCTTCCCCAGTTGTGGATGTCAAGGTGCCCCTCCTGCACAAGCGCAGTGATATCACCACTTTTAAGATGATGACAGACTTTGAAACACAGCCAGTCCTTTTCATCCCAGACATCCACTTTGCCAACTTCCAGCGCCACGTGAGTATCAGTAATTTCCTCATGTCCACAACACACTCGAAACCAGTGTGTTGCTCATAGCAGTCACACTACTTCTGTTGCATCACATAAGTGGTCGGCACAGCACTAAACTGACTGTCACAATGGATCATCCTTTTACTTATACAGCATTATTCCTCAATCCAGTGATTGAGGTCCACCATAAGGCCTACAGTTCTCTGTGTCAACTGAAAAAAGCCATCAGGAACACTGTGTACCTGTTGTTAATGGTCTTTAATGGGCTTGAGTCACATGACGAGTCATTCCCGAGTTACACATTTGATGACTGAAAGGTTGACATGACTTAGAATTTTACAGCACAAGCCTGAATATTATTTACTCTCAGCATGTCATTGGCGCTTGTGTTCATGTGTACGCACCTGACCATTAGAGAAACACCTTTATAACAAATAGTTCATTTAAACTGAACTGAAAACTACATTGATAGATTTGACCTAATAATCATTATTTGTAGGTGCAGTTGGCAAGTCGTCCATGCATAGTAGCATACAGTACCAGAGCATCACTGTACAAGAGAGCAAATAGTTCTATCATGAAGTACTTCAGAAAAACATGGAGATCATTTCATCCAGCATTGTTTGTAGTGGTCATAATTGCTCAAAAACAGATAAATGCAATTTGATAATGTGAGGTCAATTATCCTTAGACTTACAGCTAAGGTTGGATCATATCAAACGTCAAACATCAAAAAAGTTGACTTTTTTAACTACTGTAAATTCACGGTGTGTATTAAAAAGGTTTAAAGTTAATGCCATTTTTGTTTGACCTTTTATTCCTGGATTACAACTTCTGTACAATAATAAGGCTGCTTTGTACTGGAATAAAATGAACTACATTATGATAGGCTACAAGTTTATGGAGTGTTTTGTTCGTGTGCTGGTTCTTTTCATGTAAGCAGTACAAGTTCCTACAAACTCGCACTCGAGATAACAGACCAATAGTTAGGTCAGCATGACCTGAGAGCTGTTCTTGGTAACACGTGGGAACTGCTCTGTTGGTGCCTTGGAATGAACTCTTTATGGCACAATGTTGCTTGTTATCAGAAATGACACTTTGATAGCTCTGGTGAAGAATCTTCGGCCAGGTGCCTGTCAGGAATTATATCAACTGAGAATGTTCGTACTTTGGGTTCTTTTACACTCTTAGTAGCGGTGTTTCGAGTTCAACTGAATTCACTGCTTTTAGGGGTACATTAAAATGTTAAAGAACAGGAGAGGAGAGGAGAGGGATTTGCTGATTCACCTCTATCTGCTGATTCACCTCTCTATGTTTGATTCAGCCTTTCCTCTGCTGTTGACTTTTTTAGAGCACAGGTGAAAGGCTTCCCTGAATCTGACCTGTAACCTTTTCTCTGGCTGCAAACTTGCAGGTCGGAGACCAGTTTTTCTGCTGGGATCATTTAGCATTGACCCCTAGATCAGACTGAAGCCAAAAATAACCCTGTCTGTTTGCTGTTCTAGCATAGACAGGAAAACATTTGTTTTAGCACAGTGAGCTGCTGCAGCTCCATTGGCAACCCCTCTGAACCCCAAGGGGGTTCAGTCACCTAGCAGCAAGTGGGGAGGTACTTTAAACTACCAGTGTGACTAACAAACACATGAAAAAATATATTTTTAAGCTGAGCACTTACTTTTGTTACAACATGAATGATCTCTATATAATCAGGCTGTTTTAAATGGCAACTTATATGTGTATTAGAAAAAAACCCACATAACTGATCATGTCTCTGGAAGATCATTTAGAGTGTGTGAATATTATTTGAGCATTTGCCTCATTTCTCATCAGTAGATGAAGGCCCAAATGCTCTAGCCAATATCATGGCACTATTTATTGGTGGAGAGTACAAAAGGCTGTGTAAATCAAGGCACATGCAAATCTTTAGAGGGAATGTTGAGAGAAATTTACAGAGAGCCTTCAGCTAATTGCAATGATATGTTTCCATTGCAATTGTTTTTTCTTATTTCAGTAGCCAACAAAAACAAACAATTAAACAATCACAAAAATCAAATATTTTAAAATGATTTATAATTGTTTTTATATATATATATTTTACATTAAAAACAAGTATAGCCTGTGTCTGTGTTTACTGTGAATTTTTTTGTCCATAGTGTATTTAATATGTTTAAATAATAACAAGTTGCGTTCAAACGATATTTCTTTCCATGCTTCTCACTTGCTGGCTCTGGTCATTTCATAAACGTAACAAAATTTTAAAGCAACATGTTAAATGAACAACATGGTGAATAAATGAAACATGGACAAGGTTGGGCCCTTATTGTGCTCTGTTGTCTCCCTTGCAACTGAGTAATGTTTCTCTTTTTTCATCCTTATAGCCTTTCCCCCCTGAGGATACAGAAGATGGGTGAGTTTGCTTCTCTCTTTTTATATCTCTCACGCCGCTTTTTTCTCACATGGTAAATATTGGCTGGTTAGTTAAGGGAATAAAGTAAGAGTTCAAAATGTGCACTGTAGAGCAAGGGTCAGCCTTAGCGAACCTGCAGCGCTACCAGGAATAATGGAGGCACCATTTGGCTCAATGGTTCATGATGTGCTTTTCTCAGAAACACACTCATCTACCTAATCTCCCTCTACCTTTCAGCTCCGGGATGAAGAGATTACCCTACTCAGAGGAGGAGTTTGGATCTCCTCCCAATAAGTTGGCCAGGATGGATGAACCAAAGAGAGGTGTGTTGTGTTTTTGTGTTGACTTGCCCATTCTGTTTCAAATTTGGTTTTACTACTGCTTGTTTTGTTTTGTGTCTGCAGTTACGTATCTTAAATGTTTCCAAAATTTGTCTAGTCCTTCATAAAAAGGTAAAAAAAAACCTCTTGGTGTATCCAGATGAGAAAGCTGCATAGCACCGAAATGAGCAAAATCATTATCTATAATGTCCCAAATTTATAATGATCAAATTGTGAGGAAATGTTTTAAACAGATAACTGTAGTATATTATTACTCATTTAGTATTTTCCAGCTATAAAAAAAACTCCAAATATTGAATAACAAATATAATATCTGTCAATAACTGTTACCATTATATCTAATACTATCTAATACATTCTGATGTCCAGTTTGAAACATTTTAATACTTCATTTACTTTGTTTATTATAGTGTATATAAGATTTATTAATATGAGAATTTACATGTGTGTGGGTTTGTATGTATTTCTCCACTGCCATATCTTTGTTGCTGTCACCAAGGTGAACTCCCATTACAATGACTGCCCATGACATGTTGTATCAGTAACGATATTTATCAGAATAAATTAGAATAAATATGTATCAAATATTCCATAGGCAACAGCCAACAAAATAGGACAGTGTTTCACAACACCAGTTCCAGGAGGACACTTTCTTCTTACCCAAACACCCTTATTTTATCAGCTGAGTACACAGGTCGGAATATGTTGATGGAGGTTATAAAACAAATGATTTTCAGATTTCAGAATTATTATCTGTTTGTCCCCGTTCAGGTTTTCTCACAGTTTCACCGATTTAATAATACAGTGTCACTGGGAGCTTTTGTCCTGATTTTGTTCTGACAATATGCATCCATACAACATGCATGCATCAATGTATAAGCATATTTAGCAATTTAAAGAAGAAAATTGTGTAAAATATACAACAAGAGGACAGCATTACAAACAATCCTATTGTTTTGTTCATTCTTAAATTATTAGTTCTGATTGACATCTGATTGATTTTTAAAAGAATATTCAATTTTTATGAAAAAAAAAAGCAGCAGCTCTGTAGAACCACAAAAATGTGTGTTTCATGATGTCCCTAGAACTAAGATTGATGGTTGTTTGATTTTGTTTGGTTTTTGAACATTGGAAGAATTGATTTGTTGTTTTCCAGAAAGTCACATCAGTACTTGCTGAGATCTCTCACCCATGCATGCAAACATTGTAACAAACAGTCATTGAGCTAGCGCTTAATAAAAGAGCAGTGGCTGGTCAAAGGAGCCCCGCCGGCCTCCCCACGTGTTGGCTTTTCTCCAGCCCTCTTATTTGTTTCTTGGCTCGGGATAGAGACTGAGGGGTTGGTGTATATGTGTGGGTGCATGTGTGTGTGTTTGGTTGGGCCTAGGGCCAATACCAACACAAAGTCTCTGATCTGGGAAGCTGAATGTGTAATCCCCAGCTTTATAGTACCTTCCGCCGAGCTCCACAGCACTTCCTTTTTCATACACCTCCCTCCTAAGCACACTAGTCTACCTTATTGGAACACTGCCCGCTCCTCCTGCAGTCTTGGGTCAAAGGCAACATGGGGTTTTGCCATCAGTCTGTGGGTTCAGGCAGTATCCCTAACTGAAGGGAACAGTGTGTGAGGTGCCAGGTCACTGGAGCCAAGGATACCCAGAGCAGATCAAATGTTGCCCAGCCACATGAAGGCTTGGCCACAGCAAAACAGATGACATTGACTTTAGTTTTGCTGGAAAATGTTTTTGTTGTTTCATTTAAAAAAAAATTGCTTTGGCCTCAGTTTCGAGAAGTCCAGAGGAAGTATGTGTGGGTGTATGTGTGTGTGTGTGTGTGTATGTGTGTTTGTGAAGCCATCTGACCACAGTTTTTTTGGCGCTTTCAGTTTTGCTGTATGTACGAAAGGAGAGCGAGGAGGTTTTTGATGCCCTCATGCTGAAGACTCCTACACTGAAAGGACTGGTGGAAGCGGTAAGTTCATCTTCTCAGGAGTCCAAACAAAGCAAAGTCGTCCATACAAGGTGACGAAGGGAGTCGCATGATGTCTTATGGTATATTTAAGATAATGTAATAATATTTGAATGGCCCAGTGGTTAGGGCGTTGGCCTGCAATCGAATCCCAGCTGCTAGTGTCACCGCTTATGTACCTTTGAGTACGGTACCATCCCAACACACTGCTCCCCAGGCACTCCTCATTTGTGGCGCTCCATGCTTCAGTTGATGAATGGGTTAAATGCAGAGAAAATTAAATATACTTCTTAACATAACATTACCAGTGCTACTGACACTACCAGTGTGATGTAAAACTAGAAACCCCATGACTTTGGACAGCTCAGCTTGCTTACAAGGGAACATTGCCAAATTAGTTACATCAGCCAGCACACACCTGCTGTAGCTAGCATCAGCACTGCAGGGGGGGGTCTTGGATGCCTGGAGGACTGTGGCATTGCTAAGCTCATATCTCCCAACAATGTTGTCAATATTTGTGAAAAAGTGCTCTCTGCTCTCATCTGTGTCATAATCTGAATGTTAAAAAAATGCCTCACCAAATAGGTCCTGTGAGCACACACCATGAGGGAGTGACAGATTAGTAATGGTGGTTAACTTTGTCTAAACTCTTGGACAGAATCTTCATGGGTGGCCCTGTTGTTTAATCACTTACCATGCAAACATGTGCATACACAGACTTTTCATTCTTTCCCTTTGCTTCTTTCCTTTTTGCTGCCATCTCCTCAGTAATTACACTGCTGTATTATGAGTAATGAGTTTAGACAGGCTAAGTGTCTCCCAAACCGAGAGGTTGGGAAGCCAGGGTCTTGGGGAGTGTAGCCAAAATGTGTGATCTGGTCAGAAGCCCCTCACTGATCAACGTGTGGGGCAAACTGGTGTGAGGTTGAAAAGGATAAATGTCTAATCAGGCCGTTGCACTCATAGAAAGCAGAAGGCTCAAAGGACAGCATGAGGCATGCTGTCAATAAGAGCCCAGCACGTCTCCACAAGGCGCTAACTCAGATCCTCTGAGGGCCAAATCTGGCAGGACACTAGCCATCTCTGCTGGGACTGTGGTGTGCATATGTGTGTAGGGTTCAAGCCCTTTATTAGTAAGAAGTAATTAGAATTGGGGAAAAATGTATGATTTTGAAGGGTCTTTAAGCCACAACAGTCGCAGTGATGACCACTGTAACCATAAAACAATAGTGAGTGAGGTAATGTCTTTGTTGTGTGTGAAATGTTCTGGTTAATTTAGCAAAAAGATGCTGGTTAGGTTTGTCATTTTTTTCATATCGTCAAGTGAGCAAAGACAGTGAAACAATTCATACATCGTAATCGGCTTCCATCAGGAACCAAACAGTAGAACACTGACAACATTTGATACATACGCTGAAAAACTTGTTCCAGTTACAGAAAGCAAAATAAATATAAAATATACTTCACTCAGCTTACCCGGCAAACTTTGAGTGCCAAATTCATTGTAACAAGTCTAATATGAATATTTATTACACACAGTATTTAAAGTGAGGGGGCATTGCCCCTACCCCTTTTCTGTGGTGCTAGGCCTGTTTAAACTGTTATGAGGACAGATCTAGGTAGCAGGTCACACAGATGGCTTTAAGTGTCATAGACATGGGCCTGCCAACGAGATGGCATGCAGACAGGCCAGAACTCTGAGGAATGGTATGCACCCATTTGTTTGTGGGTATAAATGGGCTGTGCGTAGATAACAACTTTGTACACAGGCTTTATGTGACCATTAGCGATGGGAATGGGCTGAGGGAGCTGACAGGGTGGCAGCAGGGAGTTACGGGCATCCTACAATAAGCCTCATCCATTCCAAAATAAGACAACCTATGATACAAGTTGGCAGGGAGTCCATTAGCTCTGGTTTACAAATGTTCCATTAAGTCACAGCCTGGTGGACACAAATGTTTGTAGCCATCAAGGCTACAACCTCAGTGTGTGCTGGGATAACAATGTCACCTTGTTTGTGAAAAGAGAATTAAACTTTCTTTCTTTCTTTTCAGATTTCAGAAAAGTATGAGGTTCCTCTTGAGAAGATGGGGAAGGTCTACAAAAAGTGCAAAAAAGGGTAAGAAGCATTGATCTCATCTGAAAGTTAAACCATGACCTAGCTGCTAAAAGAAATCTAAAGCATACCTTGTGTATTACCTTTACAGGATCTTGGTGAACATGGATGACAACATCATCAAGCATTACTCCAATGAGGACACCTTCCAGATCCACATGGAGGAGATGGGGGGCATGGTGAAGCTGACCCTTACTGAGATTTGAAAGGTTCACCCCCCCACCCCATGGACTTGTTTACATGATTATGTCTTTATGACCTTGGAGGTTTTATATGTCCTCTATGCACTCCACAACTCTGTTTTTCTATGTGTAGTGTTTTTCCTATGTGGCTTTTGACCCACCCCCCAACCCCCTCCCCCCCATGTATGCACATTTATTAAACGTGTATACATTGAGTAGTTGAGAAATATATCTTGAGTGCCAAGACATTTAAGATAATTATGTAAACACATATGAGTGTATCAGCCTTATGCAATATTATTCTAAAATGAAACTTTTACTGTTTTAAAAAGTTTCAGGAATTCCATAGGCAGATGTCCCCTTATACTTTATCGGTATTATTCATCTCTGAATTGCCACAGCATTGGAGATGTTAATCTTTAAATGAAAGAGCTGAATGCACACAGTTGAAGGGGCCAAGTGCGGGTCTTGTCATAGATAGAGGGACTTTCTCGATGGTTCCTTTATTTATACAAAACACTGAACAGTATTTAGTGCGTACAGCATGACCCCATGCTCAGTAACTGTGAGCTACTGTGTCACTAGTGTTGTTTGTGTGTGTATTTGAATATGAGTGCGTAGTGCGTTTCTATGTACAAATCTGTGGGGACAAATCACAGTTTCATCCGGAAAGCAGGTACTCTGACTTAAAGCAGGGTTGTGCAATTCTTGCATGTCTCAGACAGACGATATACAGAGAAGACAAAAAAGAAAGCCTTAAATGACAGCAAATGACTTGTCATGCTTAATGTGAAAAGCTTGATGTCCTTTTTTGTGCAGTAACACAGGTCAAACATAATTTGCATAAATCAGATTAATAATTCAAATTGATCTTTAACTATGTTAACATGTTTGGGAATTGCCAAAATAGCAACACTTGCTCTGATAAATGTACATATTCGGTGTTATTACTACATATTCTGTGCAGTTGTACTGTTGTTTCTAGGAAGCATCTGCTGTTACTGAACCGAAACCAATTTGATAGTATTACACTTTAAAATGTCAAACTGGTTATTCGGTAGCTATAAATCTATGCTTTCTCCAAAGTTTCTGTTTTTATGCAATCTTTCTGTCACATTTTTGGAGCCAATTTTAACAACAAACTGTATAGTATCAGGGTTTTATTTCCTTCACTTTTTCACTATTTTTTGTATCAAAGTACTTATGAACTATATATTTATTGCTACGTTGGGATGGGCTATTTTTTATATTGCTCTTTAAGGAAAATGTTCTTTACTGATGTATGATGTTCTATGTGGAATATTTTGATATGAAATCAGTATGAAACTCTATTAAAAAAGCCTGTATTTATGCAAAGGTTTAAAAAGTTTGTTATTCTACCCATATTTTTTCCTATTAGGATTTGCCTTTACCTTAGACTCAATATTAGGGTCATTTGGCAATTAATTAAGATTTGAATTGAATGCAACTCCACATGTTTTCTGTTGTGTAGCTTTAGTTATGAGTAAATTTGTTCCTGTATTATATGTACATGTTTTCTGTAAGCCCCAATAAAAGCCAGTTTGGCTTGGCTCTTGTAATGGGCCATGTGTCGCGTGGTTCTCTATTGGCTGCAGCCAAGGCAGTTGTCGTGGAAACAAGGGCTGTGATCCAATGGCCCATCTGTCTGGAGGACAGGAAGTGGGTGTGTAAACAGAGAGCCTCAGAGCAGCAGTGCCCTCAAATACCCCTTCATCCCAACATCGCTCAACTCCAGCACTCCAGCCACGTTCACACAGAGAAACTGTGGATATGGGATCCATTTCCACATTGTTCTTTAAACCAAATGTACACTGTTGGTATACACGTATATATGTTTTATGTATAATCAGTGTAAATCTATCAATGCAAAGGGTCGATGTTGGTATGTTATGTTATTATAAAGATGGAATGTGCCTTTCTCTGGACTTCATAGAAGAAACTGATAAGATTCTTAATTGATGAGACACTTATAAGGCTACCACCAATGATGCTGACATAGTTGTGGCATGCTAATGTGAGTGTACAGCGTTATGTCTGGAGTATTACACAATGTATACAAGAACTGGCCACTTTTTTTAGACTTTATATACATAGTATACATGTGGTTATTAACTGAACGTCTGGAATGTGTTTGACAGACTGTGCAGCAACAGATGTACTTCAGCCAGTATCTGTAAACCTAGAAAGTGCTGCTGTATGGTAGGTGTTTCTGCAGGGCCGGAGTGGGGCCATTCAAAGAAGAGTGAAAAAAAAACGTAGTCTTGAAAACAACCTAGACCTTTACAGTCATTGGCCTAGTTATGTTGTGCAGAAAGTGCGACTACTAACAAGGGGCTGCACACTAAATTGGAGGGAGCACAGCAGCGGGAGCCTTCAAGCTGAATGCACGGTGGCTGTTGAAAGCAGCACCACAAAGAGAACTCTACCTGGCCATGGTAATTTTAGGTGAATTGATAGCTAAAACGTCTACTATAATTGATTCAACGTGTCAGAACTCACTAAACTGAGTTGGGCTGTTATGGTTGCATTATTTATGAGGCTGCATCACTAATTCATTTGCTAAGTTGGAATCATAAAGGGAGTTTTATAGCACT
This sequence comes from Rhabdalestes septentrionalis, assembly GCA_037832545.1. Lineage (NCBI taxonomy): Eukaryota > Metazoa > Chordata > Actinopteri > Characiformes > Alestidae > Rhabdalestes > Rhabdalestes septentrionalis. The sequence continues at coordinate 35,729,699 of JBBMFX010000001.1, forward strand.
CTGTATCTTGTCAAGTATCTGTTTATTCATTGATGTTTCGGTCCATGCACCATTAGACCATTAAACAATTTAACAGCAAAGCAAGACTGTATTCTCTCAGAACAAAATGCACTCAGAACTAAATTTCCTATACAGAATGGTTCAGAATTAATGTGTATCACTATGTTGTACTCAACATTGAAAGGCAATCTATGCATTGTGGTACTTTAATGTTATTTTAATAGAAAGGAACATAATGAGAGGGCAGTGAACAAGGAAGAGACAAAGAATAAAACCAATCTGTCTAATCTTCAAATGATTTTAAGTAGCTTTTTATAATAATCTGCTATGTCCACCCCAATAAAATAACTGGATCTGGGCCCACCTCTGTATAAAAGCTTTGGCGGTGTGTCTGTGCTTCTGATAAAATAGTAAATTTGAGTTGTCAAAACTGGCAGCTCAGTGCACAGCAGGTAACAATGTTTTGGAAGACCGACAAATGTACTGGGATGACAGACTGCTACACTATTAGGGACTTTGATGACATTGCATTCAAATACATAGACTCCTCGCCTCCTCTTTGCAGCTATAAACAAATGATTTTCTTCTTGGAAGGCTTTCCTCAAGATTATGAAGTTTCTGTGGGAATTTGTGTCCAATCATTCTGTAGATCATTTCTAAGTTCAGGCACTGATGCTGCATGAGAAGACCTGGCTCACAATCTTCGTTCCAAGGTGTTGGATTGGGTTGAGATCATGGCTCTTTGTGGGCCAATCAAGTTCCTCCACACTGAATTCATCAAGCCATGTTCTTTATAGTCTGTGCTTTATGCACTGGGGCAAAGTCATGCTGGAACAGAAAAGGCTCTCCCCCAAACTTTGTCCACAATGTTAAATGCATGGCATTGTCCAAAATGTCTTGGTATGCTGGACCATTAAGAATGTCCTTCTCTGTAAATAAGGGGCTACCTGAATTCAAGAATCAAGAGGTGTGTCCTAATACTCGTGTCCACATAGTGTATTTGTCTGTATTTGTTCTAAAAGCATGACTCCAGCATAAAGTGCATGGCTAGGCCCTAACTCAAACATTTATTTTACCTGCACTCAGTGAGAAAACTGGTTAGAGTGGCAAAAATGGTTGCATTTGATCGTCACACAATATCTGAAACTATAATTAGTTACCAACTTCATGCCAATAAACTATTTTTAAGATATGACAAAAAAGCACCTTCTAGTCACAAATGTTCCTGAAAAGTTCACTACTGGAAGCAGGTTGCTTTGGTGGTGGATCGGTTACATTTTTCTTCCAAAGGTCCTGGAAAGATCCACACTGAGATGAAAAGAGATTGTAAATGAAACATTGTAATGTAAGTGAGGCCTACCAGCAGGACAATAATCTAAAACATGGATGAATTACCACAAAAGCTTCTGGTCCCAATCCCCTGACCCAAACTGCACTTAAACACTGAGGGTGAGATAAAGAGTCCAGAGGAGAAGACCCTGAAGGATCTGGAGTATTTGTATTGAAGAGTGGTCTCAGTTTGCATGTACTTTTTCTTGAGAGTCATTAAGGACCAAGATTTAAATCCTATCTTCCGCACCACCACTGGGTCCCTGACCTAGACACTTGCTCCAGGGAGACTGTCCACTGGTGCTAGGGGCTAAAAGCGTTTGCTAAATGCCTTAAATGTAAGGAGAACAATAAGGCTTATTTTTTTCTTAGATTAAATAAACTTAATTAATGGTTCAGTTTTTCTCAGTTTTCAAATACTCACAAACACATTATTTTCACTTTTACTCACATTTAAAAAGCATGGCAACAAATATGGAGCTGACTGTAAAAATGTATTAAGTGGGCATCCCATGACCTGAATCTTGATTTATGTGAACACAAACTGATAAGGGAGATCTGGTAAGATGTTAACCAGGCAGCCAAACTGACGCCATGGTTTTCTGTGGTCAGCCATCTGCTTTCTGTTTTCCCTCTTCTCTCCCTCTCAGGCTTTTTCCGAGTTAGCATTTCCACCCAGGAGCTTCTATGCTTCTTTAAGCAGTGTCACTCATACCTTCTTGTCATGCTTCAGCAGTACTTTGCCATGTTTTTTAACAAATCTCATGGAAAAACAATTTTTATGACCTTAAACACAGAGGAAAGCAGTATTTCTGGGATAACTCAGTTCAACAGGGAAATGTGGTGATCTTGCATCTGACTGTCAACAAGATCTGAAATGGTTTGTTGTTGAGGTCAGTGTTGCTTGAGGCAGTATTTGCAATGAGGAGCAACAACATTCACAGATGTCCTGACCTGTGGGGAAGTTGGCACAATTTAGCCCTTCAAATGTAGGTCAGCAGGGATATGGAGGGCATATATGATACATTTGTGCTAAGGTTAGACGTCACTACTCGAACAATTGACCTGGCCTGACCAAACCAAAGTGGTGAGCAATATCAAAACATTCCACTTCGAAAATGACCTGCACAATAAATGTCGGGGGAAAAAAAGAACACTGGAGGGACGTGGTCACTTCTGTTTTCTATTCATGTCCAGGCAAAGTGATTAGTATGATCCTTGTGTAATGGAAATGAATAAGTTTCTTATAGTTTGCAAATTCATGGGATAATAGTAGTATATTTCCTAACACAACATAGACACACCATGCACCCCCCCCCTTTTTTTTTTTTTGCATAAGACTCTGGTCAGCAGAACCCAAAATGGCCCATTCACAATTACTTATGCATTTGAGGTTGTGCAACACTGACTTGTAGAACTACTTGAACAAATGCTTTACTCTGCACCAAAGATTACAGAGTAAATCACTCTAAAACCTTTGGCTAAAGTCAGATAAATTCAACTGACTTATGGGTATGGAAAAAAACTGTCATGACTCATGCAAAAATTCTCTGTTTACTTCAGAATTGAATTGTTATGGAAAAATACAAGGACTCCACGGCTGTCTTGGGTCTTAAGACTGGGAACTCAAATGTGGGAAACTGAACGTCCATACTTATAATACAACTCTGGCCAACTGAAATGTTCAAGCAACAGTTTTAAACGAGTAAGCTCAACAAATATGTGATTCTCAGTTATCTATCCATTTGCTTTGACTGAACAAGACTACGCAATTATGCTCTAACTGTCTTTTCTCCTTTTTTCCACAGTGACCTCAATTCTCGCTAAGTCTCCTGTGGGAAATCCCGTGCATTTGCCACTGCTGACAGGTTTCTCATACATGAGCGTTTCGCTTTTTGTGGGTAGCTGAGCTATATTGGGCGTGGGACCTATACATGACATGCTAGCCTCTGCTGTGTCAGTGCCCCAGGGGTCATTGTGGCTCATGGAATGCCCCACATTCAGCTCTGGATCTGTTTATATATGGCTCACACACAGGTTGTATATATAAGAGCATGAGGCAGTTCATGACTGAGACCGGGCTAATATACCCAGCTGGCATTCGACCGACCTTAAACGTTTAAATGTGGTTGAAATAAAGTCAGTTTACGAAAGAACAATAATTCAACATCAAAACAACGTTGAATACCAAATGGTTGAAATGGTGTTTTTAACTAACTATGGATTCAACATAGAAATATAAATCAAATTTGAGTTGTACGTCAAATCAACGTTGGAATGACGTTGCTGTTTCAACGTTGATTAGATTTGCAAAATCTAAACAAAATCCAACGACACCTGACACCTGACGCACCTGACGTTGATTCAACGCTGACTCCACATTAAAATGCCAGCTGGGTAAAGCTACTCTTCAAAAAGGAGCATTACAATTAAACAGAATAAGACTTCAAAAGGCTTTGATAGGAAGGGTCTCACAAGGTGTTGGTTGCGAAAAACACTTGGCTCCAGTCCAACTGTTGTGTAGTCATCCATTTCCACTTGAGGGGACAGTCCAGCAATTTTCAGCCTAAAGCACATGCATCTTCTGTAGTGCAAAGTCGATTAACATGAGTAATAATTTCCCAAGAGTTACCCTAAACATAATAACAGGGTTGAAATCCTGGTGATTTGAAACAGACTTCTTATTTAAGCCAATGGGCTGTAATGTGCTGAGGTCAGCATATTGTCCAGTATTTCCTGATCTGTATCAAAATAATCTGTGATAATGAACCATGTGTTGCCTTCTTTCTGGGTGACAAAAGTCTAGAGAGCTTTTTAGAATATGGAGTTTTATAAACAGTCACAAATTGAGTAAGTGATCATTATCCATGAGTCTGCACACCCCTAAACTGGCTGTCCTGATTCCAGCTCTGATTATATTGTCGTTACATGTTCGGACACATCCAGTTCCAGGAGAAAATGTGTTTGCAGTTTTTGCAAGAGCCACAACTAACACTGGACCTCTGAAAATTAAAGTGCCTTCTTTACTTCACATTTTATGAGTAGCTCATTTAAATTTTAAAAAAATTCTGTTCCGATAAAGTGAGACTTCCTTACATTTATGGAAAATGATCAACAGCTTTAACTTGCCTTAAATCCATGGACATATTTGACTAAACCGCAGATGAGTCGGTTCACTAAAGACATCAGCCTTTACCCTGAGCTAGCGGCAATTATCCTAATGCAAATAGTGGCTTATTACAGTGCAGCCTAATGTCGTTATCATATGTCCTTCTGAACGACCATAAAACAGCAGCTGATTTTCACAACGCAAAGCTCTTAATCGCTGCAGTCAAGGCTGAATGTGAAGAAAAACGAGAGAAAAGAGGGTGCAGTTACATGTCAGTACTGGTTCAATGTACAAAGATTTACAGTGTCTTTCATGTCATGACATATTGCTCAGTACAAGGTCTACCACTTTACACACAGCTAGCTTTACCAACCAATATTCGGTTTATGGCTTTAGACTGATTGTCCTACACTGAAAATATAGCAAAAAAAATACATACCGAATACATACCTTAAGTGTTGAATGATGCTCACTGGAAAACTTAAATGGTGAGTTAGTGGTTTAAGTGGGCAGTATGATTAACTAATTTATGTTACGTATAGACAATGGATGTGTGGTTTTGTATCCCAGGGCTAGTAGTACCACTAAGGTACCCTTGAGCAAGGTACCGTCCCCACACACTGCTTCCCAGGCGCTCTGTTCCTGGCTGCCCACTGCTTCACTTAGTGAATGGGTTAAATGCAGAAATGCAGAGTAAGAATTTAATATCACATATAACAAATGGACACTTATATTTACACTTTACACCCAACTTAAATGAAGCTAGGGTAACACAAGGTGGTTGTTTTGAACAAAACAACCAGAACAAATTGTAAAGTTAAACAATGTGGCCCATGGGCAGCTTTTCTAGGAGAACTAGCCTGGCTGCAAATTGGTACTAATGTTCAGCCTCCAAGAATACACACACAGCAGTGCCCTTTCACCTACATACGTATTCATGAGGAAAGGCGCTAGTGTGGGAGTATCAGTACATCAACCTGTCAACAGGCCTGCTGCACGTATGCTGCCACAACCTACCCGGCCAACACTTTCCAATCATTTCCTCAGTCGCTAATGCTAAGGTCAAGTCACCCCTAACTCAGGGTTGGCTCAGGAAAGGTCCAGACATCTCTAGCCATGTTGTCAGTTTTGACAGGTTTCGGGGGTAATTCAGGTAGTTCAATTCTTTACACCATATGAGTCACAAGAAGGGTGCTGGCCTATTTTAAGCTGTACTGGGAATAGGGCGCTCCTCTTTTCTGCTGAGACCCCCGGAGTAGAGGAGGGGATGTGAATAGTGTAACCTTTCCTCCAGTTTGCTTGCCCACTTGCCCAACTTGTGTCACAATTCTGCGTTCCACCTCTCATGCATCGCATGGCTATGTTCTTCCAAACATTCTCACAGTGCTGGCACAACCTAGTTGAGCTCTGCATGGAGTGGTTATGCGACTCCTCACCGCCACCCCACCTCCTAACCAGACTGACTCAGTCAGGTCCAGAAAGTAAATGAAGTCTTAAACCCCATGATTAGCTAATCAGTGTTCGCTTCGTTCCTTATCACGTTGCTCCAGGACCAGGATGACCATGGGGGAGCATCTTCAAACATGTGCTGATCTCTACGCCCCCATGACCAGAGTTACTCAACCCTGCTCTGCAGATCATGTATTCATTCTTGTATTGCGCTAAATACAGCTAGGCATCTGGATGCATCTGGTCAAGTTTTGTGTTATTTATATTTAGGTTTTGTAAGAGCTCTTTTTTGTAAGATCACTATTTTACACAATAACATGCTACTTTGCAGTCTTTTGTTGTAAAATAAAACTGCTTTTTCTGCACCAGACCAATGTTTGTACTTTATAATTAGAGTTCTGCATTATCAAGACTTTTTGCCGCAAAATACTGAAAATGACTGGCAATATCAATCATACACTCACAGTGGCTTGAAGCACAAAATGATGACCTACATTTAAACAACTTATTTAATCTTTTTCATTCGTAAATATTACATTTTCTCTGTAAAAAGCATACATTATACATCATTTATAGCCTGAAAACTGTAATATAACACATGCTTGTGTCTGATTAGGTCACATAATCATAATATATTCCTAGCCTATAATAAACAATATGCTCCTATGATTTAACGACCATAAAATGTGCCATTCCCAACCAAGCAAGTATGTAAGTTCCAAAAGGTTTGTGTTAGTGCAACTGACTCTATACGCTTACTGACTGCAGATCAACCTAAATAAAATAATACCAGGTCGGTTTGTGCCATGGAAGAATTATTTTTGATTATTTGCTGGCAAGAATCTTTGTTGTGTCTTGCAATTGTTTATTATGAGAACTGTATATGGACAAAAAGTATTGGGACACACCTCTTATTACTTCCAATTAAGGTCAATCTTAATACTTCAGTTTACCAAGACATTTTGGACACTGCCATGCTTCCAACTTTGTTGACACAGTTTGAATAAGAACTTTTTCTATTTCAGCATGACTGTGCCCCAGTGTTCCCCAAAGCAAGATCCATAAAGTTGGATGTGGAAGAACTTGACTCGCCCACACAGAGCCCTGATCTCAACCCCATCCAACACCTTTGGGATTAACTAGAATGGAGATTGTGAGCCAGGCCTTCTAATTTAACATCAGTGTCTGATCTCACAAATGCTCTACAAATGAATGGACACAAATTCCCACAAAAACTCCAAAGTCTTGTGAAAAGGCTTTCAGGGAGAGAGGACAATGTTCTAGCTGCAACTCCATATTAATATATGTGTTTAAGTATACAATGTCATTAAAAAGCACGTTGGTGTAATGGCCAGGTGTCTCAAAACTATTGTCCATATGGTATACATGTATAACTCCTGGAGCCACAACAGAGTCATATCAGTTTCAGTGTTGCTTAAACGTGACTTTCTGTGTTGTTGTGTTTGCAGTTTGACAAGCCATTAACCATGTTTTGACTCGTTAAGTGCTACTTGCTGTGCGTTTCAGTCGCTCTTGCATGGCTATAAAACAGCTTGTCTAGCTCTAAGAGTGTGTGTATGTACATGTGTGTTGTACAGCTCTGGAAAATAATAAGAGACCACTGCAAACATTTTCAGTTTCCCAGTTTTTTTCTTGTATATGTGCAAGTATTTCACTGAGTTTTTAACAACTGCTGACAATATTTCTCCTAAATTACAAAAAAGAATATTGTTTTTAAAGCCTAATTCTTAAGGAATAGAGACAATAGTTTACAGAACAAAACTAATACAAAGAAAAAAAATCTTAAACAAAAAGGCAATACTTACCTTTAATGAACTTCTAGTAGTGTTTTGCCATCCAACTGGTCACACTGCAGGAGTGTTGATTACAGCAGTGTTTTTATACTTTTCATTTTTAAATAAGATTTCAGTAATAATCAGTACCTCATAAAGCAGAATGAGGTGTGCTTGTGTAGGAATTTAGGACACTGACATTGAATGGTTGATATAATCATAGAGATGTTCATAAATTGCAGTGGTCTCTTTTTTCCGGGGCTGTATATATGTATATAGGTGTATGTGTGTGAGTGTATGAGATTGTGTGTGTGTGTTACTATTCAGCAGCACGTCGAGGTTGGGGACTACGACCTTTGGCCCAGTTTCCTCGAGCTCAGTTCACCGGGTTTACTCCGACACCGCTGACTCCCTGACCACGCCCTCTTACAGCCACGCACCCCAACTCAGCCAATCACAACGCGGT
>JBBMFX010000001.1:35762577-35790929 GCA_037832545.1 Rhabdalestes septentrionalis
ACGACAACCTGCAGCTCTTAAACTGGGAGTACTGGGTGGGAGGAGAAAGACTCAGAGACTGGAAGTGGGATTAAAATGTATAATATACATAATATGAAAAGGAATGTGCATGTTTAAAAATTTTCCTTACCTCAAGAATTGCACTAAAAGATTTTGATTCTGCTGTGTTTATTGTTTACAAGTTTAAGTTATTGTTTAATTGTATTGTTATTGCTATGTTTTTTTTTGTTATTTAACTTTATATTTATATTTAAGTCATTATTCAATAAATGTCAAGTTGAGAAATTTTGTGTATCTGTCTTTGTGTTATTAGTGTGATATTTTACCTCCAATAGAGGGGGAAACGTTCAATTATTTGCCAAAAAAATATCGGCAGCATGTATCGGCCGACCGGCTGACCCTGACTCCAAAATATCGGCATCGGCATCGGCTACTGAAAAACCCATATCGGTCGACCCCATGTCCTTCCGAACCCAGAGACAGCTGCCTAACCACCAGGCCACCCATCATTACTCAAATATCATTAATAAGATAAATTGTTCTGACCATGTCTTAGCTATTATTGAAATACAACTGAACTGTTGCAGGCATACAATAAGAACCAACAAAAACTCTTGATATTTAATGGTTAACGATGAAACCCCTTCCATGTTTATCATCATTTTATTATTTTTAAGGAGGTCCTACTGAAATATAACTCTTCAAAACAACATCTGAATAAATTCATCAGCACTGCTAGACAAACAGCACATCAAACTATCTTCCTACTGGCCCCCCAAACCCTCAGCATCAATATGAGCCTAATGAAGGCAGACAGCGATTCTCTGATGGTAATTTAGTCATTTAATTACTGAGGTCAGTGTTTTCATTAAGTCTCCTCCACTCAGCTGTTCAAATCACCACATCTCCTGCCTTTGTCTGCTGGTCTAACTTTTGGCTGTTCTGAGGGCTCCTGAGGAGCATATGGGCCGTGTGGGTGCGTGGCAGCTGCTGAAGGGGACCCCAAAACTAGGCCCCCAAGCTCTTTGTTAGCTTTTTTTGTGAGACAGGCGTCTGTGAAAGGACGTGTGTGCAAGGGGGAGGGGATGCTGTGAAATAAAGGAGGGAAAAGTGTTTTGTTGGAAGGACGATGACCAAGTGGGGTGAACCTGATTTCAGCAACTTCCAAGCGAAACCCACACAAATAAATTACAAATACCTGAGCACAGTGTCGGGGGAGCAGCAGGTCTGAAGGGGGATGCTGTAGCCCACCTCATGGCCGATGTTCACGTCCATCTCGTCTGCCACTCGCAGGGCCAACTCCACCGTGCTCTGCCTGTGGATCTGAGTGCAGACCACCATACCGTTCTGGTACTGCACAGACAGGCAAAACTCTGCACACCACTGTGGGATCTGTAGGGGCATACAGACACATACACACCCAGTCTCACTACTGTCACAACTGTCTTTACTCCAGGTGATGCGCAGTGGACGGCTGCGTAAAAGGAACCATGTGGAGCACAATAATCAATGCCAGTTCAGCTCGTAGTTAAAATGCACAGATATTAATAGTCTATGGTAATACTTATTTTATTTAGGTAATTTTACAGTGCTTACATGTTAGATCTGGTTGTTCACGACAGGAAAGGGACTATATTTTACATCAGTAGGGGTTACTTGAGGTAGAGAAAGTGATAAACAAACCAATAATGATTATAATAGGATAGTAAATAATAATCATGACAAGACAATAACGAATGATTACGATAGGAAACAAAATTGAAAGCTACCTGAGTGCTTTGTCCTGTTTTAGCCGTGCCACTGACAATGACCAGTTGGTTGTGGATAATGGAGTCCATGAACTCACTCTTGGCTCCCCAAACTGGGAGAGCTTTCCTCTCTCGTAGGAGTTTGTAATATCGAGAGGAAAAAGGCAGCCCGTCAAACTGATTCAGCTCCAGGAGATCGTCACAGTCCAAGTCCTGATTTGCATCCATATCGGCGGATTTATCCATCATAAAACCAGCCTGGAGTGCCTTAATAAGGCCCCGTCAAGGAAAAAAAAAAGAAAACGTGGAGAAACAAATTTAGATTTCTCTGTCCATATACTCGTCTTTTCTGCTCCTGATCATAAATCTCGCGCTCGGACCGCAACAGTTGCTTCTCTCTCTCCGGACTCCTGCACGAATGAGGCACCGGGACAGGACGGAGGGGGCAGACTTTGGGAGGTCATGTGGACACTTAATCCTATCATAATAGAGCAGATCAGCGAGAGGAGAGGAGAGGCAGATTAAACACGCACACTACATGGTCAAAAGTATTGGGACGCATGACCATTACACCAATAGGGACTTTGATGACACTGCATTTAAATACATTGAGTTTAATATGTTCCCCCTTCGCAGCTATAACAGCTTCCACTCTTCTTGGAAGGCTTCCCACAAGATTTGAAGTGTTTCTGTGGGAATTCGTGCACATTCATTCTGTAGAGCGTTTATGAGGACAGAAGGCCTTGCCCACAATGTCCGTTCCAGTTCGTCCAAAGGGCGTTGGATGGAGTTGATGTCAGGGCTCTGTGCGGGCCAGTCAGGTTTTTCCACACAGAACAAACCCATACATGTCTTTATGGACCTTGATTTGTGCTGGAATAGAAAAGGTTCTTTAGAAAAGGCATTAAGCAGAATCTCTTGTTTACTTGAAATATTTAGACTGCCCTTCATTGGGAATAAGGGGCCACCTGATTTAAAAAAAGAATCAGAATCAGGAAACGTAGACAACTGTTTATATTATGACTGCAAAGACACACAGACACAGAGAAAGGAACAATATAATATATAAAGTAAAAAAAATCGAAATAAAAATATGTAGCAAAAAACTTAATATACACAAAAGTTGGGTATAAATACTAAAGATAAGTCACACATTTGAGTGCTTTACAAATAACACGGACGGTGGTTAGGAGTACTTTATTGCACGTAACAGAGATCAGCAGTATATAAGTTATATTGGCATAAGTAGTGATATTCATTTAAAACCTTTGCACATAATAAGATACAGCACATCACGAAATGATTCAGCACCAATTTAGAATACAACACATGGTACTGCACATGGTAAATCAACTGCACCTAAGATCATATAATGTACAATAAGCACCTGATAAGAAAATTGCAAAATACAGTACAAAGAGACGTGTCCCAATAATTTTGTCCACAGTGTATTTATGTCACTAGTAATTACTGTGAGGTTCTCACGTGGTTACAACAGTGGCCATGAGCTCGAGAGCTCGATCTATAAGGAGAACCGCATTCCCCCTTAAGAACCGTTTCCATAGCGACGGTAAACTGAACAGCCAGAGGTGCCGTGAATCCTAAACATCTGTGAAGACACACCCACACAGAAGAGCACCAAAACTGCGGAGAGATTTAAAATCCCATCCAATTAAGTAACAATTCGTGTAGACAGAGAGCAGAGGTTAACGCCTTCCCATTTTCCCGACTCTCGCTGTGAATCTCCGCGAAAATGAATACAGGTACCGTTTTTTTTCTCACTTTTCAGTTTTCATGTTTTGGCGGAACCACCAACCACTCGGACTTCACAACGAAAATAGTCTGGAATACGTTCACAACGAGTTAAAAACTTGTTTTAGTTATACATCACACTGTAAACGGAATGTTTGAATAACGCGTGGCCTGTAAATGTAATCAATGCTACACTATATGTACAAAAGTATTGGGACACCTGTTTTTCAGGGTTCAGAAACAGACTACAAAGGAAATTGCTGATGTAATTTGCTTACATAAATTGCTTATGCTTGGACTATATCCTTTACTTCTCGTGAAGGTCAGCCTTAATGCTTCAGCTTTAAGACGTTTTGGACAACGCCATGCATCCAATTTTGTTCATACAAATTGGGGATGATTTTTTTCTATTCCACCATGGTTTTCTATTCTCAGTGCACAAAGCAAGGCCTAAAGACATGGTTGGACGAGTTTAACTGTGGAAGAACTTGACTGGCCCGCACAGAGTCCTAACCTCAACCCCATCCAACACATGGAACAGAGTTTGAGAGCCAGGCCTTCTCATCCAACATCAGTTCCTGACCTCAGAAATGGTGAAGCGTCCCAATACATTTGTCTATGTAGTGTAGCTGTCTGTAACATTTCCAGGTCACAATCGTCGATTAAAAAGATGCAATAACTGGTTACGTTTAGTTGTAGACCTTTGTCTTGTAATGCTTTTTGCTTTGAGAGATATTATATAATATCTCAGCATGCACATCACACTCTGAACTTAGTGCCTACTAGTAATATTACACTATAGAACGGGCAAATAAATAAATAAATAAATAAACGAAAAACAAACCAAATAATTTAAAAGTGTAATTCTCATTAACATAAAAGTAAGAAGTGCCTATTCATTACTAGTGTTTCTGTCCGGGGAGCAATGTGTGGGGACAATACCTTGCTCAAGGGTATCTCAAGGGTGTTGTCACTTGCAGTCCTGGGATTCAACCCCACAACCTTCTGATTGCAGGGGCAAAATCTGATTGCAGGCAATATTTATTTTATTAAAGAAGATTGCACTTTCAAGATTGCACTTTCAAGTATTATTAAAAAATAATGTGCAGAGCTATATTTGCAACTCCTGATAGTGTTCAGTGGATTCTTTTTTATGTTGTAGCTGAATAAAATTATGTATTGTATATAAAATAGTATAAAATATTATAAAATTTATAAAATTTACATTGACATTCATTTGTAGTGGTATATATTCACGAACAAGGTGAAACTTTTGCTTTAGAGCTGTAAGTGCTGCAGCCAACCACATGGTGGCACTCGAGCATCGTGTTAAATAGGCTGATCTTCTCAATGTGTTTGGAGTTGTTTTTTGGACATATTTCGTTGTTATTATAGTGTGTTGGGGGTGGGGTGGACATAGAAGAGATGATTTTTGGGCCTCTATAAAGCTGGGATGTTTCCTTACTGTCTGTGGTCCTTGATATGTTTGAATTGAATTTAACTTTGCAGTTTCAGTCAGTAAAGGCTGCAAAATCTCAGAAGCCTTTGTGACTGGCAAGATCAGTCATCACAGCATTGAGCTGACCTGGGGAAGCGGTGAGAACATCCGCAGTGGCCCTCAGGAAAGCTGGACTCGCTATGCTGTAGAGAAAATGGACCCCAAAACTCACACATATGACACCATATATGTGTAAGTGTCTTCTGTTAATTCTGCTAAATTTTTAATCAACATTAGGCAGTTTGTACAAAGTTTGAACAAAGAAGGGCTCTTACTGTGTGCAGATAATATGCATTTCTCTGTTCTGCTCTTCTGGTCTTGTATTACTTTTATTTCTATATTTCACATAGACTGTCATTTTAGCCATTTTTTAATGTTTGATATTTTGCTCCAGAGGGTATAGCACCCAACATGTTGTTGAGGGACTAGAACCCAGCACACACTATAAATTCCGACTGAGGAGTACCAGACCCAACAGGGAATGCAAACTTAGCCAAGCTGTCTCGGTCTCCACATCTTGTGAGTATTTTCTTATGACTGAATTATCTTTGCTCCCAGGAATAAAGTTGCAGCCAGGGGTCCTTAACCAGAAGTCTGATGTTTCAACTATGTGTACAGACATTTATATGCATAAACCGTGCACACACCAGCGCAAAATGTGATAAACATATGAGTGTGGTAAATGGAAGGAATGTGTGTTCGCAGGTAAAGAGATTGAAATTTACAAACATCCCTTTATTGTCTGCTAAACTGTCGGAACAAATGCTGATTGACGCACTTATATATACTCAATAAGCCCAAAAACTATGATTCGCTGCATTTTACATCTCTGACCTGTCAAGGAATGGATCCTGGAAGACATTTGATGGTCGTCAATGTCATGTAAAAGTATCATATTAACAGGCAGCCAAATTACTTTACTCCAAGATACAGTCAAACCAGTCTGTGGCACTGCAGACTCATTAGGACATAAAAAATTCTTTGACTTCTACTACAATATCCTTTCTATCAGTCCAAACCAAACAGGATAGCCTTTTTTTCAAATTGATAAGCCTTGGCCAAACTCTGTCACCAGCCAGCTCTTTTATTGTCTCCCCGCTGTCCTGTTGGTTGGTGCTGGAACACCCCTAAACCTTGTTGTTTCTGAGAGGCTCCCGGTCATCTAGCCGGAATTACTTGGTCCTTTTCAAAATCAGGTTTTCACACCTGCCACTTCTTCTAACTCCAACAATGTAGCTACAAGAACTGACTGTTTGCTTACTGTCTAATAAAACTCCTACATTCATGTGGGTATTTACAAGATAACAAGGTCATTAATGTTATTCCCTTCATCTGTAAATGGTCATCAGTGTTGATGAGGTGCAGACAAGCTGTGTGTTGTCACTGTAATGTTTGTAGTGGAATTCTAAAACCTGGTATAGTTCTATTGGTTATGAATTTTGGTAGCAATTAAAAATGTATTCAGTTATTAATTTATTATAATATACATTAATTTACATGAAAACCAATACATAAAAAAATGTTTCTTTAAAAATGTTTCTAAAAGCAGCAATTGTTCTTTATATTGTGTCAAAAATCCATGTCAAGCAAGTCAATATAAATGGTTCATAATTACTTAGAATAAAAAGTTTTACATGAACTGTGTTTATACACTGCTCAAAATAATAAAGGGAACACAAAAGACATCCTAGATCTGAATGAATGAAATATTTTTTAAATACTTTGTTCTTTACATAGTTGAATGAACTGACAACAAAATAACACAAAAATAATCAATGGAAATCAAATTTATCAACCCATGGAAGTCTGGATTTGGAGTCACAAAACTAAAGTGGAAAAACAAACTACAAGCTGATCCAGCTTTGATATAAATGATCCAACAAGCTGATCCAACTTTGATAAATAAATGCCACCCCACACCATTACTGACCTCTTGCCAAATGCTCACACTGGAGGATGTTGCAGGCAGTGTGAACCTGCTTTCAGCTGTCAAGAGCACAGGGCGCCAGTGGCGAATTTGCCAATCTTGGTGTTCTCCCGCAAATGCCAAATGCCCTGCATGGTGTTGGGCTGTAAGCACAAACCCCACCTGTGGATGTCGGGCCTTCATACCACTCTCATGAAGTCTGTTTCTGACCGTTTGACACATACACATTTGTGGCCCACTGGAGGTCATTTTGTAGGGCTCTGGCAGTGCTCCTCCTGTTCCTCCTTGCAGAAAGGCAGAGGTAGCGGTCCTGCTGCTGGGTTGTTGCGCTCCTACAGCCTCCTCCACGTCTCCTGATGTACTGGTAGCGCCTCCATGCTCTGGACACTACGCTGACAGACACAGCAAACCTTCTTGCCACCTGAGCCACTTGTGTGGGTTGTTGAGCTCTCATGCTGCCACTAGAGTGAAAGCATCGGCAGCATTAAAAAAATGACCAAAACATCAGTCAGAAAGCATAGGAACTGAGATGTGGTCTGTGGTCACCACCTGCAGAACCATTCCTTTATTGGGGATGTCTTGCTAATTGCCTAGAATTTCCACCTGTTGTCTATTCCTTTTGCACAACAGCATGTGAAACTTATTGTCAATCACTGTTGCTTCCTAATCGGACAGTTTGATTTCACAGAAGTGTGATTGATTTGGAGTTACATTGTGTTGTTAAAGTGTTTTTGAGGTTTAAGAACATTTTTCTTTCTACCGACAAGTTACTGTCCAGGAGATATGAATTTTGATCTGACCATGACTGTATGCTCCATATTGATTGAAACAAGCAGTGCTGTCACACCCTCATCCGCATCCTTATACTCCACTGCCAATAAAACCCTTACTCCCTCATCACCATTAGACTCGGTAACTGCATCAGCATTCTTTATGGCCTTCCATTCAAAATTCGAAATAAACCACAACACGTTCAGAAAGCTGCTGCCCGGCTGCTCACCTGCACACGTCGACATGAACACATCATGCCTGTTCTCCGCAAACTTCACTGGCTGCCTGTCAAATTCAGGATTAACTTCACAATACTGCTACTCACCTACAAACAATCTCAACAATCAAGTTCCTCCATACCTCTCTGACTTTTTCTCCCATTCAAGCTCAGGATGTTGCCTAAGGTCCGCTGATGCACAACTCAACAACTGCGTGTGTATTAGAGCAGAGAAAAGACTCAAATGTGCATGGGAGGAGATAGAAACTACTGCGAAGATGTTTACCTGAGATGAGTCAATATAAAATGGAAAAACATAGCTCTGTCTAGCACTCCATTTCACTATTTGTCTTATTTTGCAATGGTGAATAATATGGAATTAATTCAGTATGTATTGCTGATTTTGTTATTTAAAGTGACCTGGACATGGGTTTATCAAGATTCTTAGAGTACAAGCACTTATCTTGGCTCAACTCTCATGCTATGCATTAGATAGTTCTCATTATTTGTATAACTAACATGCAAAAGACATAATATCATCATATGGATACTGATTTAAATTTGAGTGCTTTAATCCACTAGATCTAGGATGCTCTTCAAACCTTGCTTTCAAGGAGTGACAAGCATACAGTGCAGCCTGGGAGACATTTCTATAGTTACTCAATATTTGCAGACTGAAACCAAGCACATCTGTTAATTGACCTGTCACTACAACGTTCCTTAGGGGAGCCCCTGAGTGGCAAACACCTCCACCAGGCTGTAAACAGAAACGATGAAGAGGAGCTAACCAGAGTGCTGCAGTCTGGGTAAGTGAACCTAATCTCTTCTCAGGATGGGGTATCTTTACTGTTAGATATTAATACGATTATTGTTGCAAATGCATTTAACTGTAAGGTAGTGAAACCTAGGAGCAGTGGTATGGTGAGCCAAAACGAGAGCCAAAAGATGAGAGCCCACTCTTATTAAATATCAAAAGAACCTCAGAATTGGACCTGGTCCCATTTTCTGTAACATCACGGACACCAGGGTGCACTGTGGGAAAATGCTATTTGTTGGCGGATGTGTGATGCACTGGGAAATGTTCTGCAGGAAAAGAATCGCCACTTACTTAAATATAATTATGGAACAGTTACACCCCTTCATGGCAATGAAATCCCCATGGCAGCGGCCTCTTTCAGCAGGATCATTTCTGCCACTCAATTCACACTCAATTCATGATTGGTTTGAGAAACAGGACAAAGTGTTCCAGCTGTTGCCCTGACCTCCAAATTCCTCTTCAGGCTGATTAAGCTGTTGGGTGAACCACTTCATGACTTACGGGGCTTAAAAGAGCTGTTGCTCACAGGGCACCCTCTGATTTCTTGTAGAGTTCATGCCTCAGTAAGTTGGAGTTGTTCTGAAAGCAACATATTAGGCAAGTAATCTTAATGTTTTGGCTCATGACTGTATAATCTGCTTTTAGCTGTAATTATTAATAGCAGTGTCAAAATGATGCTAGATTTAACTAATGTTTTGGTGGCCCAGTGAAAATTTCCTTTACAGAGTGATCCACTAACGTCATGTGCTTTACCTCAATCAGCATGGTGAATGTGAATGTGTTTGACAAAATGGGCTTTACACCACTCATGGTAGCAGCACAGAAAGGTTCTGAGAGGTAAAAGGACTCTATTTAAACAATTTGAACACATATAAATAATGACAAAAACAAAGAATTCGAATACTTGTTTCCTCTCACTGTATATCCTGAATATTACACACTAGATTGGTGCATATATTGGTAGAAAATGGTGCGGATATTCTCATGAAGAATGGCAGTGGCAAAGATTGGTGAGCTGGGAAAAATCTTTTTGTTTTATAGGCCTCTTTAAATTGTCAAATTGTCATAAATTGTGTGTTTCTGTCAGTTTGATGCTGGCTTGTTTTGCTGGATACTTGGATATTGTAAAGTACCTATGCAAGTGTGGGGCTACATGGCAGTCTCGGGACATGGGGGGATGCACCGCTCTCCACTGGGCTGCAGATGGGGGACACCTTCCAGTTATAACTTATATGATTCAGAATGGATGTGAGGTAAGAAGATATGAAAACAAGTAGTCTCCACTTTGATTTGTAATTTATAACACTGGAAAGGAATGTGTTGATGTACTGTAGCGTTCTGTGTCTAGCAGATTTCCTCTTTGACAGCAGTATTTGTGGAAGGATGTGTGTTGTGCATGTTGTGTGGCAGTTGGATGTTAGAGAGACCGTATCTCACTGGACTCCCCTCATGAGGGTGTCAGCACTGAGTGGCAATGCTGCAGTGGCCGCACTCCTCATCCGCGCCGGTGCTGATGTCAATGTCCGAGACAAAGATGGAAAAACACCACTTATGGTATGTCCTGTCGAATGTAGTCATGTGATTTGAAGTATAAAAAAATATATAGAAGCAATTGGTTAAAACAGTGTACTCTAAATTAGGTAGCTGTACTAAACAATCATGAGGAGCTGGTGAAACTTCTCCTGGACAGTGGGGCTGACCAAAATGCGAAGAACGAGGTATGAATAAAAAAATACCAGGTACATTTACAGTGTATACTGGATTTAATTCAAAAGTGTAATGGCCTCCTGCTCCCCCATACATCTTTTGGAGGCACGCTTAAACCTTTTCATAAGTTTGTGTTTTTATTATGTTTTTAGTTTGGATCAGGCGCAGCAGAAATGGCTAAAGCATTTGGAAGGCAGGTAATTTAAATCAACAACGAAAGTGGTTTCTTTGTTGTCTGCCTTTTCTGTGTTCGATGATGAAGATATTTGTACATCTGTGTTCCAGAGTATCATCAGATTGTTGGAGGGAAGGCAGATTCTCTAGACTGGCATCAACAAGAGATCGCCAAATCCTAACACTAATATAGATGTACTGTAGGATTTTAAGCACACAGAAAATCTAGGAATATTCTACATTATATTTGTATGTAAGATTTGCATGGCTGATGTGCCATCAAAGACCTTCAATTAATAGAATACACAAACAAAAGGCGATGCAAAGTAAAGCCTTGTTTATTAATTTGTTCTTCTATTCTGTAGAAGCCTTTGAAAACTGATGTTTTTAAATGGGTTTGAAAGATACCAAGTACTCATTTACCTCCCAGGTTGCATAACGTAGAAATGAATACTGTTTTGCTTGGTAATTTATAAAAACCATAACTTAATGAAGAAAATAAAGGTACAGTCATCTTAATGGCAAAGACATGATGTATTCATGAAATCTATCAAAAAGAGTCCAACAAAAGTGCCATGGATGCTTACATAGAAAACAAAACAGCTACAAATGAACTCAAGTAATTGTCTGCATTTTGACATGACTTAATATGCAAATATGTCTTTTGCGCTGAAGCATGTTAAAAAATACATTTACATGAATAAAAAAAAGTACAAAGCATTTTAACAGCACTGTCAGTGTGACATATTTCTAAACAGTAGCGTTAACCGCAAGGAGGAGATCAGCAATACATACACAACGACAAGAAAATAGTACAAATCAAAATGACAAAGACATCAACTTGAACCAAAACAAGACAGCGGCTGTGATATGTGCCAGTTTCTTAAAGCAGTACAGTTCAACAAAAGTTTACTCTATGTCCCTTTATTGTTGTATACGAAATCTATCTGCCACAATTAGTTTAACAGTATGCCATGAGTTTGACTGTTGCTTTGAGGGGAGATTTGCAGAAAATATGCAAAAAAAACAGGTGTAGGGCAAATCCCAGTGTTGATGTAAAACAGCAGAAATCTTGGAACATCATTAGCATGATTTTAGTGTCTTTTGAGCATGCTGATGTGTGTTCACATGACACTGCAAACATGTCCCATGGTAGAGTAAGAAAGAAAACCTTACATGCCTCACTGGGAAATGTGTACAGTACATATACTTTACTAACTAAAGCAGTGACTGAACCGATTGAATGGCTTTAATCCCAACCTTAACCATGTAAATAAAAATGCAGCAGAAAGTTCTGACTTCCCAGAACTGCAATGATGTCATTTAATTCACAACTCTATTTCTGTTAACTGTAGGGGCCTTATCAAACATACAGAGCAACATAATCCTGTGTTGCACATCAAGTATGTGGACCTTATGTTCTGTAAACATTTGTTTAAGATCACTCAGGTTCCCTCACCTTAAAGTACATAACATCCAGATATTTCAGTACAGGGAGGGTTGATGCAATAAAAAGAAGGATATATTATGCAGGACTACAGTAATAATTGCTCAAATTCAAAACCTGTTTTTGGTTTAAATTGTTAAATTTTCATCTGTGTTCTAAATATATCTTGTACTGTTCATGCTCGAATCCTATTCACTTTTAAGTAGGCCTAGTTCTATTTTGCACAGCACCCAACCATTGTTTAGTTACATGAGTATGAAGTTATACCACAGGAACCCTAGGAGAAAAACGAAGTGACAATGAAAAAAAGAATGTTCTCCTGTGATCTGGACTCAAGAACCGTCCTTAGTGTTGACTAAAAGAGAAGCACAAACATAGTAAAAAAAACCTTTCACAATAATGCTACCATACAAAAGGTGTAGACCACAGTGCATGTGTGTTCCTCGGACAATAAATATACATCTTAAATAGTTCTGCAGTACCTGAGTGAGGACACTGAGCACCTTTTTTGAGGCACAGCACCAAGGCTCAGTTCCTTTCTCTCTGAGATCCAGAGACACTCTAAGGAGTTCCGCAGGGGTGACCAGTGGGTCCAACAGAGTTAGTGCAAATAAATGTGTTCATACGCTGGTGTTATTCGGCCTTGTCTCATTGGGACCTCATGTCAGCGCTCATATAGAGACTGTGGTAATCTTGGTGGGGGCCTAAGAAATTGAACAAAAAAACAACCCTCAATGGATTCAAACTTAACTCTCATCTTCAAACCTTGACAGACTCTACATTGAAGCTGGTAACGTGAATGGCATATATATTGGATTAAATTATGGTACTTTTTAAAAAAGAAAATCCTGGCATTTGTACTGACCTGGCTGGTTGTGGTATAGAAGGTGGGAGTAGCGGTACATTTGGGATTGGGATTGGTAGAGGACGTTGCGTCTGCACTCCGACTGCTGATGTGCTCCGACCAAGCCTGGAACCTCTAACTGGGGGGTCCGCAGGCAGTGGCTTCTGTGGAGGGCTGGGCTTCTCATAATCCTGTAAATGATAAAAAATAAGATGGCTTTACTGGATCTTTAAAATAATAATCATTAATAGTGTTTGAGAACATTTTGAAAATGTGGGAACCTGAGCTCTAGTACAACCCACATATATGTACAATGTCCAACTTTTTGGTTCAGGAAAGACCCTTTTCTATTCCAGCATGACTGTGCTCCAGTGCACAAAGCAAGGTCCCTAACGACATACTTGGATGAGTTGGGGAAGAAAGATATTGAATGGCTGATAAAGAGACTTGACCTCAACCCCATCCAACACTACTTTTGGGGAGTCTGGAACAGGCGTTGGGGGGGTATGGGGCAAATGGCTCTGGCCCACTGTTTTCCTGAACCCGGGCATCTCTCCTGATTCACTCATACCGTTCGCTGGGTGGAAAATTGGAGGAACTAAGAAAGTCACCACCTACTATAATTAGGAAAGGATATCATTCCATTTTTTAAAATTCCAATTCCGGTTCTGCTTAATCAATTTTGGTTCTTATTGATGCATTTCGGTTCCACGAAGGTGTAGATAACAAAACAAACTTTATTCAGAATGATTCAAACTGATTTGTTCAAAATAACTTTTTTGGGCTTAACTTATCTTTTTAAACATACCTAGAGAATCTCAACTAAAACAGGCCCTGGCAGATCACCACACACATCTTCGCAAATGTGGGGTTTAACATGAGAACGGCTGACAGTGTCAACTGACGTAATTTCATCTGGCTCAGAATCAGTCTTTTGGCCTATTGGAGCCGCAAGCATGCTCTGTAAGAGACATATGGGTGTTGTGTATGCACATGTATATGGGATGACTATCTAATTGTGAGGGTTCACATTTAGAGTGCGAGATGTAATTTTCATATTTAACATTTAGATTTAAGATCATTTAAGGGAAACCCTCTTCCAGTGTTGTGCTTGAGAGACACCATCGACCAGAATTATGCAGTAATTATAATCCTATGAACTGTTCCAGCTGTCTGGTTTCCAATCAGTGCGTTCTCGTCTCCTGAAGGTGGACAATGAATTCATTATCATCCTCAATAAGCAAATTTCTCTGGGATCAGTGCAGTTTTCTGATTCTGTTGCATGACCACAGATGATTACACTAACATGATGGCTTACTGGATTAAACTAAACAAAAGACTGAACAGACGAAAAAGCAAAACAAAAACCATGTAGTAAATAAGTACACAAGAAGCGCTAAGTTGCAGAGAGATTACTTTCAGCTCCCACCAGTGTACATTTCCACTAGATGGTGCTATGGCGCTGTCAGTTCCAGGAGCCACTGTTTCCTCTCTCCTGAAGCTTGAACTGCTGCAGCTGTCATTGCCCCCCTGCCCAGCAGCTATAGGGGCATATGTGGAATGAAAAAGCTGTCATATGTTGGCAGTTTATTCCAAGGGTGAGGTAATAACATACATCTGCTGCTTGTTTCGAGGGAGGTAGCACTTGATTTCCACCAAGGCCGAAAGAAATTAACAAATCATCAGCACTCACCATGGGTCCATTACTAAACACAAACCAGTACTGACCATTTCTACTTGATTTTGAAGTGGCTATGAAACTGCCCTCCACGTAAAGAAGAGATATTGTGATGAATCCCTGTCTCCTGGCATTTCCAAAACCAAACACTGTGTGAAAGTGGTTTTGTGCAAACACTTCTTGAAGAAAAACTCTGCCCCAAAGAATGTGATGTCATCACTGCATTAGGGAAGCTTTTAGTCATGCGTACAGAACAACGCGCTCGACTCCGGGGCCAATTTACTGCAGCGCCCGAAGACGTGAACCCGTTTCAGGACTCTCACAGTAAATGTGGACTCAGTCAAGGAGTGCAGGCACTCAAGGGTACTAAGTCAACCAAAGAGCTTCTGTAATTTCATAGGCAAGTGGTTTTGCACTTACTCATGCTAACGATGAGATCATCACAAAGACTCGTGAGATACTCATTGGCCCACTAGCATACATGCCTTAATTTCAAATCACACATTCTCTACTTCACTACTGACTGTATTTCAACTGACTGTAATGCGTCTATACTATTTTTGTACACAGTATTTAATGGGTTAATATACAAGGGGACGCTGTAAATTAATGTAGTTGCTATCCGCTGTAATTGAATGATATTGTATTCATTTAAAATAAAAAGTATTCAGCAGTAGGTATCAGAAGGCCTCCATTCTTAGTGGTCGTCTTGCAAATTATTCTATTCTACCAAAGTGTTGAAATGAAATTGAAAAAGAATCAAGAGGTATAATTCAATGTCCTTTTACTGTATGTATAATTAATATACCTAATCTCTTCCTCCTGCATTTGTGCTTTTTCCATTAATGCTTCACTGTACAATAGCTGTTTAGTGCTGTCAGTTTTTTTGATACATAAATTCTGAAATTTTGAAACAATCCCAATGCTTACTTTCAACAGTACCAGTTTTAACCATATTAGATGCTCTGTTTTTTGAGAGCGATACACTCATCTGCTTCTGTACAAACACACCATCACACCATTTACGCTCACCCCGATGTCGTTCAGAGTAGGGTTGGGCAATTAATCGAAAAGTAATCAAAATCGACAATCAGAACCTATAATCGATCAAAATTTTACTGGTCAATTATTTCAATTAATTTCCCTTTAAGAACACGACCGCATGTAGAGTCACTATTTTTAATAAGAAAAACACTGAAAATAATTTATTTTGTTTCCAAAAGTGCACGTTATTTATATATATATATATTTTTTTAAGAACAAAGTGACTGTTCATTTAAGGTAATGTGTGCTTTAATTTCAGTTCAACGTTGATGTTCAATAAATAATCATAGATAGTAGATAGTGTGTTTCCTTCAATTATAAGTAATGCACCCTTCATTCCAAAATCTCTCACTTGTAATATGTGAGCATATTTACTGTTCAAAACTTGTCAGTGAACTATGAAGGCAAAAAATTAATCAAATAAATCAAATAATCGTTGTTTAATCGTAATCGAGTTATAACGATCAATTAGAGATTTTGATTTTAGGCCAAATCGCACAGCCCTTGTTCAGAGTATAACCGTGAGTTTGGAGAGCAAGCTTTACTTCAAGGGCAGCTGGAGAAATATGTGCTGTTCATGGATGACAAAAAATGGTCACTTTAGAGCAGGGCATTTTATTAACTCACCAGTGCTGGCTTGGTGCTAATTTCACACTGGAAATCCATCTTTCAGGATTGTGGATGTTAGGGTGCAGATTGTCTAAGCCTACAAGTAACTACAATAGAACAAAAAGATGCTGCGATGCATTTCGCACACCTCAAAACAGCATCTGCTGATAGCAAGCACCAAGCAAAATGCATTTAGGTAAAGCATTAATTTTCTTGTTTTAACAATGATTCTCTTTTGAATGACTCATTAACTAATCGTCAATGTCAAAAAAAAGTGCAACCCCCAGGTAGGGGTGATAATTGGATGAACAAATGCTCACAAAACAGGTGTTGGAATTAAAATTAAAATTACTTTGCAGGGCTTTAGACCTTTCTGGCAATCTGTAACTGGATATTTACTGTTATAGTGTGGCTGTAAGTTTGGTTTGAACCACTTGAACAGCACATTGCTTTGTTTAAAACACCTTTAAATTGTTTAGGCAAACTCATTGAAATCAGTAGAATTCATCCATTTCTCCCCATTGACACTACTCAGACATCAGATCCATGGCCTGATCCATCAGCACTGATGAGTCCACCACTCACCCTTGCAGAGCATCAAGCCTTCTCTAAGGGCAAAGATATGCATCAAGACTCTGCTTGGTTTTGTCACAGATGTAGTGGAACTAACTAATTCCTCACTGTCCACTTCCAACAGTGACTGAAGACCCTCACATCAATGCCCTAAACTCACATTACTAATAGGAACCTCACAACTAACAATAAAAGCAATAACAACAAAACATCTTCTGTTTCTTTTCTTTGTTTTCTGACAGGGCCCTGGTGGAACACTAATTAATTTCTGGTCATAGTTTGCTAGCAGCTCTTAATTCAAGGCTGGGATTGCTAGGGTGAAGGGCATTTTCTTTGTATACTACAATATCTGCAAAGTATGAATGCCTGCCAAATTCTGTAAATGAAAATGTAGATGAAATACTGTCCATGGTAATCAACTGTTTCATACAACAACAACAAAAAACTCTGGAGCCCTGGACATACTCTGGAGATACAGGGGTTGGAAAACAACACATTGCCCATTGTGTCATTATGTACCAGATAAGTTGTCAAGCAAACTAAATAAATGAAATCAATATGGTATATACTGACACGTTTGTTGCCCATTCAAAGCTGCACATTTAGGCAGTGTCTAAATCAATATGCCAGCAAACTCAGAAATATCTGCTGTTGCTCTAGACCACCTGAGCTCACTGATTCGACCAGAAAAAAATGTCAAATGCCAAAAATATATTAAAACCTTAACATAGTTTACTTCTCAGCCTGACTGTTGGCATGGTGTCCCTGCACCTCATACTGTTTGTTTGATTTTGTTTAAAAGTACTGAGGCCCCATGATGTGTGTATTGGTTTCTGAGTCAGCTGGATTGCTTGAGTTTGGCTAAATGCCCTTCAGACACTGCACCGTCCCCTGCCCTGCACGCATGAGTCTTTAGTCCTTCTGCCCCAGCCTCACCCTCTGAAGTGCTCATGCTGTTATAAGCCCTAATAAGAACCATGCTCAGAAATTCAGGGGGATCCATTGAGGAGAGAGGAGTGAGGCAGCACAGCCAGTGGCTAAACCTATATTAAACCCAGAGAGGGTTTGTCTTAAATGAGTGATCAAAGCTCTAAGTTTCAAAGACACATGTTTAGAACACAGGATATAGAAGCAGGAGGTTTCCCTTAGTTTAGAAATCTATTTTTTTGTTTTTCTCACAGTGGTTCTCACAAGTATCAGGTTGAAAATATATTATTATCTGAGTTGTCTATCCTTTCAACTGTTATTCTTGTGCGGCTGTTGAAAATGTTTTTGGTAGGGATTAAATGCCCTTTCATTATCTATTCATCTTAAAAGCCTTCGGCCTGACCTGAACGCCACAACAAATCTATTTTATAACACACAACATCAGGCTAGAGTCTGGAACGAGGTTGTATTCAATGAGTAATCTTTTATGTTCTGGATCTCCAATTTTATGTTCATTCTCTATTTCTTTATGCTCTCATTTGCACAAACATGTTCTTGCACACACAATTTTTCTTGCACTCTTTATTTTCTTTATCTTTTAACAGTAGTTGCTCCAGAGTTTGAGGACTGGGTGAACTCCACCCTTTATTGAAGCCCGGGATGATGAGAGTGGGGTGTTGGGTTGGTGTACAGCAGCACTGAGAGAAATCTTAACTCATTCTCTGTCATTTGCTGATCATTAGTGCAATTGCTTGTTCTTCTTAAACATTAGTGTGAGACAGTGGATGTTTGAGTTGCCTTCAAAGTATGTGTCAGGTGGAGAGTTTGGGATTTTACGGCTAAGGAGGCCAGAAAGGGACAAAATGCAGAGAACGCAAATGTAGAAAACCAAACATGGGGCAAAACACACAGCAGACTCATAAATACACTTCAAAACACTAAAGCTCATGTCAGTTATAAAAAAGATGTATCCCTGTTCATCGAGGTTTAATGAAAAATAATCAGCCATTAAACCACATCATTACCCATTAATGGTTTAATAACCATCATTACCCATTAATGGTTTGATAAGAGCCAGTGAGTTATCAGCCCCTCCCACGCTGGGCTCTAAATGAGTGGAATCAGAAGAGTACAGGTTCAAATCCACTGTTGTATAGTAGGTTCTCCTTTCATTGTCTTCTGTCATGAACCACGTCAGCTCACAGAGGTAGTATGTTTTTCTAGCTCTTTGGTAAGACAGCAACATTTTCTCACATTCTTATTCATGTACAAGTTCATTAGTGAATTCTATTGATATTAGATCAGCTAATAGCATACCAGGGATGTAGCCATTTAGAAGAAATAGATGATACATTTCAATGGCAAAATTTAATTCCTTGTAGTGAACAGGACACGGAATTGCATGCAGCTAAAGGGGAATGGAATTGGAAATAAATTTTGATGTCAACAACTGAATCCACTTTCTAAGACAATGTGTCTTGACTAAATGAATAATTGTCTAGATTAAATATCCCAAATTACAGGCATGACAAACATTTGAAATAACTGCAGAGGTAACACATTTACTATGTTATGCATGAAACCATGGTGCTTTAAAGTATCGTCTAGTGGTGATGGCTCCCGGATGGCATTAAAAGGTCTTTCTGCTGGAGCTGCAAGAGATGGGCCTGTCACTGGAGATCTGCATCCAGACCCTTCTCCACAGAACACCTCTTACTCACTCTGTGTTCTTCTTCCTTCATTATCATTCTCATTCACTCCACTCTGTCCTGCTGCACTGTGAATACCTTGTTCTCATTCAGTCCTTCTATGTCTTTGTGTAGATATATTTCTATCTAGATGTATATTTTTTAGTCATGGCACTGTTTGTAAGATTTACACAATATGAACGAAACGGTATTGGAACTGGCATTACAATCTGCAATACACTGAAAATGCAAAGGAAAGAAAACAAATTCTGCATTTTGTAGGCAAAAATAATTTACTTAGCTTAAATTACATGAACCCTTTGATTATTATTCCCAGAAACACTCATCAATTCTAATCCGGAACTATAATGGGTTATATGTTGTATGTAAAAATGCTGAGACTGGTTGGGCTCTTTTGCATATTGCAGTCCTGGAAAGGGCGATATCGCAATAAGGATTAATAAACCATATGCTGTGCAACCGAAGAGGAATATGTAAGAGCACCTAGTTAACATCTTTGCTTTATTCCCCCTGAGATGCCTGGGCATCTGGTTAAGCATGCACGGCCTGCAAAAAAGGCCTCAAATATCTTGTAATGCAGCATGTCAATTAGATACCTGCACTCTTGCACTGCTGAGCCACAATCACGCTTCACTGCCTCAAGACTGCCTTCTGTATTATAGGGTTATCATTCACACTGTTATTATAATATTGCATTCACACAAATGCATGAGTCAGTGGTATTATATATGCAGTACGAATATCTGTGGCATTGTACAAGAGCTTATTCCTGAGGTTTCCATCTTTGAGGACGGTCATAAAAAGAACGACTTTGCCCAGAAAAAAACGTACCTGGTTTGCTCTGTAGGGAAGCTGGCGAGGGAGTGTGAGGAAAGGGGCCGCTCTGACCGGAGACTGAGGGCGTGAGGGAAGAGGCCTGTGGGGTGGCACAGGGGGCAGGGCCTGCAGGCCAGTGACCATGCCCACTCCCAGCGTGATGGGCATGGGATGACTGATGTGAAGGGGCTGACACTGCGCAGGGCACTGGGGCAACCGCCGCAAACTGTGAGACTGGAAGCTCTGAGGAGGAAGCAGCGGCTCAGCACTCAGGTGAGATGGCTAGAGAGAGAAGAGAGGAGAGAGAGGAGAGAGAGGAGAGAGAGGAGAGAGAGGAGAGAGAGGAGAGAGAGAGAGAGAGAGAGAGAGAGAGAGAGAGAGAGAAAGTAAGGAAAGTAAGATAACATTAGCAGGGTGCAGCACAGAATTTAAAATCAAATTCAAGGCCTTTCATAAATATTTCATATGTAAAAATACCATACAACAGCACACATTTTGGCATGTATAAATATACGAAAAAATATATATATATATTGAAAAGTAAAGATTGTGTATAAAATTTGAGATATGTCCATGGTATGAATGTTTTTTTATATAGTACATGAGTCCTCTACCCTAAATGACAACAGCTGGCTGTTTTTAATGGTTGGTTGATTATTGTGTCTTATTTATGTCTTTTAACACAGTTTTAAGGCATCATCTTGGCCTCTGAGTCTGTTATAGATCTGCATAAGCAGGCACACAAAGCACCGGTGAACATGCCAGCTCTGCAGATTTTAAAGAGGGGGCAGGTCTATTAAACCACTCTGAATGAGCATCTTTACATATTTACAATATAAACATTTTTGTCTCTATTATTTGATTTAGCTGCAAGTTATGAATAGTACAGTTTATTAAGGCAATATGAATGCAGTACGAAACCCCAATCAAAACATCAAAACCATGGCTAGAGTAATGATATAAAACATGGATTAAAATGTAAACTTCAACATGATGATATCATGCTAATATGTCTATATGAAATTACTTGGAAGACAAAAGTGGAGCATGAAGGGAGAAAATGAGGAAACAAAGCTGGCAATGGCTGAAATGCACATGTGATGTATTCAGTAAGTATCTATTTTATGCTTTCACAGGGATATTTCCTCCCACCATGTGTGACAGCATTGCACAACCCTGGTGTGTGATGAATTGTATATTTCATGAGTCCTTGTGTTTTGCCATGAATGCTCCACTCACTCTCTGGTGTGACTGATAGGGCCAGTGAGGACTGCAGGATAAAGAGCGCGAGCAGAGGTCGTTCTGGTTCAGACAGCTTCACTGTCTTCCTGAGACCCCTGAGAAGCATAATCCCTCTTTATCTGAACTCTGCTTTCTGATCTTTGACCCTGAATTCTGCCTCAGACACAATCAATACAGAAACTTCCACATGACTAGAGTAAAGGACTGCATCTGGGCTCCTCTCTCTCTCTCTCTCTCTCTCTCTCTCTCTCTCTCTCTCTCTCTCTCATTCTAGCTCTCTCCCTCTCCCTCTCTCTCCACCCTCCTCTCTCTCTCTCCCTCTCCCTTTTTTCTCCTTATCTCTCTGTCTCTCCCTCTCTCTCTCGCCTTCTCTCTCCCTCTTTCTCTCTCTCTTTTTCTCTTGCTTCTTCTCTTTCTCTCTCCCTCTCTCTCTTTCTCTCCTTCTCTCTCTCTTTCTCTCTCACACCCCTCTCTTTCTTTCCCCCTTTTGGTTCCTTATACAAGTCAATGCCCTGATCATCAACACACTATTTGAGCTGCTATTATGATGCCGGATTCAAACTGAAGTGAACGTGAAATAGAGATTTCTCCAATAAAGTCTGCCTTCTGCAGATGATCTAGACTTCGTTTAAATGCTTCAGGGACCGACCCGGAGAATAAATGAATTATTTGTCTTGCTGCATTTTGTTTTTGACAATAAGCCTGTGCTGAATTAGTTTGGATGGACACAGCAATTTCTCAGGCAGAGTTCGAACTTCGCTAAGCCTGAGAACAGTGGATTTAGATTCAATTACACTACCTGTACTCTTCCACTGACAACGAGCCTGATTGGCTTTTTAATGTGTGTGTGTGTTTGTTTGTGTGTATGCAACCAGACAGACCTTGTCTAAGCAAGAGTTAACAGCTCTGGGGGGGGATTTGTGGCGGGGGGAGCCTCTGTACACGGGCCGCGGTGGACTGGGAGCTCTGCTCCATCCCACTGATCTACAAAAACAGGAGAGACATCATAAGCATAATATCCATACCTGTCTAATTGGAGTGGGGATATATCATTGCTATTCTGATTACGTTAAATAAAAATCTTTTCTGAGTACACCATCACCAGAACATCTTTAGCACTGACCAGCTTTATGGTTCAACACAGCCCTAGGAGTGTATTAACTGCCAAAACTGCATAGGAAGAGATAACTAATGTTTGATGTGGAATATTTTTTTCACAGCAGTGGCAACACGTCTTTATTACATCAAGTGTTTATTATATCAAGGAAGCTACTACACAGAAAACTATTACATGAAATATGATGAAGTATATTAAATATATAATTGATGACAGACATTTTAGGGATAATAGGCCCTTTTAACATTTTTAAAGACACTATTTTACCTTTTTCACACTCACTACAACTCAGCATTGTTTGATCTACAGACACTTGGTTACCATTAAATGCATGAACTGTGATGTCCTTGAGTATCTGGTCACATAATATAAACACGTTCAAACGAAAGATTAAATGCAATTCAGTTAAATCTGTTTATTTTGATCCAAAGTGAATTCAGTTCCAATGAAAGATAAAGTGAAAGTCTGTGTGCTGACTCTGCTCTTTTTAACTGAAAAGAACTGTGTGGTGTAACTTTTTCATAAAACAAAACTTTTTGCATGAGAATTAATAAATAAAATGCCTGGATTTGTGTTGCGGACACCGAGTCCCTTCTTATTACAAACACCACAGTAAAGAAAAGCAATTTCACATCAAACCACTCTGAATGGTTTTGGCCAGTTGCTTTGTGTCTGATGTGCAGTAGTCCCATGTGGAAATGAAGTACAATGATCTATATAGACAGTATTGGGACACATCTCCTAATTATACAATTCAGGCGACCTCCTACTTCCAGTAAAGGGTGCTTCAGGATACCAAGACATTTTGGACAACACCATGCTTCCAACTTTGTGGACAGATCCAGCATGAATGTGTCCCAGTGCACTAAGCAAGGTCCCTAAAGACATGCAGAGAGCCCTGACCTCAACCCCATCCAACACCTTTGGGATGAACTGGAGCAGAGATTGAGAGCAAGGCCTTCTCCTCAATCAGTTCCTGAGCTCATAAATGCTTGACAGAATGAATGGGCTCAAATTCCCACAGAAACTCCAAAATCTTGTGGAAAGCCTTCCCAGAAGAATGGTTGCTGCTATAGCAGCAAAGGGGGACCAACTTCACATTAACGCCTGTGTGTTCGAATGCAATGTCTTTAAAGTCCTTGTTGGTGCAATGATCAGATATCCCCGTTCTTTTGTCCATATAGTGTATATTGCAAATAATACCTTACCACACAAAGAAATGAATGATCCAATAATATAATATTGTACCGACTTTGACGGCATTACGTATCTCCTAAATGGACAAAAATAAATGGTTTGGCGTTATTTGGAGTAAAAATCTTTGTATGGATTGGTTATTCAGACAGGGATTAAGCCTTGTCTTGAACTTCCCTTCTCTTTTCAAAGGCAAATCTCTATTCAAATCACGAGGTGATGCAATACTAGGCTTAATCCCTGTCTGGGAAACCGACCCTAATGGTTTTACTGGCAAAATGTTTTGCCACAACAACATAATGTGAAAAATCAGGATTTTGTTTGCCAGCTTGTACGTGTTCTATGAGCAGATTTTTCTCTGTGTGTGCTCTCAGCTTTACCTGAGCTTCTGAATGGTGCTCTTCTTGTTGGCAAAGAGAAGCTGGACTAGAGCCTTCCTCTTCAGGCAGACAAGCAGGCCAGCAGCCAGCAGGCAGAGGACAGTGACCAGCAGGCCCACGGCCGCGGCATGACTGTCAGCTGACGTCACATAGGACAACACGCACATTAATACACACACACGCACATCTGAGGTACGGCACAGCACAGCATGGCACAGAGGGAAGGAACACAAAGAGAGCAGCCCATCAAAGCATGTTCAAAGCCCGGTCACAAGCGCTTAGAATCATCCTAACACTTTGAATACTCTCTTTCTAACTAACGGGTGGAATCTGAATAGAGATAGGAAGCACACTACAAGGTTATAGAGCCGTTGAATTCATAAGGTTATTCTGGACAGTCGGCAAGGACTATTTCATGAGATGGAGTTTGTGCAAGCAGGAAGGAGAATTCAGCAAAAAGCTCAGTAGTTTTCATTACAGTTTTCATTCGTATAAATTCACCATGGGGGGCTTAAGGGAGAAACATCATTTCGATACACTGTATACTGTGTATATTGCTCTATTGACAATAATAATATAAAATATATATAAAACCTTTCACTGATCGGTAGCTACATTAAAATCCGAGATTCAAAACTAAAGATGTAAACATCTTGGTTGATGTGCTGTGTTTGGGGTCAGGGTCGGGTTAGGCCAAAATAATATGCATTGAATAATAATTAAATGTAGGTCAAAATAAATGCATTGAATAATTAAAGGAATTGACAAAAACTGCACATTCATGGACAAATAATTCAGATCATTCCAAAAGGTTCACTAACTCACAATGGCATGTCTAAATTGTAGTGTGTGACATGCTCATTAAAAGGTCAACTAATTATTTCTTATTGTCTGCAGGCTCTACCATGTCAATTTAGTTTTCTAGTCTGGCATTTGTGCAATCATCTTTTTTCAATGCTTTTTTTCTATATTTGGCAAATTAAGGTCAGGGAGAAAGAAGGAAGACTGAAAGAAATTCATGACATTGTCTCAGCTC
Organism: Rhabdalestes septentrionalis; assembly: GCA_037832545.1. Lineage (NCBI taxonomy): Eukaryota > Metazoa > Chordata > Actinopteri > Characiformes > Alestidae > Rhabdalestes > Rhabdalestes septentrionalis. The sequence continues at coordinate 35,787,805 of JBBMFX010000001.1, forward strand.
TCTCAGTATGTAGGCCGGAAAATAATTTTGACAGTTCAAATGTTAAGTCAGTATGTATATGTCTAAATGCAAATGGAAGGGTTAGGATCTGCATGAAGGTAAAAGAATAATAATGATAGATAAAAGAATAATCAATGGTTTACTGTTCATGATATTACGCTTTGAACTGGTGAGTTGTCTATTACTGTACCTGCCAGTCTCATTGGTCCACTGTCCACACTGCCACCAAACCCTGCCCTCTCACAGAATGGGGGAGCCCAGTGGGCTTCACAGTGGCAGTTCTTCTTATTGTTACAAACCTACAAACACAAAGCAGTCTGTGTAAATGTGAAATACCGAGAACACTGACCCTCCTCTAAAGTCTGCCCTATATCTCTAAACCAAACAAATTTTAAGATGCTAAAAGTTTTGGTAACTCATACACAGCAAAAGTTCAACTAATATTTAACGTTTTGGTGGTCCTCTTACATGGTGATTCAGTGAGGACTGTGTTCGACCAATAAGGTAATCAAATTCAGCACAGGTACTCAGATATGATTTGAGTCACTTGGCAGTGGAAACAACAAAAAAATATGTGATCATTGGTTTGTTACCATTATGAAATCTGCTGCACTGAATAGTGGAAAAACCTCTTCACTCACTGACATGATATTAACGGTCAGTTCTCTTAAACGGGAAGAGTAGAAACTCAAAATACACTTACTAACTCACACTCTTGCATAATGATCAATGCTCCTAGCAGTGTGTTAAATATAAAAGAATATACAAAAAGGAACTAAAATAATACAATAAAAATGCAATAAAAATAATGCATTAAAATAATGGAACCTCAATACAGGCTGGATTTATTGACATGTCAAGTCAAGTAGGTTTATTGTCATTTCAAACATAGATATGCAGTACACAGAGAAACAAAACAATGTGCATCTAGGACCATTGTACAACACAAGAAGACTACAAGTACAGTGAGGACACATTTAAATAGAGTGCACATAGACAGAGAGGGCAAAAAAACCCACTAGAGGCACAAAAGGACAAGACAACAACTTGTGCAGTCGACAGTTACAGCACTAGTTTGAATGAATGGAATATTCTGAAAGATACTGTATTCTAGCAGTGGGGAGATGGCTCTTGGGGGTAGTTTTTTATCTGCTTTAGTATGTGCTTGGCATGTCTGAGAAGCAGTGTGTACACCAGGATCTGCATGACGGACATGTGATCGAAATAACCAAGGTGCAGGCAGAGCTCAGTGGGGTACACGCCAGCAATGTTTATGTAAACAGTCCAGCATGTTCACCCCTCTTGTCTGGAAATCCACATACTGATGGAATTTAGGGAAATTTGTGTGATTTAAATCTCCAGCAACAAAAAAAGTATGTCTGGGTGTGAGTTCTGGAGTTCGATGATGGCTCTGTAAAGGCTAGCCAGTGCATTGTTAGCATTAGCGGGGGGATGTACACAGCGGTTATGAGGCTCGGTAAATAAAATGTTCTGCATCTAACAGTAAGGAAGATTGCATTGAACAGTAAATAGACCAGCACAGCTTTTATACACCAGTTGTTGTTAATGTACACACAGCCCACCACCTCCTATCTTGCTTATCATTTCCAATGTATATGCTATTCAGTGCTATGTCTGTAAAACAAAAACACAGCAATCTCTGAACTCATGCTGTGAAGTACACTGAAGTCGAATGTAGTCCAATTTATTGGCCCGTCGAAGATTGGTGTCTCGGGCCGTGAAGCAGCGTAGGGCCAGGTGGGCGGGTCCGAGAGCGCAATATAAGTTACTCAATTTGGTTACGTGTTTGTGCTGTGAATACCACTTACGCAGCGCATACGGGCGAACTACTTACAGCGACAAGAAGTTCGGCTCATTTCAGAGAGACGCACTTCTGGCACGCTCCCAAAGAAGAGCCGGGTTCTCTCAGCTCCAAAACGGCTCTTAGCTCACTATTATCTCATAGTGTTGATAAACCCTTGGATTGTTTTACAGTTGCTACTAGATTGGTTTACAGTTGACTTTTATGGATTTAATATTTTTATTGTTTTCTTTTTTATATTTGTGACTGACACACTTCAGGTCTCAAATTCTTTCTTGTCATGTTGGTCTTCAACAAATCTAAATCTGAATCTAAAAAATTACTTTTATAGGATTATTTTTGTCTTCGACCTACACCACAATTAATGCATTTACATAAATATTTACTGAATATTCTTATACTTCTGATTATCAGTTGCAGCTCAACAGAATATATCATTTACTGCTTTTTGCATTGAGAGAAAATTAATATTGAGCAGAATTAAATTGAAGTTATTGTCGGTTCGGCCCTCCAACACATTAAAATTTTTCATGTGGCCCCCTGAAGAAATTAATTGCCCAGCCCTGGAATAGATAGACAGTATAGCAATGTGACTGTAGTGTGAATGGGATCTAAGTCTGAAACTGAAAAACTGACATAACCTTTCTGAGCTCACACTGTTCAGTATGACAGTGTTGTTGAAGGAAGCAACTGATATTTTGTTAAGACTTTATGTATTGCAGAAACTGTGCAGACCCACATATTCTGCTTCCATCAACAAGTGCTTGAGATAACAGTGATAAGTGTGAGAATGTTATTTATGTGAGTTATGACCCCGATGCTGTTGTTTTTTATCATGTTGCCCATGGAGACCCAACGAACTAGATTTTAGAATTCTGAACATCTGCATGAGAGAAAGATGCAAATCAGCATTTTTCACTGGAATGTTCCTTTGATGTGTGTGTTCAGAGTCTCCTCTGGACGTGCTGAGGTGGTTTAGGAGTGGTCAGTTTGATGGTTTTAACATATGGAAGAGAGCCCATCTCAAAACAGTCACTCTCTCTCCCTCTCTCTCTGCCTCAGGATATAGAGGGGAACCTCAAAGTAATGAGTATCAGCTGGGTTTGTGTGTGAGTGTGTGCGAGAGAGAGTCTGTGTGTGGAATGGGATTAGAGGGAGCTCAGTGGACTGGACCCTCCTTGCCCAGAGCACACCCTTCAGACTAATGCAGTTATCACACACCTACCCTTACCAACACACACACACACACACACACACACACACACACACACACACACACACACACACACACACACACACACAC
>JBBMFX010000001.1:35803504-35813817 GCA_037832545.1 Rhabdalestes septentrionalis
AATACAAATACAAATACGAATAATTTTCCATTTTAACAAATACAAATACAGATACAAATAGTGGCCGCTCTGCACACACCTAAAATATTGTTTAGACATGCTGAACATTGAAATGTAAAAACATGGTTTCTGACTGAGATATCTCAGCTGTGTGTAGGGTTCTGCGAGACCAGACACTGTTATCTAGGCTATAGGGATACCTAGAGTGGTATTTTAAAGTCTGTCTGGATATTTTTTCCTCACTGCTTTCACTAAGCTTCACCATTCCTTGCTTTGTGACCTACTGCATGTTTCCATTCACAGTCAACCTGTATTCGCCACCCCGGCTGGTATTTAGATTTGGATTTGACATCTGTTAGTAGAGCCCACACAGATACAAAAAACCTTCCTCTTCATTCATGAGGCTGGTGGGGCAGATTTATGTCAGTGTGTCAGACTCAAAGGCACAAATTCTGTCTATCTTCATACCTACATACCCTTCACTGGTAAACTAGCTTATGTTGTGTGACATAGTGAATGTTCTTGTATATCTGATATAATAACTGATATAACAGCATGTAAAACATGCAACTTTTGTCTGAGTACTGGATCTGTTGTCTGACCGCTTCTTCTCACTCAGACTTACTTTGCACGTTCGTGACTCCCTCAAAATCGAACCCACTTTGTGTGGTTCTTAAGTCCCATGTGTGGTAATAGCACAATACCAGGTGTATGATAGTCATGTGTGTAATGGTATTACGTTACTGTGCATGTGTGCATCATCTCCTTATTCAATGTGAGATAAACCCCATTCATAAATGGGCTGGCAAAACCCTGTCTTGTCTAGAGTGGTAATAGGTTTAAGACTGGTCATTTCAGAAAAGGCAGGGGCTGTTATCTTTATAGATAGCAGGGACACGGATGTAGAAAGAGAGATGAAAAACGTGTGATGTTCTTTGCAACGTCTATCCACAGTGTGCGGAGCGTATGAGGTGGCAGGAGCGTGTCTTCGGTTTGGTTTACAGAGCAGTACAAGGTGACCTGTTTTCCTTGGAGGCTGAAAACCAGCAGGAGAGAGGCAGAGAGGAACAAAGAAGCAAAAGCTGTTTGCCCAAAGCGCCGTGTTGAGTCCAAATCTGTTTGAATGGGCTGTACACGGCAGAACGGTGATTCAGAAGGACAGCATTTTTGGATGATTTCACATTTCTCAGCAACACCCCCATGGGATGTCATATAAACTCTTCACAAGAGAGGGCGTGATGCCATTAACCTGGTCAGACATCCAAATGCAGGCCAAGTCAGAATTCCATAATCTCACATGACCCCGCCTTTTGTGGACAAAGGCTGGCGAAACAGGGATCAGCATATGACCTTACTCCCTGACATTCATGCTCCGGACAGCAATGAGCTATCGCGCTAAGCTAGCCAAGCAGAAGACCATATGGTGACAGCTCGAGGCTGACATACTCATTATATTCCTGTTGTGAATCTCTCCCCAAGAGCATGATTATAGGCTAAACCAGTGATGTCTTTGACCCCAGCTTGACCACGGCACCCTAATGACCAAAGCAGTCTGAGCCCCGTTCCCGCTCTTTCAGGCGATGGGCCATCCCTGGCAACAAACCCGCATGGAATCAGCGGCAGAGCGTCTAATCTGACGAATGAGCGATATATAAGCTCATTTGTGCCTCATTTTCATCTCGTTTTTAAGGTCATTCCCGTTATGGTCATGGGCATTTGCTGCATGCTCACAAAATCGGCTAGACATTCTCAGAAACTTTCATGTAACACACATGCTCAGCCAACCCAATGGGCTTTTGCCATGTGCTGATTCTTTTACATTTAATTTATATGGCTAAACGATACCTGTGTTGTAATGATGGGGTGTTACATGCTAAAAAACGGCAACGTTTTACGCAGTAGTTGTCCGGTTACAGAATTATTCTAATGGAATACTATACACTATACACTACACTTGATCCTGATTCCATTTGTTTCTGCCCATTTGCTATACTAAATGGTCTCAGATCCTCTTATAGCATGCCATTTAAGACAGAGAGTGTACGAAAAAACAAAACATAGTTTCCATTTCTTAAAGATAAAATCTTCAGTTGGAAAGAATAAAATTGCTCCCAAAGTTTTGTAACTGGTTAAGCAGCAACAACTGGGCATCATCTCATCACAGTTTACGTCATGACATTGATTAGGTCCCTCCAGAACCCTAATTTTGTTTCTTGGGAGCCATTCAGGTATAGGCCTGTGCTCTTGTGCTTTTGGCTGTTGTCTCGCTAAATAACACAATTGCGATTGTGTTGCAGATCACAGACTGACAACTGGACATTCATTTGTAGTATTTTCTGGTAATGGACATAATTTATGGTTCTGTATATTATGGCAAGTTGGCCCCATTTTCAAAATACTATAATGTTTGACTGTTCTTATCGTATTATGTTCTTTTTGTATCAATATGTAAGCTCTATGCCAGATAATGGAACTTTCCAAAGTTTTCCCTTTTTTCACTTTATCATTTTACAAAACATTTTTCCAAAAGGTCTGGGTGTCATTAAGATGTTTTTGGCAAACATGAGACAAGCCTCAAAGTTCCTCCTAGTTTGAAATGTTTTTGCTCTGCCCCTCTCCCCCAACTCTTTGTAATGTTGGAATCACAAACTCTGACTTTATCTGAGGTGAGCAAAGGATACAGTCCCTTAGAAGTTTATTTGAGGTTTCTTGTTGCTCCAGGCTTAGATACATTTTGGCAGGTCGGCCACTTCTGGAAAGAGGACAGTTCACATAGTACTACAGACCTTTCCTGAATGATGTGTTTCAATAACTTTCTCTTCTTTGTCTACAGCATAATAATGCACTGCTTATTGAGTAATTTTTGCCTACACCACTTTGTTGGATTCTATTTTAGTGATATTTAAAGCTTCAATGGGGCTGACAGTGGTCTAGTCAAACCAGTTGCAGTACATACTGTAAGTGGCCCTTTCCTTCTTCACATAGGAGCAGTTTGTGCTGGATAACTTTTTTGCATCAATACAAAAAATGATCATTTAAAAAACTGTTTTGTGTTTTCTGCTGTGTTCTTGTGTTAAATTGTTTAAGAATCAGAAACAAATGAGACAAATATGCAACGTGGAGACAAATACGTTTTCGCAGCACTGTAAGAATTTAAGCCTGTGGATTAGAAGGTAATTATTTGTGAGTTTAAAAGCACAAGAGAGAGAGAGAGTGACAGGTTAGAACGAACTCAACTCGACAAGTCCTTTCATTTAGCCACAGCAAAGGTTAATCACTGAGGTGACAAGCAGATTCCACAAACTTGCTCTCTGCATGTTCTTTTTTCACAGCTTGATCCTTGATCAGTGTGGCGGTCTTATTAAAACATATGACATCTGGTTGGGCTGGGATTTCATCTAGCCAGCCAGCGACATTTAGACATCGACATCTTGGACCGTTGCCTTGGGAACATCTTAGTTATCGTGTGCAAGTTCACCATTACCCTGAGCATATGCCTTTCGTTTATTTCATTAAATCAAATGGTGTTCTGATCTAACATTATGTTATGAGCAAGACCTTCAAGCCAAATTATGGCATTTACTTGCAGCTGAGTCACAGTGGTGCAAAGATTTAAGGAACATCACACTGGAGGTTCGAAATCAGTCCAACAAAAACAATGGGATACCTGACCATTACACCAACAGAGACGTTAATGACATTGCATTCAAATACATAGACTTTAATATATAATTGGTCCCCCCTTTGCAGCTATAACATCTTTCACACTTCTTGTAAGGATTTCCACAATATTTGGGAGATTCTGTGGGAATTATTGTCCATACATTCAGTAGAGGCTTTATGAGGTCAAGCACCAATGTTTTATGAGGTCTGGCTCACAATCTCCTTTCCAATTCATCCCCCCAAAGGGGTTAGATGGGGTTGAGGTCAGGACTCTGTGTGGACCAGTCAAGTTCTTCTACACTGAACTTATCTGGCCATGACTATATGGAGCTTGCTTTTTTTTTCTAGGGCACAGTCATGCTGGAATAGAAAAGGTTCTTCCCCAAACTGTGTCCATAGAAGTATGATGTTGTCCAAAATGTCATGATATGCTGAAGTATTAAGGTTGCTCTTCACAGGAAGTGAGGGCCTAGCCCAAACCGTGAAAAACAGGTGTGTCCCAATACTTTTGTCAATATAATGTAGCACATAAGCAGCAACATATATATAAAGTAGCATATACCTGGTTACATCATACAAAAGTATTTGGCAGCCAATCAGGCTACGGTGGGGTTAACTTATTGTGTAAGGCCACAGAATAAGAAGTTGTGGTTGTAGAAAAAACAATAATATGTCACTTTCCTGGCTTTGATCTAGCATACTCTGCATACTGTTTGCCTGTTAGTTCTTCATTTTATAGACCTTGTGTCGGAACGAGGCAAGCCCAAAGCAACTATTGACGGTTGAGGTGATTCAGCTCAGAGTGATGCAAATATATAAATAAACACAAAACATAAAAAATGCAAACTTCACCTTAAAATAATCACGCACTCTGCATCCCCACCTCCCACATGTAAAATAAAACATTACCTAAAGCCAAAAGAAACAAGAACCCACCATCAGTGTGCTGCAAACAACCACAGGATACTTTGTAACAACAAAAACTTTTTATTTTTGTTTATTTGAGAACTATTTCTTGGCAACTGGCAAGTCTGAGGTACTAAACTAACAGCCTAAACTAATTCACTTCATTCACAGCTTGGATCTATATAACAAATCGTTTAGTTTTTCCTCGGGTATCCTCTGTTATTTTAGTTATTGCGTGCTTTTTGCCAATTTGCCAATTAGCCAATTTGATTATATTTTATTGTGTAGAGTTGGTTGTGTGTTTGACGTTAGCGTATGGCCAATATCTCGTGAAGACTTGAAGCGTTGTTTTTAGATTTGCTTGCGGATCTGTTTTAAAGGCTTCTGTGTGCTGACTCACTTAAATTAAATCTCACACAAATTGCTTTCCTGGCCTTGCTGTTATCACCACCCCCTCACTGATCATTTCTTTACTTCGGGGAGGGTGGTAAGCTTGCATATGCATGGATATATTGAATTTAACATTTTGCCTTAGATTATAAGTAGCACGGTCCTTATAGTCATGCATGATCACACCACAGCACTGTACATAGTGTGAACTTTTTAAAAAAAATTATATTTACTAACTCATTTACCAAATGAAGCAATGTACCGACAGCATTCTGGGAAAGGTCCCGTGTTCAAGGGTGCCTCACCAGTGCCACAGGCAGTCCTGGGATTTGAAACCCACAACCTTCTGATTGCAGGGGCAGATCCCTAACCTAACATAATTATGAGAGTAATATGTGAATTGTGATGTGCCGTTTAAGCCTCCTTGTTGTGGACCAAGGTTAGTCACCTAATACAGCATGTCTGGAGGCTGCCGACTGTTCACCCTCAACTAGAAGCTGGGGGAGTATAAAAGCGTGCCAACAGAACACTGTGGTGCGAAACCTAGATCCCACTAATGTGTGCTTTCTTTGTACCATCAGAATCCAGCCCTGAGGACCGTCTCCACTTCTCGTAATGAGGCCTACTCACTCTGCTGCTCTGAGTGACACTGGAAAGCCCTTAATCTGCTTGCGTACTCCTGTTGCACCATGCCACCCAATTCCCTGCTCCCTTCATCCCTACCAGCCTGCAGCAGGGCTCACTTCCCTCATGTACATCCCTCATGTTGTAAATAAACTGTCACTGCTTTGTCACTTAACCCCCTTGTCCCGTTTCTCAGTCTGAGCACTAAGTGGCACATAAAATTTGGTGCATAAAATACTTAAAATCCATTCATGACAAATAAGTACTTGCAGGGTGTTCAAAGGCAAAATCATCCCCAAAACTTTCAGATTTATCAGTATTTTTAATGGTCAACATTACACATAAAACTTCACTAGTTGCATTGGAAAGTAAATGTAATAGTTATATTTTTGTTGTAGGCACTGTGACCCCTGGTTCCTACCACCACTACTATGAAGAAAATTAGACTTGGTAAATTTCTTTACACTGTTATTTTACATCACAACACACTAAACCAAATATTAATTGAAACTACTTTGACATTTTGAAAATCCCTGTGGGATTCATTCTGAAAGACATTGAGGAGGCCTTGGGTCAAAACATTTGCACCAAATAAAAAAAAGAATTACTTTAAGTATCTATAACCTCTAGTTGAATTTTTGCTGGCTGCTGCTGTTGAGTTTGATTCAGTGCTGACACCTCATTGAGCCGGTTTAAAGCACAGGGCAAAATTTTCTTCCTTCTCACTCTCAAAACTGCTATCTCCTAAGATGCGTTACATGCTGCCCCCAGCTTGTCCATGTCATTACAATTGAGTTTCTCCAACAGCTGGTACTGAAGGTCTATAAAGCATTCTGACTTTGTCACCCATCAGAAGTCTTAAGACATGTAAAATATTGTATTGAGAGTGAAATCAACTGTTGATGGGTGACATTTAAACACAGCGGTTTTTCATCTGCGGTCACTGATTGAAAGCACTGCCTGGTCTATTGTTTTGGGAAAATGTGAGGAACAATAGCCAAGCACTGCAAATTCAATGAAACCAGAAAAAACTAGCCCAGGGCAGGTACTATCAGTCATGCCAGACTTATTGGCCCTTTGCCCTGCCTCTTGATTCTGAAGGATTTCCCACATGACCTCTTGTCCCATGAAGCCTGCACTTTTCCTGCCTATTCACCCCAGCACGTCTGTTCAATAGAACAGGGCCTGTTTCTTCCTCTAGAGCCGAGATACTTCAGTCGAAGGCATGAGCACAACTCTCTTTTCTCATTTTGAAAGGAAGCAGGGGGGATTCTGGTGGAAATCAAACTTCCATGACTCAGAAGTGACTGTCACCAGTGCCAGTGAAGCAAAATAAACTCTCAGCGGATGAAAGAGAGGGAAGAGGTAGGGAGGAACTGAGGGAGGTGCCATGAGTAGGAAATGCCATGAACAGCTGTGATCCCTTGGGGGAAGGGGATGCAGGGTGGGGGACGGGAGGGTTCAGCCAGCTCTGGGGCTGTAGTGGCCAAGGTGAAGCATAGATAGATGAAGATAGAGGAATAAAGAGAGTGAGAGGAAGACACTCTTGGAAGGAGAGTTAGCAGGCCTATTCTTATGCTACATCCCAGTTGTCCCAGTTGCATGCTTGTTCAGCTTAACAAAGCACACACACACACACACCATTGAGGGAATACAAGTCAGAATGTAAAATAGGACGTGTCAAAAATGTTGGCGCATGTCTGTCTGGCATAAATAATGCAACTTGCAAAAGGAAGGAAATCTTTATATGCCCTTCAGCCTCAAAATGTCAAGATACTCCTACAAACCATTAATAGTGCAACACTCCTGAGGAACCCCAGCCTTCTTACATTAGCAGGAACAGCAGTCTTATGATGTTGGGATGCATGTTAATAGTACAGCTAAGGGGAAACTAATTTTGAACACTTCAACTGGCCCGTGAAAAATGCTTTTTGCATTTTTGGTAAATGTTTCTCATCTTTCTCAAAGCAACAACAAGAAGGAACTAATACAACATTTTTGTGGCCAAAATATTATAAAGTTTGGTAGCAGGGATTTCAAATGAACAGATCTGTTTCAGAGGAGTTAATGAAGGTTATGTTTTTGATTTGTTTCTATCAAACGCAGTTCGAATTTTGTTTCTCTCTTTGTTCCTCAAGCCAGTTTGGTAAATAGTCTCAGAACACAGATTCTTTCTGTGCAATCTGTTTTAGGTTCTGGAGCAAGTTATCGGGTACACAGGCCAAAAACTGCTTGGTTTCATGACAAAATGTCACAACCACTCCCTTCCCCCAGAGTGTGGACTGGTAACTGAACCAACTTGTGCTTGTGAGGAAAGACAGGCAGAGAATTTTTACAGAGAGAAATGGAAATGCCAGAGGGAGTAATTTCAAAAGTGAGCCATTTGCATGCTGTCCCTCATTACCTGCGCACCAAGGCCACATCCTTCTGTTTCAACCCCCACCTCTATAACCTGATTTGTGGAAAGAAATTGTTAAAATATGATGAAACGGACATGTCTGTCCAGGACTGCTGGGAGACTTTATTTTCTAGTCTAATCGCATGTTAGAAAATGAAAGATGTGTCTGAGGCCCCATTTCCTACATTTTTCTTGTATTTTTATGTTCTTCCCTGAGGTTCACGAACAATAGTAATCAACCAGAGACATCCATAATTCATTTTTACATGGCTATTTTTGAGCTTTTCTTAGAATCCTTAGAATTAAACAGGCTGTTTGTGTTACTGTGCCTTTAAGACATATATATCTTAATATACTTGGTTCTGATCGACTGCCCTGTGATTCACTCTGGGTCAAAACATTCCATATGACTGGAGTATGGTTAAACTGCAGCAGGTTGAATAGAATTGTTTATGTCAAATCATGTATTTTAAATGATCTACTTCAAAAAAGTCCAGTTTCTGAGAGAAGACAGTAGGTAAGTACAAATGCACCAAAAATGAATTAAGTGGTCATTAATTTGTGAAACTGGCCACTTAGTTTTACCTTAAAATTAGATCTAAAGCATGAGTATGAAACCCCTAAATCTTAAATAGCAGGTTCTCTTATTAAATGGGGTAACACTAAAAATGTAAGGGGAAAATTCAGTAGTTATACCTCTGAATCAGTCTTAATCTGTGCACTTTTTCCCTTAATTGTCCTTAATTAGAGAAATTAAGATCAAAATTAGGCTAATTTTAAGGTTAAATGTAAGGCATTCGCTTTCGTAGTGACACCTTGGGGCAGAATTTCTCCACTAGATTTAACAAGCAGTAAACAAATTAACAAAGTCAGAGAAAACATGTTTCAAAAACATACACCATAAAGCCAGACAAGATAACGGTGACAAACTGGACCTAGCTGGCTCAGGACCTCAGCAGAGGTGGCTGGTAGGAATAATAATGGCAGGAGCAGGGAGGGCCTTTGGCAGGAAAAATGTCCAGCGCTAAACTTGGCTCAGGGCTTGAAGGGGCTTGGAGCGCTCAGGGCTGAGCAAAGCTGCCTCTGGCTGGCGACGGGTCAGCCGGGTTAAGAGAGGCTGGCACGGCGAGAAAGAGAGCCAGAGAAAGGCGGCTTTTAGGCAGACGGCTCTGTAAGCCTGGCAGCATGAGCTGCGAGGCTTCTGAAAGAGGCCTGCGGTTGGCACAGTCCGGGGGGGTTTAGGTACTGTGTGAGTGCGGATGAGTGACATTTCCCTGCCAGTGTGCTCTCAAGCAGTGCTGCAGGAAGTATGGAGATAAGGAGAGCCAGCTATGCAGCCAAGCTTGAACACACACACACACACACACACACATACACTTCAAGTCAAGTGCCCGTGTCCACTCAGACCCTCGCAGATTCCCTTTCGGTCCTTTACTGCCAAGCCACACTGATCCTTCTGCTCTTGGACCACAAACTGCACAACCCTTTAAATCTTCCCTCTGGAATCCCTCTCACCCTTCCATCTGAGCGCCCAGCAACAAATCCATCCCCCTAGAATCTTTTTCCACTTCCATCTTTACTTCTCACCCCTAAATCCTCACTGCAAACCCCAGGCTCGATGTTGTTCTCAAACCCACAAGCAACCTGAAGTCTACTGTCTTCCCTAAAGAAGAAAAAGATGAAAACCACATTACAGTCTGGAACCAGCACTACACTTACCTCATCACATTCAACAGACTGGAAATGAAAGACTACAAAGGACAAAACAATCATTTTGACTTCTGAAATTTGACACCGTCCATCTACTCATCCCTAACTTTTAATACATTAATGTTCATCCTATTAGACCAGTAACATTCATACAATCACAGTATAACACAGTATACAATTATTTGTCTTAAAATTGTTAACATTTCAGGAATTTTTTTTGCAGGTCTTATTATTAATATAAAGAATTAATAATTAACCTACTCGCGACATTTGATTTATTAAATATCTAGAAATAATTGGAAAATAGTTTACTCAGTATGATCCAGAGTAGAATAAAAAAATCAGCAATACAAATGGTTCAATTAGACAATCTTTCTCTCCTTCGTCAACTTTCAGCTGCTCCTTCCTTCTATCCTCTGCCTCTTCCACTCTCATACCAACTGCCTGCCTGTCCTCCCTCACCACATCAATAAACCTTCTACTAGACATTCCTCTTCTCCTCCATGCAGCTCCATCCTCAGAATCCTCCTCCCAACACACTCAGACTCTCCTCAGCATCCTCCTCTCAACACACTCAGTCTCTCCTCAGCATCCTCCTCCCAACACACTCAGTCTCTCCTCA
>JBBMFX010000001.1:35836027-35851692 GCA_037832545.1 Rhabdalestes septentrionalis
TATTCGGATTGGCACAAATAACGTGTTTTTAACGAATACTGTATTCAGACAAATACTTAAAAAAATATTTGTATTCGGAACGCCACGCCCGAGTACAAATACAAATACGAATACGAATCATTTTCCATTTGAACAAATACAAATACAGATACAAATAGTGGCCGCTCTGCACACCCCTAATATATATATCTATATATATTTTGATCTTCCAACATTTAGTTGTGTAAGTTGGGAGCCTAAAATTTTTTGGCAAATATGTGACACCACTCTTCCAAAAGGCTAAATATGTTTGGAGTTTTGGCTGACACAGATAAAATGCCTATGTGGATTAATCTGAATATTATGCATGATCATTTCTCTGTACATAATTTACTATAGACTGGGCCACGCTCCATTGCCCTGCTGTCTCTGCTTCCTGTGCTTTGTCATTTTTGAGCCTCGCTGAGACCAAGCCTATAAATTCAATATTTCAATACCTCAACCAAGTGCTGCACTCTTCAGTGAGGAGATCCATTATAATGCCTTTCTCTGACTCCATCTCTCCCTCACCCTCATTTCCAGGCACTTACCTATGGTAATGTGTTTGAACACACGCACAAACGCAATCAAACAGAAAGCCCTGACGTTAGTTTAGCTTTGTCAGCTGCTCCACTCCAGACACGCCCTTGACATGTGACCTTTTTCTGAGAGGTTAAAAGCAGCGACCTTTCCGGATGTTCCCTCAGGTAAATGAGAAATTAAGCATTCAGGAAGAAAGAGAGCGAGGGAAAAAGGCTCCTCACAAAAAAAAAACAACTCCACATTCACTAAGTGGTTCGGAGACGGGGGCGAGGAGGGGAGCGGTTTGTTGTTAGAGGCAACACTCCCCATGGTAACGCCAAACTCCAGAAATAGTACTGGAAGGAGACGCCAGAAGTCACAGTCTAAGACATTAACAAGGAGATGGAGGGAAGTCTGCAGGGAAGAGGCAGAGAGAGAAAGAACGAAGGAACTTTCACTAGGTTGAAGTTGTAAATATCCCCAAGAATTAGTCTGAGAGGGATAAAATGTAGGGAATGAGAACAAAATACACCAGTGAGCCACATAACAAAAGCTGTCAATGTGGGTCATTTTGTAGACACATCAGATTTGTGAAAGCATTTCAAAATACAAAACACTAAATAAATCAATTTTCTTTTCTGGAAATGTCATTTCTGACAGTTTAGCACTATAACGCCAAGTTAACTTTGGTGTAATTTTTCATTTTTATATCATATAGCAGATATCATAATTTGTATATTTTTACAATACTATGTTTAACCATTTATAATGAACTGCCTTTATTTGCAGTGGCTTTAAGACTAATATTCCACTGGAAGTTAATGAGGAGTTTTCTCTCTTCATCCCCTAGAATTTTCATGCTGTGTCTTTGAAGCTGATATGTGTAAATGCTCTGTTCTGATTGTCTGACCGATTGCACCTTATTCAGCAAACAGCATAAGCTAACTCACTATTGCTCTTCTTCGTTTTTTAAAAATAATTTTTATTATTTTTTATTATTAATGCTACAATGTCCTTTAACGTCTGGTGCATTGCACATGTATTCAGATTTTTTAAAGGTTTACAATTATGGCATTTAGCAGACACTTTTATCCAACGCAAATTCCATTCCCTAACTACAGTGTACAGTCTCCCTTGAGCAGCTTGGGGTTAAGGGTCCTGCTCAGGGTCCCAGTAATGTAATTAATAAAAAACAATTGAAACTGTTAAAGCAATCTGAAATGGGCTTTCTGCCCCTTCATGGTTTAAGTGAGGGTTGATTCAACACCACCACACCCCCATCCCCCTTCAGGGCTTAGTGTTAACACGGTGCTTTGAAGAGTTCTGGGTTCAAACATTGATGTGTGGGCAGATTTTTCATCACTTTTTGTTTTTGGCCGTAAAACCAGTGTTTGGGTTTCTTCCTCTCCGTGCAAAAGTTTGAGAACATTCCACGTCTTGGACATTTCTCAAAAATTGGTCATATAATTGGTCATTAAAAACTTGGAGAAAGAGGATAAGAGAGAGAGAGAGAGAGAGAGAGAGAGAGAGAGAGAGAGAGAGAGAGAGAGAGAGAGAGAGAAGGAGGGAGAGAAAATGAGAGAGAGAGAGAAGGAGGGAGAGAAGAGGAGAGAGAGAGAGAAAGAGAGAGAGAGAAAGGATGAGAGATTGAAAAAAGATGAGAGAGGAGAGAGAGGATAAGAGAGAGTGAGAGAGTGAGGATAAGAGAGAGAGAGGGAGAGAGAGAACGAAAGAGAGGGAGCATCAATGACAAGAAGTGTCAGTAGAGTTTCTAGATTCAAAAGGTTTGGCACATCTCTTGTTGTCTAGAAATATTGGCATTTCTGTCTTTTTGAACAATGTTTTTACATTAACCCTCACATTTAGCAACAACATGTAGCGGCGCCTTAGCAACAACCTACAGTGCCGTAGTAACCACCTAGCAACACCATAGCAAACCCCCAGCAACAACCCCAATTAACATGGCAACATGGCAAACGTTTTGCATTTGTTCACGGAAATGTGATTTAGTTACGTATTACATCCCAGGCCAAGAGGACTAGGATGAGAATTGTACATGTTTACATACCACATTGATGCATTTTACTAAAAAAGTAAAACTTATTTTTAATATTTTGTGATGTCACAAAAACAATGAATTCACAGGCATCCACCTATTTACCCAATTTAAGATGTGTTTCAGTCTAATCCGAGTTACGAATGAGGCACAATAAATACTGCCAAACAGAACATAGCTCATTTACATATATTAGTCTTACAGATATCATACTGTATAAACAGGCATTAGGAAGATACTATGATACTGAATTTCATCGGTTCTGACTGCCACTGGAATGCACTTAAAAGCGTTTGTGGCTGTGCAAAAGGTTATTCTTAACAATGTTGTCAAGGGCATCTCTTCTGGCCAAAACGGTTCCATTCCCTTCTCTCTCTCAATGGTGGTGCAGCCTTCGAACTCTCTACAACCTCTGATTATGCTCTAAACGCCAGAGTCTGTCATTAATTTCTGCTCCAAGACAGTAATTCTCTGTGCAGAAGTAATTTGCAAAAAGATGGAAAGTTCATGAACAGTTAGTCTCCTAATGGAAAAGATGTGCTTGTGAGGCTGCAGACTTAGTCATCTCTCTCTCCCTCTCTTGCTCTCTTGCTGTCTCCCTCTCTCTCTATCTCCCTCTTTCTCTCTCTCTCCCTCTCTGCTTACTTTTCCTGAGACCTTCAAAAACAAGCATGACCTTATTATTGAAACGTGAGCAGAACAAATAATTTCCATAGATCCAGCTGTCAGAAAGTTCAGGAAAAGCTTAAGAATCAAAGATCAGGGATATACTGGTTTATCAGCATTCAGGAGGGCAACATCAGACGTGCACTATATAGACAGAAGTATTGGGAAACACCTTTTTTTTAGGGGAATTTAGGGAGAGGCTCAATATAAAGCAATAAGCAATATAAAACAATGAATTCAGATGTTAGATTCCTGCCACCAACAGCTGAATCAGTTTTCTACCCGATAAGAAATATTGAGCTATTTCAGGAAATGAGCTGCCCTGATTTTTTGAAATAATCTTTGAATCGCAAACAAACTGCAGTTAACTTTTATATATCTAACATTCTACATTTGTTCTTAGTTCTGCCATTCATTTATTTGTACTGTATGGTTCATGGATGCAAGCGGGTATTGCAGTTGCTACTTCCTCTGCACCCCTTATAAATCATTTGTTAAAGACATTTTGGAACATTTTGCCTTTCATCTGTTCAAGGTAGAAATTGTGTTATTCTTCCATGGTACAATGCCTGCTAGTAGTGAAACATGTCCGCATGTGTTATGTGTTCTTGCATAAACATTGATTAGGTCAATTTGGGTCGTCGATTAGTTACTAGCAGGTATTGATTGATTAAATATTTTTGCGGATCAGATAGGGTAATCATTGCCCATAGCATCCTGCACTAATTTTACCTGATATGGACAAAAGTACTGGGTCACTTGACCGTTACACCAATAGGGACTTTAATTGGGAAGCTATAACAGAATTTACATAAGATTGTGGAATGTTTCTGTGGGAATTTGTGTCCATTCGTTCTGTGGAGCATATATGAGTTGAGGCACTGATGTTGGAAGAGAAGGTCTGGCTCACAATCTACGTTCCAGTTCATCCCAAAGGCACTGGATTTGAGGTCAGGTCAACAGATTTTTACAATCTTCTACTGACTCTAAGTGCATCAGGAATGCTTTTGCATATGAAACTATAAAACAGATTGGACTGATGACTTTTCTGGGGGTTTTTTGTCTGTGAGTGATGATTAGTGGAGGTTTAAAGTTAAGTCAAGTCAAATCAAATCAAGTCAAGTCGCATCAAGTTTATTTATACAGCATTCTATTATACCTCAAATTCACTCTATGTGCTTTACAGGAATAGAATGTAAAATATAAAACAATATACACATTATGCATAGAAATAATAGCAAATAAAAAACTAAAATAAATCAAATAATACAAAGAGAATCTATAAAAAAGATGCAAAAAGTGCAGCGGAAGTGCACAAATTTAAGAGGAGGCTGAGAAGAAAAGTGCCACTACAGTTGGTGCAGATCAGAAATTGATGGGAAGTTTGTTCCAGCAGCGGGCTGCATACTGACTAAATGCCACATTACCATGTTTAGTTTCAGATCTTCTCACCACTAGCTGTGCAGCTTCTGTAGATCTAAGAGACCTACCAGGATTATACACATCAATCATATCAGAGATATATTTAAGGCCCAAACCATTGAGTGACTTCTACACAATGAGTAATGAGTGCCGAACTGGGAGCCGGTGCAAGGACCTGAGAACTGGAGCAATCTGCTCTCTTTTCCTGGATGTGGTTAGAACTCTGGCAACAGCATTTTGAATGAGCTGAATGTGTCTAATGGATTTTTTGGGTATCAGTGAGGAGAGAGCTGCAAAAGTCAACGTGTGTGTGTGTAACTTTCCTTAAGTCTAGTTTGGACACAATATCTCTAACATTGGTTGATCTTAAAGTGCCAAAATTCTGCATTTATATTGTTTTAATGTGGTTACTAAAACTAAGATCTCAATTCATGATCATGCTAACGTTTTTGACATGGGTCGAAGTTATACATGCTCTAGATTCCAAGTGGGCATGTTGTCTTTATTTGACTAGACACATTTTTGAGGCATTCATATATGTACTTCATCGAGGCACTGACGAAATTAATATATCAGGCCAAAGTCACCATTTGAAAGAGCTAAATAGATTTGAGTGACATTTGTGTAAATTCTCTTTAAGAATTTGTGCCAGATGTTCAACAAAACAAGCTCGTTTTTGGCCTGAAGATGATGATGACTGTGTTGACTTTATTATATCATTAACAGTCATCATGCCATAATGAAATACACCACAGGGAGAATTAACATATTTGCCTTTCAGTTAGAATGTTCTCCATGGATTTCAATGTGCAAATTTGAATTATACTATTTTTTCGTGAATAGAGGGTAGGAAAATAACGTTTTGCTATGAACAGTTCCGCCATTGTATACTGCGATAGTGTAGTACATTTCTGGCTCATACAAAGGAAGCTCTATTATAGTTTGTATTAGTGTAATAATCTGTAATGCTGTGATGACTGAGAAGACTGTGCAGTTTGGGCTTAAATACAAAGATTAAAGGTCAGCGGAGATCTGCGTGTATCTGTTTTTTTTTTTTTTTATCTCATAATGCAAAGTAAATGATGTCATTCTGGCAAGGTTAGGTCCTCTAACCCCCTCAGTCACGGACACAGGGTCCGGGTTGCCATGGAGATGTTTGCAGTTGTCACAGTAATGACATGTTTTTGTGTCCCTCTTATGTGTTCCTTCCTGTTGAGTTGAATGAGAGGAAGCATTCGCATGGCACACGCTACTTCTCTTCCTGAATAACACTGACATCCATTACTGTGTGTTGATTGCACTAACACAGTCCCTGTGTGTTGCTTTATCAGTAGAAGATTCATGAATGAAGTGGTTTGACAGGCAGAAAATAAAAGGGACACAAGAAAGATCCTAAACAAAACACCACTATTGTCTGTGTAGTGGCAATTATAGAGGCCTGGTATTTTTGGAAACCAGCAAAACCAAAAGAAGGCAAGCCGACAGAGGCAGTGTGATGCTGTGGTGAATGTTTTGCTGGGAAATCTTGGGTCATGACACTCACGTCTTCGACTCTGACATGTACCAACTTCACTAATCATTTTTTTCAGACCAAGTACATCCTTTCACAGCAACAGCATTCTCCAATGGCATTGCCCTCCTTCAGCAGTATAATGTGCCCTGCCACACTGCAAATACAGTGCAGCGATGATTTGAGGAATATGAAAAACATTTGATGCATTGTCTTGGCCTACAAATTCCTCAGTCTGATTACGCATCTACGGGATGTGCTGGAATAATCAATACATTAATCCTTTGTTTTAGAGACACTGAGTAGCAAATATAAATTTGAACAACATTTAACAAGACTGGACCACGGTCGACCTCAAGAGATAAGCACAAATCAACAGCAAACTTGATTTTAAATCTTGACATCGACATACAGATTTTTTAATCTTTTATAGGTGCAAGTATTGAACTGAACAACTTTTTAAGAACTGCAGACAATATGTCTCCTAATTTACAATTAAAAAAATTGTTCTTTAAAGCATAATTTTAAAGGAAATAAAAAAATAATTACCTTTGATCTACTTCTAGTAGTGTTTTACCATCCAACTGGTCACATACTAACAGGAGATTATTGATTACAGCAGTGTTTTTTTTTTTTTTTCCTCATTAAAATAAATTTTATGCAGGTGTTCAGTAATCAGAACCTCATGAAGCAGAATAAGGTGCTTGTGTAGGAATTTAACAGACACTGGCATGGAATGATTGTCGTACTCACAGCAGAGATGCTGATTTAAAAATAAATTGCAATGGTCTTGTATCTTTTTCCAGAGCTGTGTAAGCCAGGACCTCAGATAAAAAGCCATTAACATGATTTCTCTATGATTCCAGTGTCCAAGTCAGTGGGTATTTCAAAAATCCTGAAAGCTACAATAAGCGGTTCTGCAAAATGTGCCGTTGAAAGCTCACAACTCATCATAAGATCATAAGCATTCACTTGTTGTCTCTCCAGATGCTCAGCAACAAAATCCAGCAATGTGGTTGTGGCCTTCTCCCCTCTTTTCTTTGGCTGATACATGCATTCGAGTAGCTCAGTGATGCTCTGTGTCATAGGCAGTAAACCTCTTTTCACATATTGTTCAAGCTCATTTATAACTAATAATGTAAGTGAAATGGGGCAATAATCTTTCAGCACCTTGGCTGATGGGACCTTGGCCAATCCACATCATGGAACCTTCATCCAATGATATTCCGAATTTATAATGCCAGTATGTCATATCAGAACATATCAGTCTTGGAGTCTTTTTAGAACACACCTTTTCTTTTTCACAAACATTTAAGCATCTCTTTATTCCCTGAATGTCACCCTTGTAGAAAAATAGCCTTTTCTGAGTAAGAGTTTTCTTAAATGATCTACTGACCCCTGCCCTGTTATTTTAATACAATTGAAATAACCAACCATGAGTGGTGGTGAGGACCCAGCGGGTAGGATACTTGTCACTGGATGAAGAGGACATGTGTGTGAATCCTCCCTAAGCTAGACCCTTAACCCCAGGGAGATTGTCTTCTGTACTTAGGGAGTGGAAGTCGCTTTCGATAAAAGCATCTGTTAAATACCATAAATGGAATTGCCATGCTGTGAATAATCATTTACACCCGAAAAAATCATGAAGGTTGGTGCAGTGAAAGACAGTTCACCTAAATCAGAACAAGAATTTTTTTTAAGAAAGATCCCAGTTTGCATAAAAACTACTATCCAATTTATGAATAGCACTCTCTGTCCACATTCAAAACAACCTCTCTGCATTCAGTTTTCTCTCTTGAGGGCTAATTGAGAGATTGAGGCTACAAAACTGCAGTAATTGTCAGAGGTGCCTAGTGGAGCTGTTGTAAAGATTTATGACTTTTGCGAGGGGTACACAAGTTCTTACTGCAGTCATTCTAAAATTAACCTAGACTTTTATTCAACAGCGTGAATCTAAGTCATCTGGCCAACTTCCTTTCATTTGTTAACACACAACCATTCCTGGATTTCAGGCTCACAACACATTTCAGAACAATAGGGACAGGAGCAATTTAGGATCAGTAATGAGGTAAAAAACTGTAATAATGATGTGATTTCAAAAAGGTTATGTTAACCAGTGATAGTAATCATGACTTACAAAAGAATATATAAAAACAGCGTCCATGAAAGGCCTGAACTGAACACGGAAGTTGAGCACAGCATCAAGAACCAGCATTCATCAACAGCTAAAATAACCACGTGGGTAAAAGATTATTTTGGCAAAACTTTGAGAAGCACTGCAGTACAGAGTTGCATTAAAACTGGCAAGAAAGAAGCCTTATGTTAACCTTGTCCAGAAGTGGTGTCAAATTCTCTGGGCTTTGAAGCATCTGGAATGGAACCACCAGATTTGTTTGGAGAAAGAATGGTTTCAAATAACATCTGAAACAATTATTCACTTGGTATCCCCAGTGCCAAATGTCTTTTAGGAGTTGTGAGAAGAAATGGCAACATATGGGGTTCATACTGTTTGCAATTAAATAATATTCAAAGTCATATTTTTTCTGTGGGCCAGTTGGTGGCCTGGTGGTTAGGGAGTTGCCCCTGTCATCAGAAGGTTGTGGTTTCAAATCCCTGAATTGTTACTGTCATCACTGAGGTACCCTTGAGGAAGATACCGTCCCAAACCACCACTCCCCGGGTGCCCCTCATTGGTGGAAGTCCACTGCTTCACTTGGTGAATGGTTTAAAACCTGTACACTCTGTGCCATGATGTGTTCACTAAAAGGGGGCCACTTTACATATTTTTGCATCCATCCCAATTTTTTCTGATTTGGGGTTGTAGAACAGGTACCATTAAGCTCGAAAATTACAAAGCAAAGCCCCCACTACTTTGGGCAGAATGAAATCATGGGGTCATTTTAGTCTACTGCTCCACTGTCTTTGTCATGCTGTCTCTTCCACTCCACTCTCTCTAATGGCTTGAGAACCCATGTATTTAAAAAGATCTGTATTTAGTTCTGGAGCACATAATGGCAGTTTCACCTCTTTGCCTCACAACAGCTATATGTTTACTTTGACAGAATGTGTGTATCAATAAGGTCCCAGCAACAACACTGCCACACTGGAAGAGCATTTGTATGAACAAAGCTCTCATCATATCTGTGAAAACTTGACATGCAGTCATGGAAAAAATAAGAAACCATAATTTTTTAAATAATGATTACTTTTGTAATTAGTGGGAATGTGTCTGTGTAAAATGTGAGTCTCACTGTTTTTTTATACACTACTGACCACGCTTGATTCAAAATTCCACACTACACAACATTCTTACATTGTTTATAACTTATACAACAATCAAAATAGTAATCAGAGAGTTTTGAGTACAAAAGGTGAACAGAAAAAATGGAAAAGTATTCCCTATTTATTTCCATGGCTGTAATTAAAGACACGTACAAAGAAACACATTTCTGACAACAGAACTATTAAACACAACAGGCAGGGTAAAAATATCCATGTTAATAGACAACAAGCAAACACCACTACTTCTGCTTGTCATCACAACAGGTGAAGCACCATAGCATGGATATTTTAGGAGACCAGGCGGATATTAGACAGGCAGTTCTGATGTTATGTCTGACTGATGTGTTTCCACATATAAATTGAACCAATTTATTTGCCATTTCATTTCACCTGATTACAAGTACTGCGAGGAATCCAGCCATCACAAGCACTGCTGTTACAAAGTAACATGCAAGCGAACCTCTTGATGTCCACCCACTGGGAATGTGTGTGCAGTTGCCATCCCATTTCCAACACGTCTAACATAATTAAGCGATGCCACAACATAACAACCTAAAGCAATTTCCAGGTCAGTGGGCTGAGGCTACTACTCAAACATTTGGTGTTAAAAAAGCAGAGGAACAAACCCTATTCACAAGCCACATACTTTTTCCCTGTGACTAAAACAAAACAAAAAAAGAACAAATCACTCAACCCAGAAACACACTATTACAGATAAAAGTGCCAAACTTCCAGTGTGACTCACCACTACTAGATATAGAGCAAACTCTACTCTCAGAGCTCTCTGATCTCTGTACACGCAAAGAATGTTTTATTTCATGAGTCAAAATTTCTTTCACTCGACAAAGTGCGTTCAGCCTTCTTTTAGCATTTCGATTCAGATTTTTTCTAATATAAATCTAAACAACAATCTGTATAAAAAACTCAGACCAGAAATACACTATGCTGTATACACAAATGCACAAATACAATAAATAATACAGTGAAGTGACACAGATGGTGTGTAGGAGTATGTTATTGCACTTAAAAGAGATCACCAGTAGATGAGTAATATTGATATTACACATGTAAAACTGTTGCACATTAGATTTTGCACATCATGAAACGATTCAGCACCCATTTAGAAATGCATCACATGAAACAGCACATGGCAACACAACTGCACATAAGATATTGTACATGATATATGCATGGAAAAAGAACCCAAAAGGTGCTGGCATCATGTAGATATATGCAATTAAGGGGTGATAAACCATATTTCCTAGTTGTGCACAAATACTTATCCATATTCCCATACAAAGCAGTCATATTGGGATACACTGAAAGGATATATACCATCGCAGTAAAGTTACTTCACCTCTCCCGTACTAGTCATCACTATCATGCACTGTGTGCTTTTAAAATGTGGCAAGTTGGTGGAGAAGGAGAACGTCAAATAAAGTTGAACTAAACTGGAGCTCTATTTGAGCAAACTAGCATGACTGAAAGCCAGCAGAGGAGGGAATCAAATTAAACACAGAGGAGTACCTCACATCAGGAGAGGAGCCGAAGGAGAAGAGATGCTTCGGTTAAGTAGGAACACTCCAGGTGGGGGTGTCCCATGAGCAGATGGAGCACTGGCAGGGGGTCTGATCGTTGATTGACTTGGAGAGATGGATGCATTTACGCTACTATTACATCTGGCTAATAAGCTGTTAGAGCAATTACACGTGATTTATCTCCATTTCAAATCCAGAAGAGCCCGATTTCAAAATCGTTTATTTCTTGCCCCCCACTTTCCCCCTCCAAGACAACAGCCGAGACATAGTTTGCCCCCCCACCCACCCACATGGTTTCTGGTCCCCATGGTCATGAGTGTGTACACCTGAATTTTCAACCTGATACTCAAGATGCCAAAAACAACCTGGTGTGAATAGAGTCCTACTAACACAGCTATAGATTAAAGTTTCCCTTTTATCTGAGATTTGTTGGCGGCCTTATTATTTAACTGCACCTTTTGAACCCTGCGCCTCCCGAGTGTGTGCAAATTGTGGAAGGTCTTCTGCTCTGTCTACTTTGGCGCATTTTGCTTACTGGCCCTGATAAGCACAAAACCCCCAGAGACCTGAGAAGGTGTCCTTCTTTTTGGCTTTTTCTTTAGTACTATGTAAGTGAATTCATTATTGTGTCACTGCTTGTGACAAGCGGTGTACTGTCATCTGTTTTATTCCTTTCAAGCACTAAAATGAACACACGCTGGCAGGGGCATCACCGGGCCTAGGCTCTCAGGGCTATGATTCTGAAACTTTTTTAATCATGTCATTCAACAAAGCTCCATTTATTTAACTAGTGAAATCATACAAGCACAAACCAAGGGTTTTCATACTGTTGCTCAATGAGTATATACCTGGTGTCTCACAAATGACCCGTGTTTCAGATCAGTTTATGCACGACTGATGCTCCTGGATTGTCAGTGTGGATAGTCATGTGTGATCACTTTGTTAAACAATGCGTGTAAATGATTATTGTACAGGACTAATTATGTTATGGTTGTTGGTCAGTGCTTTTTAAGGACTGATTTTATCACAAAACACCCAGAAAAGCATTCTGAGATGTAGTGTGATGTAATTTATGAAAAAATAGGTCAATGTTGTACAATAGAGTAATTCTACTTAATCTGAAGCACAGTACTTTGACCACCACCCTTAGAATGTCAGTGACCTGAAGTGATTCTGTACTATGCAGCTGGTAGCAAAGGTCAAGAAAAGCTTCTCAAAAATGCTTTAAGGGCACCTGAAAACTAAATGTCCTCAGGTAGAACATCTAGGGCTGTGTGTTGTCTGGAGTGCTTCGTATCTGTCATATTCTGTACACTGTGAGGGTGCGTGCTGTTGGATCTTGATACAGACACACTTACTCATTCTTCTCCAGAGACAGGATCAACCGCTGACCTTCTGCCTCTATCAATATCTGCAGTGAAGCGGGAGGGCTCTGAGGAAAGAAGAGACAAACAACATAAAATGCATGACCTCATGTTCCCCCTTGACAGGTTCCTTCCACCTTTTCAGGCAGTAGCTCCATTTTTAAGCACTGGGATGACTTTCCCAACCTCGCAGGAATCTGGAGGTGACAGATTGTAGCGTAAAGCCCTGTGGAGTCCACAGGAAACATTTCAGGTGGCATTTTCCACAAAAGCATGTGGTAGTTAAAGTGCGCCAGGTCAACGCTAACGGTGTTAATAAAAGGGCACACGGGGATGAAGAGCAGAAATTATACTGTTGCTAGGGACTAATATTAACTTCTGCCATATCACCCCTCATACAGAGAAGCGTGGGTGTGTAGGAGATGCTGCTTCCATACCACACCATAACACAGTGAGACAGGATAACAAGATTAACATGGCCTCTAATTGGCATCTGTAAATCTCTCGATAAGGAATAGTAATAATATTATGATTGCCAAAAGTATAATGATAGGATTGAATCAGAACTTCTCTCGAGCTTGGCGATACCTTCTGAGTATTTATATTTGTTGGAAACGACATGAAAGAATGTACCCTGCATTTTGTTTCTGTCACAGCATATAATTACAGCTGGGTTGCTGTGGATGAACTGACACGTTATATCATCCTTGTTTATACATCCAAATAGTCTTTTAAGGCTTTTTATTCATGTCGCAAAATCAGGGCAACCCTACTGCATACATTGGTAAGGACATTATTGATAATTGCACTCTATGGTTCAACAAGAATTTCATACTCTTTGTTCATTTTCTTTTTTTTTTTTAATGTTAGGTACATATTATTTTCTATGGCGATGTCTGACACAAGCAATAGAGTCATTCTAAAGTTTCCAAGTTTCCATAATGTATTTGAACAAGATAACCTGGATTCTAATTGCCATCGGCAGATCTCTTGATAAGGATTAGTAATAATAATAATAATAATAATAATAATAATAATAATAATGATAATAATAATAATAATAATAATAATAATAATAATAGAATTGTGAAATAAATTAAACCTCTGAGACTTAACTTGTAGCGATATGAGTGTGGAAAAATATCACTGCATATTACATTTCTATAATGCAGACCAGGGGTGTCCAGAATGAGCCACTGTAAGTGCAGGTCTTCATTCCAACCAAACAGAAGCCACACCAAAGGAACTCAAAACCAAAACCAAGGTGGAATCAGGTGGAACAAAAACCTACACCCACAGTAGTGTTGTTTTTGGCGGGCTGTTTTAATTTTTGTTTTTGTCTTCGCATCAAGCTGTCATTTTTGGGTTTAGTAGTCTTAGTCACGCCCATACTCTATTTAGTCTCGTCAAGTTTTAGTCGACTAAAAGTCTGAGCATTTTAGTCTTATTTTAGTCAGAATGATCCATGAAAAGCTGTATTTTAGTCTAGTTTTAGTCAATGAAAGCTGTATTTTAGTCTTTTTTATTCATGCAAGTCAAAAAAGTACTTCGTAGACAAAAATAGTACTTCGTAGTACAAAAAAGTACTTCGTAGAATAGACAAAATCTAAAATTTCAGTCAAGCCTATCTCACAATTAGATTAAGGTTATCTGATTACCTTGTAGGCTCAAGAATAGTGCAAATACTATGTGTACAATATGAAAATGTGTGTGTGTGTCTGTTGCCATAAAACCCACATTTGTAAAACTGGTAAAAGTCTTCACCTTCAGTGTGTGGTCCTGAATTCACCTGAATATTTTTTTTAAATCCTGAACAAATATAGTCTACACAACCAAATCAGAAAAACGATCAGCCTTTTTGCATGAATATGGGAAAGGCTGCTTATAAAAAGGCTGTGTGAGAGACTTTGTGTGTGTCCCAAAACATTTGTCCACTCTAGATACATTTAATTCACATTTGAGCTTAGATCGGGCCCAAAAAATGAAACCCGACCCAAGCCCGTGCATCCCCGTTCAGTGTAATTTTCGGCCCGAGCCTGATTTAAATCGGATTTTTTAATACGTGGGCCACTATAACACACGTTCTGAACTTTGGGTGCGTTCCTGGATCACGGCCCAGTCCAACCCGAGGGTAGTGGCAGGAATTCGGGCAGATTCGGGCAGAGAATCTAAAGTCTAATTCACAGTGCCTCTCAGTGGACAAAAGTATTGGGACGTAACGTCGTTCAAGTCTAAGATCGAGAGTCCTTTAACTTTTTCTCCCCTCCCTATCGTACAGAAAATAACTCGTCTCGTTTTGGTCAACGAAATGAAGGAGCATTTTTGCATAGTTTTTATCTTGTAAACCACATTTAGTCTCGTTCTTATTCGTCAACAAAACGACATTATTTCGTTTCGTTGTCGTCACATAGCGGGGTAAAGTTGGTTTTGTTTTCGATATTCATGACACAGTCGGTGATGAATGCCAATAACTTCAAAACGACTTGCAATAAAAAATTCTGAATGGTGTGACAGCCAAAAGGACAATATTGACAATGTTTCACAGCCTTCATTTTCAGTATTTTCGATCTATATTATGAGCACTGCCCCGCACAAGTCATCTCAATGTGCATTAAGGCAGGAGAGCTCACTCTCAGCAGAGCTTTCAGTAAGGGACCATGAGGACAGTGCTAGTTTTCTTCATTTTTTTAGCTTCTCAGTTTAAAGGGCTTCATTTTACCCCTAGTGGCTGATTAAAGAATTGCTTGTCCAAAATAAATGTTTTTTTTGCAATAACTTTTGTCAGCAGGACAATAGAGACATGAAACCAGTCTTATTCCGGGGAGAGGGACAGTGGACACTTTTCACAACCTTCCATTTTACCCCTAGTGGCTGATCACAGAATTGCATGTCCAAAGTTAACTTTCTTTTTGCAATAACTTTTGTCAGCAAGAAGATTGCGACATGACACCAGTCTCAATCAACAGAGAGGGACAGTGGACACTTTTCACAAGTTTTCATTTTGCTTAGAGAATTGCATGTCCAAAATTAACATTGTTTTTGTAATACATTTTGTCAGCAGCAAGATTGTGACATGACAAAAATGGAAGATTGTGAAAACCGTCCACTGCCCCCCTCTATTTAATGGCATGGGTGTCATTTCTCTATTGTCCTGCTGACAAAAATTATTACAAAAAGAAATAAAATTTTGGACATGCAATTCTGTAAACAGCCACTAGGGGTAAAATGCAGGGTAGTGAAAAGTGCCCACTCTACCTCCCTACTGATTCAGACTTGTGTCATGTCTC
>JBBMFX010000001.1:35851792-35862720 GCA_037832545.1 Rhabdalestes septentrionalis
TTAAATATCAGAAATCTGTTTTCCAAATGTAATTATCTCCCTTTTTACTTTATTTGACAGTGTTATATTACCTAATAAAAGTGTTAGGCTACCTTACGTCAAAACGTGATCAAACTTTATTAATGTTTTAGATAACACGTTTAAAAAGATCTCATAATGGATTTCGGATTTGCCATGTCTACCCTAAAGTGGACTAGAATGCAAGAAATTGCATCTAAGAAATCCAAAATTTCCCCAGACCCCCCTATGTGCTAAGCCCCAGATGCTCAGTATGTCTGGCTCCGCCTCTGGTCGTCACGTTCAAAGAGTTAAAATATCTACTCGTAATTTAGCTATAGTTTAGGTGAATCTCAAATCTATGTAAATAAAGTGGGCCAGAAAGCAGCTGATTGCAGTTCCGGAACTTCTGTATTTTTGTCTTTTGGGTTCTGCCACTTTTTTCTGCGTTCCGGTACTTACTGAAACGGATCCGACGCAGCGACAGTGGCCCTGCAGAGTTCCTGCACTTATTTTTTCCCACTTCAAGCACTGGATATGGCCACCTCTTTCCCATTGGGTGGCACATTTTCTAGTTGGAGCTACTTGAGATGAAGTGGAGTGGAATATGATTTTTATTCATCACTATCATGCAACAGCACCCAAATGTGCTCAACGAATAAAGCTAAATTCCCACTTGATTTTTAACACAGCTATGTATTGTATATCCCTCCAAAACTCCCTTCAACATATCTGTATTTGGAGAGAGGTTCTAATTTATTATGTAAAGGCTCTTGCGCTGGAAGAAAAGAGCCAATAGCAGCTTGGTGCTGCAACAAATGAAGGGAAAATATTTCAAATATATAAAATGCAGCAAAAAAGTACCGTAAATTTTGGACTACAGAGCACACCTGATTTAAAGCCGCATGCTCTAATTTTAGAAAGAAAATCTATTTTGTACGTGTACAAGCCGCGCCGGATTTTAAGCCACATGTGTCTCACATTGTAATATGAGATCTGGCGCAGGGTCTGGTTACGAGTAGACTTTAGATTCTCTCTCCGAACCCGAACATGGTCCGCGCGTCGGGTCGATATTTCCTGCCACTATCCGGCCCACGTATTAAAAAATGTTTTAAATCGGGCTCAAAAATTACAGTTAATGTGTCGGTACGGGCTGGGACACAAGGTGCTCGGGCTCGGGTCGGGTTCAATTTTTGGTCCCCACCTAAGCTCTGGTTAGGAGGCAAAATGTTTTGGAGGCATGGAAAAAACATGCATTAGCCTCACTCTTCAAAATTTGAGAAAAAAGTAGTGGCTTATAGTCCGGAATTTATGGTAATCGTGCACGGAATATGTCCGAAATTTTGTCAGAGTTTGGTGAAAATGTTGTGTATTTTATACATTCTTGCTAAAATAAAAAGAACACCCTTTACATTTGTACAATGTGCCTAGTGTAAATGTATTCATTTGAGTCATTTATTACATCTCACTATGTAATGATATGTATAAAATTTAATAGCACAGAAAAAACACTATAAGCACAGTCAATAGTAAAATGGCTGCAAACTAGATAAAGTAAATGTAAAATGTGCCCTTATAGTTACGTGTGAAAACACCAGAGCACAGTGTGACGTTCTATTTCTGTATTTAACCCATTCACCAAGTGAAGCAGGGGGTGCTACCAACAAAGGGGTACCCGGGGAGCAGTGTGTGGGACAGTAACTCGCTCAAGGGTAACTCCGTGATGACAATACTGTTGGGATTTGAACTGACAACCTTCTGAGAGCAAAGGCTACACACAAAACACTAGGCCACCAGCTGCCCCAGCAATGAACATCTTATTATCAACTGCAAGAATATGTTGCACACAGTATTTTATTCATGAACTCACTTTACATTTTAAGGAAAAGCACTAAAATCCCAGTTTAAAGGGAATAGGGGCTATATCAACACTTTTGATCTTTTGAGTCCAAAAGAATCAGTCATTTCAGAACCAGAGAGCTGGACCCCCTCCTGCTGTTCCATAAGCATATTCAGAGGGAAGACAAGCAGCGATCATAGATCATTGCTCTTACTCTGAAGATTCTGTTTCGCCCCCAGATCTCTTCCATGCACGACACTCCCTGTCGTTCCTCCTTCCGTTTATGTGAAGACTCTCTTTCTTGCTCTCCTGCCTTAGTGATCAAGCATCCATCACTGTCAAGCTGAGGTGTAGCTCTGATAGCGGAGCTTCAGGAAAAGACAGTGAGTCTGACAATACATGATGGAGCTCGACTCTCAGAGGACTCTCTGCCCATTAAAACAACACAAAAAGGCAAGAGGGGCGCCCTTTAACACCAAGGCCCAAAAGTCCTCACTTTACGGTTGTGCCAGTAGCAGCATTGTCGTCAGATGAGGCCACATATATTCTGACATTCAGTACCGTCAACGCTGAGAGCAAGGGGAATCATTTCTACACACTTCACCTCAGAGAAAGCCATGCAAGTAGGAGGGAAGTGTCAATCATTAAAAAGAACAAAAGGAATGTATGAATAAATCACTGCATGAGGTGGAATTAATCAGAACATCAAAGTCTTGTACAGTAGAAGAGCTCAAATAAAGAGGACAATACTTCCCTCTGCTGGAGGAAAATGAAATTGCAGTTTTGGACTATTCTCAAATGCGTCCACACAAGAAAATATTCACAATATTCATGTTAAGTTATTTTGGGTAGGTCAACGTCAAGCTATCAAGTAAATGTACTGAAAATCAATGGTAAAATCATTGGTTATTTCTCCATGAACCCATTACAGTGTAAAAAAAAGCGGACCCATACGCTATTTGTTCAAATAATTGTCTGTGGTGGTTATCCAATTAGAATAAGCAGATTCATTGGTATGGGTGATATGATTACATAGTATTTATTGGGATAAAGATGGACACAATATGCTTTTATGCTTTTGAGCATGTCTTAAACATTATGAGTATTTAAAATCAGACTAACCAAAGGTTTCATTAAAACTCTGTTGGATTAATTCTGTTGGATTTAATTTAATTGAGAGTGTAAAAATGTTAAATGAAATGACTGTATCATAAAAATCATTCATTCTTTATAACTGTCACAAGATGAGGTGAACATGAAAGTATCTGAGCAGGAGTTTCAACCATGTAGTGTGAAGGATGAGCCCAAGCGCAGACAGAATCGTGAGGGCTGGCTAAATCACACACTTTGATCTGCAAATGCTCTTACAATGGTAAAGATTCCCACCAGAATCAGCGTTAATTATCATGCACACAGTCACAGTGTTGTTCTCACATTACAAGGAACAGACAGCTGTGGTGGCAAAGTTGCAAGACTCACTGCCTGAGTAACATGAATCAACCTCGTTCATGTTCATACACTTTGTGACCTGCTTATTTCCTGTGACCCATGTGCATCACGTGACTGGTGCATGTAAGGGTATGCCCCCTATAGGACCGTCAGCAGATAGACCCAGCTGGGAAGATATCCAACGACGGTAGTCCTGAATGAGAGATGGATCTGAGATGAGCCACTGGACGGTATACGCAGGACCATTGTCAATGATCTGAGGTGGAGGAGGGTCCGGAGCAGCAGGAACCAGAGGAGACATGGTGAAGGGCGTGAAGTGAGAGGAGAGAAACACTGCATGACCCCGATGGGAGGCATGCAGCTGAAGCCAGAAAGTGACAGGGTTTGTCCTATGAGTTATCTGGTAAGGTCCAGTGAAGCGAAGGGAGAGCTCCTTAGACTTAGTGTGAAGGTGAAGACGATGAGCAATAGTTGGCTCTTCATTTGGCATCTTGGGCTTGATGCCAGAGCTGTCGGCGCCTGCAGACCAGTTGTTGTGCAGATGGAACATCAACCTCTAGTCCTTGATGTTCAAACATTGGAAGTTGAAAACCATAGCATACCTCAAAAGAACTGTGGCCTGTGGCAGAGGAGGTGAGCAGATTGTTGAGCAACACACAAATGAGGTAGCAGGCCTAGGAGCATTGCTAGTCACTCACAAAACACCGTAAAATGCATTCCAGCTGTTGGTTGGTCTGCTACATCTGACCGTTAGTCCAAATGAAAAAATGCAAGTAGACTCGAACAAACGGCAGAAGACCTTCCAAAACCTGGCTGTGAACTGGGTCCCTCTGTCCAAGACAATGTCCCAGGGGAACCCATAAAAACGGACTATCTGTGCTCAATGATAATCCCTGTGGTGTCTTTGGCATTAGGGAGCCCAGAAAGAGCCACGAGGAACACGACCTTGGAAAATGTATATATTATGGTTAAAATTGTGCCCACTGCACCTGTCAGGGATTGAGTTGGTTCATCTGCTGGATGCTGATTAAGTTTTGATGGTCAGTCCAGACAAAATGAACAGGTCACTCCAGAGCCCACTTGATGGCCAACAGCTCGAATTAAATATTCTGGAGAGGAAACAGTATGGATGCAGTTTCTAAACTGGGACTTGATGGGAGAGAACAGCTCCTATGCCCACTCCTATTTCCACAACAAATGGCTTGGCAGGGTTCGGGTGAAGAAAGATGGGTGCTGAAATGAATAACTGACAGAGGTGGTGAAAGGCATGGATACATTCTGAAGTGAGTTTGAATGATGTTCTGCTGGGTTTGGTGAGGGCAGTATAAGGTGCTGCGAACTGAAGCCCCAGATGAAACATCTATAGAAATGTACATACCCCAGAAAACGCTGGAGCTGCTTCAGCAAATTGGATAGAGGTGAATTATGCACAGCTTCCAGCTTATGGGGGTCCATGGCCAAAGTGTTGGAATGTAGTCGGGGACTATTACACAAGCCAATATTCATAACCAGGCCGTCTTCCATTTGTCAACCTCCCTGATGCAGATGAGATTGTACGCACTCCTTTATTTCAGGACCCACCCCCGAATCAATGAAAGTGGTGACACTGAACCGTTTGTAGCTGAGCTGGATGTGAGCTTGGACAAAGGACGTGGAAGTGAACATGCCAGATGTGTCCCTCCCCCTGTTCACCTCGTTTGACCGTTTCCCAGATGAATCAGGCAATTGGCACGGTGGTGATCACAATAGGCACACAGTCATTCACAATAACGCCTAGCCTTCTCCGCTGAGTCCAAGGAGGTCCGCCCTAACTGCATGGGTTCCACCCCGAAGGTGGAATCTCTGAGGGAGTAAATGTAAGCGGTTGAGCACTCGATGAGGGCAGAGCCCAAGATACAGGCTTCAGTCGATTAATCATTTACTGATCATCTCACATACAGAACTGGTGAATGTCCTTTATAAGATGTTGTTCGAAATGTGGAATCCCCCCAACCAGCTTGTAAGTAAGTAAGTTAGTAAATTTTATTTCTATAGCGCTTTAATAAGTGCTTTACATTCAGTGCATAAAAATTGAAGCAGAATACAGTAAAATACAATACAATCAAAAGTTAAAAGCCAAAGTAAAAAGACATGTCTTAAGAGATTTCTTTAAAAAATCATAGTCTGTTGCTGCTCTAATGTGCACTGGAAGGCTGTTCCAGAGCTTCGGGCCTGTAACAGAGAAAGCCCTGTCTCCTTTAGCCTTTAACCTAGTCCTAGGAACATGAAGCAGGAGATGGTTAGATGATCTCAATGTTCTAGTTGGAGTGTACGGGACTAAGAAATCAGTCAAATATGATGGTGCCAATCCACTGAGGCTCTTAAAAACCAGCAATAAAATGTTGTATTGAATTCTAAAATGTACAGGAAGCCAATGCAGCTTGGCCAGAACTGGTGTGATGTGGCTGCGTCTTTTAGCCCCAGTTAAAAGACGAGCTGCTCCGTTTTGAACCATTTGCAGGCGTCGGAGAAGAGATTGCTCTAAGCCAACATACAGAGAATTATAATAGTCTACTGTAGAGGTGACAAACGCATGACGGATGACCTTCTCAAAGTCCTGCCGTGGTAAATATGCCTTCACCTTGGCCAACATCCTCAACTGATAACCTCCATCTTGTTATCAGGGTGTTGGAAATCAGCCCTGAGCTGGCAAACAAACTCTTCATAGGAGAAGCAAGCCTGGCTGTTAGTTCTCAGGACTGCTGTAGCCTACTTTGTTGCCTGCCCAGTTAGAGATATGCAAACCTGCTTTGATCCAATGGAAACCTGTCGGGTTGGAACTCGAAGACAAGATTCAAGTTAATGACAGCTGGGGTTGGAGGCACTTGTGCCTCAACAGTACGACCGGATTGGGTTTGCTGCAGAAGTGCAACCTGGCCACGCAGATCCCCATCTTCTCCTTGAAGCTTACCAATCTTGGTCCCCTGTCGATTAACCAAGTCTAACAATGCAGCCCAGTCCGCTGGGCTCACTACAACTGGATCAGACATTCTGTCACAAGATGAGGTGAACACAAACGAACCTGAGCAGGGGTTTCACCCATGTAGCGTGAAGTATGAGCCCAAGCATGGACAGAAATGAGAGGACTGGTTGAATTATGCAAACGCTCTCACAAAATGAAAGATTCCCTCCAGAATCAGTGTTAACAATCAAGCACACAGTTATAGTGTAGTGAGTACTCACTTTACCAGAAACAGCTGTCTGGGTTGGTGCATTTGCGAGACTCAGTATTTGAGCAACGTGAACCAACCTCATTCTTGTTTATATACCTTGTGACATGCTCATGTCCTGTGACGCACACGCGTCACATGACTGGTGCATGTGACAAATGCGTTATTTTCATGAATTCATTTTTAAAAACATGACACTGCTGCTTATTTTTGTCTGGGAGTGACAGACTGACAGATTTTATTAGGAGATTCTTTTGTTCTGGAATGTACTATATTGACTAAAGTATTGGAACACCTGACCATTACACTAACAGGGACATTAATGACACTGCATTCAAATCCATAGACCTTAATATGGAGTTGGTCCCACTTTGCAGCTATAACACCTTCCAATCTATTTTGAAGGCTTTACACAAGATTTTGGAGTTTCTGGGGGAATTTGTGCCCAATCCCTCTATACACCATTTATGAGGTTAGACACCGAGTCTGGACGAATATGCCTGGCTTGCAGTCTCCGCACTAATTCATCCCAAACATGCTGAATGGGTTTGAGGTCAGGGCTCTGTGCAGACCAGTCAAGTTCTTCCAAACCGAACTCATTCACATCCAGCCATGTCTTTATGGAGATTGCTTTGTGCAATGGAGCACAGTCATGCTGGAATAGAAAAGGTTCTTCCCCAAACTATGTCGACAAATTTGGAAGCATCAAATTGTCCAAAATGTCTTGGTGTACTGAAGTATTAAGAATGACCTTCTCTAGAAGTGAGGGGCCTAGCCCAAACCCTAAAAAACAGTCCCACTATTTCATATTTCAACCAGTAAGCTGTCTCCTTCTCCTCTTGAGCCTGTACATCTTTTTGAGTGACAGTGTAATAACATTACAGGCTATTGCAAGGGCACTCTAGTCTGTGGCACTTGTTATCAAACACCTCAAGCAAGGTGAGAGTTCACTCAGGTGAGATCAGGTGGCTTTGCACCCCTCTGCACCTGTCATCAGCACCTGGGGTGGGGGTAGATGCTCTCACACATGCGCTCCCTTCAAATCCGTGCCCTACACTCTGGCTGACAGAGCAGGCTGTGCTCACCACAATAGCAAGGAAACTGCTGGAGAGATTTGTTCTTGAATAAAGTTGCATCTCAAATGTAGCTCTAGGATTTACTTAAGCAAAGCATCATAACAGTTCTCTGAATTTCCAGATTCACTTTCAGTGAAACAAACAGCTTGCCTCATCGATGTTCATCAAGTAAGGAATTACAGAACTGTTTGCTCAGGAAAACATCAAGCTTGGAGATATTTAAAGGTATTATGGTCATTAGCAGCTCTGTGATATGTCTACTCAAAGATAGAGGGTCTTTTTTCTCTGAACTGTTATAGTTTTATTTAGCTCCGAGTTTTAGCTTTGCCTTTGTTCTTACTGGAGTCCAAATCAGCCCTAACAGCTGTGCCCTTTGCCAAGCTCACTCAGGCTTCCCCAACAGAAAGGTTTTATAGATCCAACAACTGCTCCCAAGCTCTAGGCTATGCAAAACTCGGCCAAGTTCAGTTAATGGCAATCTGTCTCCTTAACAAAACTTTTTGGAATAAAGCAGGGCATTAGTGCCAGCATGGCTGGACCACTTTTTGTTGTGTTGTATTGAATGAAATAAGACAGCATAAGCAAAACCACAATGTTTCTATGTATACTGATATATAGCTATCTGCTCTAGGCTCTGCTCGGCTATGGGAACCCATCTATTGATGCACTTTACATACTGTGCTGATGTTGCTTTCATAGGCAGTTTGGAATTCTGTAGGGAAGGAGGCAACAGATTATTTATTTTTATGCACTAAGCACTGTATGTTTGTGTAATCTAACTGAGCCGTTGTTGTTTTAGAGGTTTCCATTTCAAAATAAATAGCTAGTTGTGACAAAGGTGACATCCTATGACAGTGTAATGTCAATGTGATTTATTTTATATATTTGTAAACAATGGATGAAGCTGAAACAATTGAACTTACTGATTATAATTATGTCCACATACTTTTGGCCATATAGTGTGCATATGTGTACATGTATATAATTTAATGTAGTATATCATACAATAACAACATATATAATATTTATAGTTATTATATTTAATCATATGTACATAACTATGTGTACACATATGATTAAACCTTTTTATAGCTTTTAGATCTGTATGTTTGATTTATTTTTGCTTACACCTTGATAAAGGTGAAGGTCATTTTTTATGTGCCAGCGACAAAATGTTCTACCTTCTTAAAAACTTCAGCTCTCAGTCTGTTGGTCTGCAGCACCACCCTTCGCTTCTCTTCCTCCTTCTTCTTGGTCACCTCAGGGAGTTTGTTGTAAATCCTACAAAATTGAAAGGACACAAAATGTTGATGTGAAAAAAAAAACGCGATAGTTTGGAGTTGAGGAATTTTTAAAAAAATAAAATAAGTCCTGGTTAAAAAATGTATATACAGTATATCCACACAAATGTAATGAAGTCTGTTAGATTGGAACCTCACTGCAAATGTGCTTATGGCTATTGTTGTCGTCCAGTGTTAGCATTAGATAACCTGATGATAAAATAGTATGTGCCGGGCCCAATTCGTGGCTGAAGTGTGTTTGCATGGATGAAATGTCACACAAAACAATCAAGCCAAAAACATCAGAGCAAAATTTTTTAATGAGCAGCAAGGCCCATGTTGTAATGTCATTATTGTTTTAGAGAACAAGATCACAACCTTGCAGCTCTTATTGACGTTTGTCGAGACACTTGGGCTAAATGCTAAAAACATTAAAGTAGGGTTAACCCATAATCCCTCATCAGCACTCACTGAAATTCATCAGGCAGAAGCTTGTCTTTGAGCTGTTCCAGGACAATATGTTCTTTTGAAAAAGGCAATACTGAAATTATACAGCAGATTCTGACTGTACTTCTCACTCAGTAATGTATGTTTCTGGCATGGGGAGTTTTTTTTCTTCTATTGATCATTTTGTCAACTGTTTTGGCCTCAATAGAGAGGCTTATAACATTGTCTGTTATCTTTATGGCATTGATCATATGAGATTATAGCGGCAAACTATGATGAATTTGGAAACCTTGAATAACAACCTTTATTCACTGGTTATGGTAAAAAAAATTAAAATCTGAATGCTCAGAAATAAATCTTGAAATGACAAAAATGTAGCAAATTGTAGTAAATAATCTTCCTCTACATTTTGTAAAGAATATTTGATGCATGCCAATATCTGTTGTATTGCCTTGTAGATACACCTCATGGACCTCAAAGTATTAGGACATGCCTGTTTATCAGGATTAATCAGGTTAATGCCTCAGGGTACCAACACATTTCGGACAATGCCATGCTTCCAACTTCGTGGACACTTTTGGGAAAGGTCCTTTTCTATTCCAGCCTGACTGTACCCCAGTGCACAAAGCAAGGCCCATAAAGGCATGGTTGGTTGAGTTCAGTGTGGGGAGCAGAGATTGTCAGCCAGTGTCTGACCTCATAAATGCTCTACAGAATGAATGGGCACAAATTCCGAAATGAACACTCCACAATATTGTGGATATACTTCCAAGAAGAATAAAAGCTGTTATAGCTGCAAATGAGGTACCAACTCCATATTAAAGTCATATGTGATTGAATGCAATGTTATTGAAATTCCTGTTGGTTTAATGGTCAGGTGTCCCAACACTTTAGTCCATATAGCATAGTGGGTTTCCTGAGCATTGAATGAGGCTTTCTTTTCAATCGTTCTGCAACAGTTTTTGTCCCTATGGGCTTTTGTTCTTTACAACATTTTCCACAAAGCGACCAATAAACTCTTTTACGTCTGCCAATTGTATTGTACCTGCTATGGCCAAAGGCAAGGAAAGAAATTGAATCTATCTACAAAGGAATCCAGTGTTATAGCCATTGCAGTCCTACCATGGGCTAACTTCTGGTAAGCCCTATTCTATAAAAAGAGATAAAACGTTACTTTTTATCAGGTGGAGGTAATACAACGCGCTTCAGGGTTAGCGTGTCGAGGTGTGTGGACTAACCGTCTTGATCTGAGCTGCATTTCCTTGCCTGAAATCACTCTGTCCTTGGGTTTAAAAAGGTTATCTGGGAGGACAGATTGAAAAACAACCCAAGATATGTTAATGCTTAGCACAATATATAACATAAAAATGTGATAACATTTCATCTTTGCTCAGTAAAAGCTGGCTGCTCTTTTCTTCCCCGCCGCGCGTTTGCTGTCCCCTTGGCGTCGTTGGCTTTATATCGAGCAGACGCTGGAGGTGAGAAGGCCGTGTCCATCATTTTGTTGATTAACGACCATTATTGCTTCTGCCTTCGTCTTTTTGCTTTATATGCATAAATATATCGGCACGTCTTAGGCTTTCTTTTTCTTTGCTCTTTTGGAGGGCACGGGCTTCGGATTTTGCATTTT
>JBBMFX010000001.1:35862820-35873819 GCA_037832545.1 Rhabdalestes septentrionalis
GCCAGTTTGAGGTAATTTAGCAACCCCCCCCCCCCACCCCACCTCCAACCCCCCCAGCCCCCCTTCAACCTCTCATGCATTACCTGAATGCTAAATGGCAGCCTGCCGCTTCGAGACACAGCGGCTGGCTTCACAGCTCTCTGGGGTCTAGTGGCTAGCCCTGCCTCCATCCTCTCCAGCTGGGTGGGTGGTTTCTTCATTAAAGCAAATGTTAATACGTAAGATAGGAGTTTTAGTAATCGTTCCATCAAGGGGCACCGCGGTCACCGTATCTTTTCAGAGGCTGTGACATGATATGGATATGATTAGCAGACATGCTAACTTGAGTGAGATGTGTCTTGTCTGAGGGGAAGCAGGGAAGAAAATAAGGCAAAATAATTTTCTTTCCTTTTGAAAATGGATTAAATAAAAAGTAATAAATGATCTACGCAATCTTACCAAATAGCCATGTCATGCCAGAGACTTGTGAGATTAAAGATTCCATATAAAGTGCATTGCTCACCAAGCTGGCATGTTATGCATGACCTCTCTATTTGGTACTCTTGAGTAATGCATTGCTTATTCAGTCTAACAGGAAGTAAGCCATCAAATGGACAAAGCCCCTTTAGCTGAACTTCACATCTGGACTGCGAGAATTCTTGACTCATTCATCCGCTCGACAAATCACCACTAACTGCAACTAATGCCTGCTAACGATAAAGGATAGCCGGCTGTTTAAAATAAGAGCACAGCGGTCCCTGCATGGATGAATGGAGACGATGGTTTCCCTGTGACTGCTCCAATTGGCTCCGTTCGTGACTGATAACATTCAGATTCATCAGTAACCCATTCAGATGCAGCCCAGGCACACTGATCCTAATGGTAGGAGGTTTTAGATTGTGTTCATTAAAATGTCTCTTGGATTGGGGCTATTGAGATGCAGTCAAGCCAGGATAAATGGCGCTATGGCAACACATTATGAACAAGCCAAGTCAAAAGAAATGCCTGCCGATTATGAAGAGGGGGTGAAGTGTTATTTTTTCATCTCTGGGAATGGTGAAATACATACATAGACCCATCAGTTATTACATTTTAAGCCACCTGCCTCATTACATGTACGTGCCCCTTGTGTCGACAAAACAGTTCTGATTCGTTGAGGCATACTGCCCTACAAAGCCAAAAGACCTTCACTTACCAGAGTGTGAAACTGTGAAAAATGACTTTAAAGTTTTTTTGTTGTCCAGCTAATTGTATGATAGGAAGGAAACTGAAAATTAGCCAAGTAGTTGTCATAATGAGTACATTTATCTACACAAAAAAATGTCAATTCTGCTTTTGCATTTGCGGCAAAACAATAATGGGATATACAAAGGCAAAATACCTTAACTTATAATTTATTGAACAACTTATTGGACTTTTATCACTATACAAACATTTCTATGATAAGAAATATAACTTTAAAATAACATTTAGTTAGTTATGTCTAGTAAGGCTCAATATTACATACATAGAATATTATACAATAAAATTTAATGAGAATTTTAAGGCGAAAACAA
Source organism: Rhabdalestes septentrionalis (assembly GCA_037832545.1). Lineage (NCBI taxonomy): Eukaryota > Metazoa > Chordata > Actinopteri > Characiformes > Alestidae > Rhabdalestes > Rhabdalestes septentrionalis. Next base: position 35,864,356 of record JBBMFX010000001.1, read on the forward strand.
TACTTTCCATTGTTTCAAAAATGCCAATAACTAATTTTCCCCCAAAATTGATGTTACGGTCTTTTGCCTTTCCACGGCAGCATAGACTCCATAACCCTCTGAGGGGGTGCTGTGTTATCTGGCACCAGACATTTGCAGCAGACCTTTTTGGTCCTGTGAGTTGTGACATGGTGCCTCCATGGATCAGACTGGTTTGTCCAGCTCATTTTAATGTCCTCAAACAGTTCCTGAATAATGTAGCACATTATCTTGCTGAAAGAAGCCACAGTCACTAGGGACCATCTCCTCCCCAGGTATCCAGTGGCGGTTCTAGACCAAAGTTACCAGGGGGGCCGAGAGGGGTGCGGTGTGTTTTTAGCGGGGTACATATAACCCGACAGCGCGTGTGTGTAGTGCTTTATGTAGTCCATCTATAACACACGTAGCGTTAGATCCATTCTTCGTGCCAGTGCATGTCGCGAAAATAACTTTATATTTCAATCTTTGGCTGTTCAGTGCAGGGGGTCAATAAGGGGGGCCGGGGGGGTGGGCCTTATTGCCCCCCTGCACTGAACAGCCAAAATTAAAACGCGTGTAGAACCACCCTTGCAGGTATCCAAATGAGATATAAGAAAATATGACTTTCCAGAACAAGGCCACCTCCTTCTATTTCTTTATGGTTCAGTTTGATGGTGTGCCCACACGAGGCATATCTACACAAAATTAAGCAGGTTGGTTATACACTGTTATTTACATATTCAGATTATTCTTAGGGTTTGAGTAGTTGTTAAGTAACCAGACTGCTTCGAAATGGCCAAGCAAAAACCAAGCAACTAGCAAACCTCAAATGTTAAAATATAAAAAATAAAAAAGACAAATGCCAAACCATGACTGTGTCTACAAACTTACCTTTGTTTTCGCCACCCAGTCACTGTAAATGTGCAAATAAAGGTTATTCAGAACGTTTTGCTATCAGTTCAATGACTTTAGTTACTCGACATCTCGAATGCACTACACTGCATATTCTACAAATGGCTCATGACACTTCCAGTTAAAAAAGCAACATTCATTCATCTGGAAGCCCCTTTCTCCCTTGCCTATAGTGATTGTAATCCTAACAATACATCAGTGTTCACATTTGTTTTGTTTTATGAGCCCTAAGTTTATCTGAGAACTTCAGAGGGGCTTCTCTGTTCTGTTTAACTTTGCGCTGAATTGAACTTGAAGCTTCTGTTTGTTTTTCCTCCTCCAATATATGGAGGGGGGCGTGCTGCAGGTGGGCCATTTATCATCAGAGATAATGCAAGATTGTTGCCCCACAGAAATACAGTCTCCTTTCTTCTTCTTACCTGCCCTTATAGGCAGAATGCAAGACTACAGGATCTGACACATGGACTCCCTAGATATGAGGGGGATTTTTTTCTGTGCCTCGATGTACTAAACAATGACAGGCTGATTGATGGAGAGATTTGCCAATTCGCTATACATTCCATGTATTCTATCATCAACCCAAGCGAGAGGCAAATGCATAAGGACCTCTTGATGGAAGCCGAGGTACAGTATTAGGTTTAGTGAAGATTAAGGGCAGAAGTGGATGTCTCTGACAGCATCGATCTATTGGCCTGATAGTAATGCACTTTGACTCAGTGCTGGCCTAGCATGTAGTTCCCCTTTCCATTTCAGTAAACTGTTTTACCCTGTGGACCGCCAGCATGGCTATTGCTTGGATCAGCCCTCTTGAGTATAAGAAATATGTTCACCACAGACAATATGGTGCCAGAGCAGAAGTCATGGAAAGCAATAGAACACAAGATGTTATGGAAGAGGCAAAGGCAGCTTTGGGGTCGCAGGGCCACACACTCACACACATTCACACTCACAGTCACACCTAGGGGCAATTTAGTGTGCTCAATCAACCTATCCGCCAATCACGCATGATTTTGGTGGCGGGAGGAAACAGGAGCTCCCGGAGGAAACCCACACGTTAACGGGGAGAACACACACTCAGAAAGACCCGGGAGTCGAACCCAGAACCTTCTCGCTGTGAAGCAACAGCGCTAACCCCTGTGCCACCCTGCCAGCCAAAAATAAACATCTTTTTGCTAAAAAATAAATAATTATCAATGGCACAAACTGTGCTATTGGTAGCAGAGCCTCTGGAGCTTAATGATGGAAATGTATAAAAATGTTTGATTTTAGCATAGCAAGATTCTGGTGCGCTGACTTTGGTGGTGTCACATGGTAAGTGGACAGATTTTTGTATGGAGATTCATGTTTTTGGAGAATGGATTGATTCCTAATCTGACAGAGTGACACTGTATGCTTCTTCAGTGTTGCCCCAAAAAGTGCCGAAGGTGTTGGAGATGTCTTTGGCAAAAAAGAGAGAGACTGTGTATGTTGAGCGCATGTTACTCCCTCCTCAGGGAAAAGTCTTGGATGAGGCCATTAATCTCCATTCCATTAAGGCATTTTTTTCTAAATTAATTTTACTGCTTTTCTTTGACCAAGTAGTCAACTTGCATAATTCATAGCAGGGTACCATGTTGTACCTGGATGGGGTCCTTTGTTCATTTAACTCATTAAATTTGTGAGCCAAGGTATAATGACAATAAAAGAACTTAGACATATGATGTTTAAAAGACCTGAATCTCGACACAAAAACACATGGTAAACATTTCCAAAGCCCCTCTTCTAACGTGGAGCTCCCAGCGACAGGCCCGGAACAGAAGAAGGAAACTGACAGGACAGTCAGACAGCTGGACAGAAGGAAAAGCCAACCGAGTGGCCTGGGGACTGAACATGGGACACGACAGAAATGAAGAGGGGAAAATAGCTGACTTTGACTTTGACTTGTTGGACAGGACAGATTGTGGGAGAGAAGCCTGGGCATGGCCTGACAACTGAGTGAGAGACAGGACAGATGGCGGGATGGGAGATAGGAGAGATAATTGAACTGAAGACTCTCGGACAAACAACTGAACAGGTATGCATAAAAGGACTGGAATAAAGGCAACAAGAGGCATAGGGACAGGGACAGTGATAGAAAAAGGGACTGACAAGGAGCCTAAGGTGACTAAGACAATCAGTGACAGGAACTGCTATAGGGACAGGAGACTGGTGACACAGTGAACAAACTGAAGAGTTGTGCATGGGCTTGACAGGGACCTTGGGGGCAGCCTGTCAGGAAACTGGAAAGCCAGATGAGCAGCAGCAAGGGCAATAACTGCTATATCTGGGGGAATTATCCCAGGAATAGGGAGCAAGTGTGCAGGACCAAACACTTTTCCAGCTGCATGCCCTGGGCAGGACCACCAGGTGATTCATATCAGCCATGGATAGGTACCCCAAAGACTTCAGGTAAGGTGATCTGGAGGCCAGTAGAGAATCCAGGGAACAAATGACCATAGGACAGATCATGGGACCATTTTGCTGGTGGAGGGCCAGGAGATAGGATGTCCGACAGACGTTTGGGGATCTGGGCAGCTGGTAATAGCTGGGGTATGTGGGTTTGTATCAGGCATAGATAGTAGTGGATCCAGCATAGCATTCTGGAACTGCTGTTAGATGTTTATTTTCCACAATTATGAATGATCACATATTTCTCTTAAAACCACGACTTAACTCTAATAGCCACATGGTTGGGTTTGTTTAAAACAGCATTAGCCTGCTTAGTGAGGTTGTGCCCCAACTCTGCGGTGCAGCCTGCAAATGAAATGTTTAAATGTATTTGCCTGCCTTCATTTAATACTACTGGAAAGGAAAAGGGCACATTTATCATGGGGTTGCTTGAAGATTGGTTGCCCCAGTATTTCCTGCTGGCTGCATGCCTGGTCTGCGCAAAACTAATTAGATTGGCTTCTTGCCGTTGGTTTATCAACATGGAGAAATGTTGCCAATGGCCCAGCCTGTTGACTCCAGTCTTGGAATCCAAGCCAAAACTCCAAACATTTTTTATTTGATTAGGCTGTGCAGCACAGACAGAACAACAAGATAAGCGTATGTGGGAATCTAACAGGTCATGCTGTGTCGATTGTGCCAAAATCAGTTATAATTAAAGGGCAAAAGTGGTGGAACAATCTGTGGAAGGTACTCAGTCCTGTCACAATTCAACTGATCATTTATTTGTCAATACATTTTGTCCGCCAAATACATTTGTGAACATACAGTACCTGCTACCATTCACTGCCCATTTTAGGAGCTCGATTGACCATTTAGGTGCTCTCTGCATTTTACAGAGTGTAGGCCATCTGTTTCTCTACATCATTTGATAGATCCCTTTACCATGTTCATTAATGGTCAGGACCTCCATAGTGGATTACTCCCAAGCTAACAGTGACATAGTAGAGCCTTGTAAGTGTGCGTTCAACAGAATATTCCAAAGTAATTGATAGGGAACTGCATGTCTTACAGTGACAAAACAGTTTACAATCAGTTATACATTTCTGAACTGCTCCTGTATGAAAGCAGTCACATTGCAAGCCACACAGAAACATGCTGAGATGCCTCTTTTAATTCAATACTGTGTGCATGCTACATGTCTGCAGTAATGCTTAAGTCCCTCTAAAATATGTTATTGCTAATGTTATGGACTATTTGCTTTTTGAACAACAGTCCCAGGACAGGCAAACTTGTCATGTGTGACTTCAGTCAGATAGAGGACATGTGGTGAGAAACATCTTGCCTTTCAGGCTAGATTTGTGTCTTATTCATATTCTAATATGTTGATATGTAGTTTTGCTGTATGCAAATTAAGAGGGTGCTGGGTTTGCATGATAATGCACTGGGCAAAGCGTTTTATGGGAGATCCAAGAACTAAACACAAGATTATAAGTATACAGCGAAGTCCATGGGAGGCGTTTAAGGATGAGAAGAGGGCAAACTGCAGGCACATCCATCAACCAGTTATCAACAAACAAAGACTAAATAACTAAATCTGTGGGACAAAACAAGACAAACAAGCAAATGAATATTTACAGGAAGGTCATAGTAACATAAAATAAACGTTTGTTAATGCAGAGCTGGAATGTTCCAGTGAGATGTACTAGTGGGGTCCTGTGACAAACTAATGGAATAATGATGACAATTCAGTTACAGTTTCTGAACATCTAACCGTGAGTTTTGTTTGAATTTACAAAAGGAATAAAATCTTTTTTGATTTGAGTTGACTCCCATTATTTATCGTTTGAAAATGACACAGTTATTTTTAATTAAATAAGATAATATAATAATATTTTATTAAATAAGTCAATACATGAGAAAAAATCATTAGTTGCAAAATTAGTGCTATGTGTTCATGCTCCCAACTACACTGCTGACTGTATGGCTAGCAATGACACATTTAATCCACTGTAACACTGTAACAAAGACTTCTTATGTTAATGTTCGTAAGCACAATACCATGATTTTGGACACTAGTGGTTCTTAAGGTGATCTGTAAGTTTCTGATTAATTAAGATTTAAATAATCAAATGATGAGTTCACTGCTACCTATTGTATAACCAAGCTGAACTCATTGGTAGTTAATAGTGGTGACTGAGCAGATGTATTAATAAATGTATTAATATTACCCAAAAACACATATACAGTAATTTTAATGGCAACTTCAACATATTACTGCTCTACAATCTAAACAAGCTTGGCTCGCTCGATCTAACGACTTTTATAAATGACTGGTGATCATCTAGTGTCCAACTGTATTTTTTTTCTTGTTCCGCCTGATCTGTTATTTTATTACATTATTGGCAGTATTGGCTAGAATTAGGTAGTAAAGTGTCACTGGTGTTGAAAATAAGTCTGCTGAAATAATCATATCGGTAATTATTTTACTAATAATAGAGAATATGAATATTATCATTACTGATAATAGCAATAATAATAATAATAATAATAATAATAATAATAATAATAAAAACAACAACAAAAATAGTGCAAAAGCTCTTGCTGTTATTCCTCTTTGTCTTCCCATTCTGTCACTATCTGGAGAACTTTGTGTGTTCCTCAGAAATGACACTGCTTTGTGCTGATATGAGACTCTGGTTTGTTTGGGACGATCTGACATTAAAGAGTGTTTGAAGTGTGCCGCTGGAACAGCTTCTCACGCTTGTCACCTGTCAGTGCACCCCACACCAAGGTGACACCGCGGGAATTAAAGCAGCTCTTACCCTGCTCTTGCAGATAATGTTCTCATTGGATTTCTGCAGTGGAAGTTCATGCTCTTGCTGCGTTTGGAGCCGAAGGCAATGGCGTGTGTTTCACAAGGTAGAATGTGCTGTGTCATTGCTGGGGGGACTGGAAGCTCTGGCAGGCTCACCCACACTGCACTTTGGTCCCGAAGTTGGGTCACGAAGCTAAACTACATGGCTGGAATAAATAGAAGAAGAATCTATGCTAAAATGGAATTGTATACATTTAACATAAACAGGTCTTTACAGATGCCATGACAAAACCAATTCCCTTTCAGTGGATGGTTCTGTAAAGAACCATTAGCAAATGAGAGTGTGAGTAAACAGACTTTTTGATGTGAGGGCTACGTAATGCAAAGGTTATTGGAAAACAAAATTAATACAATATTCCACTAACCTCAGATGTAGTCAACCAATTTCTTTGAATTTCTTCACTAATTTCTAACTGTTTTGCAAAACCAGTCCTGATTATGTTTAACCAGGCTGCATGTAGTGATGGAATTTTCTTGGGCAGCTGGTGGTCTGGTGTCTAGGGAGTTCAGAAGGACCTCGGTTTGAATCCCAGGACTGCTAGATGTACCACTGAGATACCTTTGAGCAAGGCACCTTCCTCACAGGCGCATCCCCCCACTTGGTCAATGGGATAAATGCAGAGAAAGAATTTCCCATTGTTCACAGTGTGTGCTGTGCATCAACATCATGGTACAGCACATTCTGGAAAAAGTAAATCTGAAAAAAACTCTGAATTGTTATTTTTTTCAGCTAAACCATTTTGTGTTTAAGGATTTAATCTTAACCCATGAATTCCAATACAAATAACTTCACTGAACCCGAAAATGTCTGTGATTACTGTTAACTATAAAATGGTTGAAATGGGACCAAAGTTCTTGGTTTTGAGTGTTTCCAGCGTGTAACTATGCAGCGTAGTTTTGTCCAAAACTAAAAAAGCAAAGGCCAGGGACTAAACACTAGTAATGTGCGGGTCGGGTATTTTTCCAACCTGTGGGTCCTGCTTTTTAAAAATTATTTGGCCTGCCCCAGCCCGCCGCGCACCACTGTATCTATTTTTACAACCCGCCACCCCCGCCCCGCACCTGCAACCATTTAATAGACATACTAGGCATTGTAATTCAAATGAAAACAGCCTTTATTTCAGCCTGAATGTGCTTGGAAACATCGCCCTGTAAACTGGCAACAACATATGATTGTGAATATGAACGATTAATCAGGTCATAATAATAACAAGATAATGATACACATTTTAGGCTATAGATTATATTTTTTATGTAATTTTGTTTTTAATGACCCACCCCAACCCGCCCCACAAACAAAGTGACAATTCCTTTACCCGCCCCCACCCGACCCATGGGTTACCCGCGGGCTCTGCGGGTTACGAGACGACCCGCGCATCACTACTAAACACGTCTTGTCTGACTGCACTTTGAGAAGTCGGAAAAATGTGAGAACCCATCACTTTAAAAAGAAAAGGCAGACTGAGAGTTTTTTACAAGGAGAGTTACATATTTGCGGCTCCTCAAGCCCGGTAAGGTAATAGCTGATTTCTTCAAGAGTCAGCTTGGATAATTGTGACATAATGAGTGTGGTCCCTGCACTAAGTGCTCTGCCATTTGCATACATTCAGTATATGCTTGCTGGTTTTCTTGGTCGCTCCTCCATGAAGGCAGTGCTGGCTTTGCACAGTAAACCCTCGGAGCTGATTAGTTTAGAAAGGTGATGTTTGGCAAATCCCACATGGCTTCATTAAAAGTACATGGGTAATTACCTCACCAGACACCAGACATGCCACACACACACACACACACACACACACACCAGCTCAGAGTGCGGTAATTAACTCAGGAGTTTAGGCTCTTTCAGCCAGGAGCTCTGTGATTAATGCTTTATGACTCATGACCTTAATCTAAAAATGGCTACATTATTTTGCAAAAGCACAACCACACGTTTTGTTCTGTGGCCAGCCCTGTTCCTCGACAGAAAGAGAGAGAGAGATGGAGAAAAGAGAGAGAGATAGAGAGAGGGAGAGAGAGAGAGAGAGAGAGAGAGAGAGAGAGAGAGAGAGAGAGAGAGAGAGAGAGAGAGAGACGAAGAGAAAGGTATAGAAAGAGATTTTCATCTCTGACAAGTGTGAGGGGAAATCAGAACGCATTTATTTTATGATGAATGTGTTTACCAGCCAGAGATCCTTTGTTTTTTGTTTTGTTTTTTTGCAGTGAAGGTCCTTCGTCAGCGTGAGGCGAAGCGCGCCGGTATGCTTAGAGTGCTGAGGCACTCACTCACGTCATTTTGCTTACATAATAAAAGATTATTGTGAAGTTTAAATCACACCGATTTATTGAGTGCTTTGCCAGGGTCAGAGGAGCATTAATCAAAATTAAATTATTCGTAACATGGCCATTCATTCCAGCTTCTTCCTCGTTCGCCGGGGTTTATCAGGGTATCATCACTCTCAAATGAAAGCAGGCTTCTTTTTTAATGCACATTGATTTGAGGCAGAAATGAGGGCAGGTAAGTTTTAGTGCAGGATTGTCTTTTTGATCTTAGTCTCTCTCTGTCTCTCTGTCTCTCTGTATCTCTTTTACTCTCTCTCTCTTTCTCTTCTTCTCCATTTCTGTCTGGTGTTTCCGACTATTCAGTCAGAAATGGTCTCTAAGGATGAGTGTTACTCTCACCTGCTAATATAGGCAGTAAAGATATTGACATAAAGCAGTGCGATAGTTAATACAACTTTGCATAATGTGTAGACACCAAATGGCTAAATCAGCACAATCCTCTGAAATCTGCAAGCACATGCATAGCTGCATATTCCTATTTGTGATGTTTTTATGTGACCCCTCAGGATATGCCCAGCCATAGCACTGCACTGCAGAGCTATTCACTGCACCTGGATGCAGGCCCAAGCCCTACTTCTATAGGCCAGTAGGGATCCTCTCTTTGCTGTAATTATGCGGCGATCCAGCCAGTCGCGCTTCTGCAGGTTCATGATTCTAACAGAAGTAAACCAACTCTTATATTAAAATAAAGGTGCTAAATGAAATCACAAAGAATCCTAATGTAGTAATATGAAAGACTTGAAATCTTGGTTCTTTTTTGGTTCTATATGGAACCCCTCACTCACTCACTTTCTGTAACCACTTAATCCTCAAAAGGAATGCGAGCCTGTCCCAGGGCAAATGGGCATGAGGAAGGGACGCAGCCTCCCACTGCAGGGGTCTCTCTCTTTCTCTCTCTCTCTCTCTCTCTCTCTCTCTCTCTCTCTCTCTCTCTCTCTCTCTCTCTCTCTCT
>JBBMFX010000001.1:35873845-35884867 GCA_037832545.1 Rhabdalestes septentrionalis
ACTTGCTTCCTGGAATCCACTTATTTGCTGCTGTGGTGTTTTAAAATTGCCTTAACATTTTTTTCTTATTACAGTTCAAACAAGTCCAACCTGACCTTGAAGACCTGATCTGCCATGCGCCACACATGCTGACCCTGCTGACCTCTGCTACCAAAATGGAGAAGGAATCCGGTCCTAAATCCCTTCGACAAGTGCTGGCAGTCTCTTCAGCGAGACATTCTTGAAGCCTTATCAGCAACATGCAGCCTCATGTCCATCTCCACTGCCAGCAATGATGGCCTGCCACGGCCAACACCGCTGCTCAGGTCTAACAATACTAATCTTTTAGTGGCTTATCTCCATACCTGACCTTGGCACTCAAACACACTGGCCACATCCTCTGTCTAGCATTTCATTAAAGAGCCTAGAACAAAAAGTGTACAAATTAACGGAACCGTTTGAGGAAACATCAAACTTTCCCATTTCCCCTCTACATAGTCAATCAGCCAAGACATGTTTGGTGACCTACTTCTGCTTCTTCGGTTTAGAACAGAGGTTAATAAAAGCAAAAACTCAACAGTCACCCAAATCATATCTGTAAAAACATCCCCAGCCCTTCCTCCGCCCGCTCAAACGGCATCCCATCACTTTCATAGCTCACAGTAAGTCAATCTGTGTCCAAAACCACATCATCAAGTCTACACAATGAAGAGCTGGATGTGGTTTAAATCAATTGAGAGAAATTTGATTATTTATATTTTACAGAAACAATATGGATGGCTTTTAGAGTTTCTTGTCAACATTAGTGAACCTACAAACCAAGCATGAGTTTGAGAAATGCAGACAACCCAACCCAAGCGACCTCTCTGAAGTGAGTTTTTCCGTTTTGGGATGTCTGGAAATGCATCTCAAATTTGAATTTTTCTGGGATTTGCTAAGCCCAGCATTTCACCTCCTGTACAAGCTGGGTGAAGAAATTGAAAATTAAACCAAGATACATACCGTCATAGACACGTGGCAGGTGGGTTTTGTCGATCTCGATCTTAATGTCATTCATGGCTGCAGTCATGATGTGGTCACAGCTTCATGGTCCTCTGAGGATATTTGAAAATCACAAACAGTGGTAGATGTGTTACATGGTATAAAACTGACATATCTATTATTTATTGGTCCAGCTGTCAATATAGTCTACATGCACAAAGACATTCAGTCTGTTCACGTTCACTAATCTTCTTAAATCCCTCAACAATACATTCGGTACTGATCTTAATTTATATGGTCCAGACAGCCAGTAATAACTGACTATTTTTCATTTCAGATTATTTAGCCTAAAATATGCCTAACCATGTATTATATACTAGATGGACAAAAGTTTTTGGACACCTGACCATTACACCAGCAGGGACTTTAATGACATTGCATTTAAATACACAGACTTTAATATAGAATTGACCAGATTCCGCACTTCTTGGAAGGATTTCCACAAGATTTTGGAGTTTCTGTGGGAATTTGTGACCATTCATTCTGTAGAGCATTTATGAGGTCCAGCACTAATGTTGGACAAGAAGGCCTGGCTCACAAACTCCATTTCAGTTCATCCCAAAGGTTTGGGATAGGGTTAAGGTCAGAGCTCAGCTGTGTAGACCAGTCAAGTTCTTCCACACCAAACTCATCCAGCCATGTCTTTATGGAGCTCGCTTTGCGTAATGGGACCCAGTCATGTGGAATAGACACATATTCCCCAAAACGTCAACACATTTGGAAGCATGGTGTCGTCCAAAATGATTTGGTCTGCTGAAACGTTTATAGTGCCCTTTACTGGAAGTAAGGGGGTCTAGGCCAAACCTTGAAAAACAAGTGTCCCAATACTTTTGTCCATATGGTGAATGTGAGGTCTATGAACACAGGTCCAGTCTGCCAGGAACAGATTTTCTATTTCAGATTATTTCTCTAACACTCTAATATACAAACAAGATTTGCAAGATAACAGTAACACTCTAGAGAATGACAAAGCACAATCAGAGGCTGAAACTGTTTTCTTCTTTTTCCAATTTTCCATTCCACCTTAAATCTGGCAGCAATTCCCGTGCGGCTCTTTAATGGGCACCTCAATGGAGATGCTGCACCACTTAAGGTGGAACTGAATTTGGGAATAAAAGGCGCTTTTACAAGAAGACAGCTACGGTTCACCTATTATTTACCATGAAAGACTGAAATAGTAAAAAAGGACAGTTCTCACCTCAAAAACACTCGTTGTCACTATTGCTGAAGTCTGTTCTGCTTTTTTATTTGTGGTTCTTCATCAAAGACTTGAGGAGCATCTGCAGGTCTTCCAACCATCTACAGCTTCTCCAGACTGAGCACAGATTTACACCAGGCAAGTGTCAAAGCGAGAACACTCTCAGCAGACTACCTACAGATATTAAAACGACTTAAAGACTGAGAAAAACACCCATGCACGTCCTGGAGATCCTGAGGAGAACACACTTGAGCCACAAAGGCAAAGTAACACAAGTTGTTGCTTTGGTTTCTGACTGTAAACAGCACTCCGAGCGCCCCCTGCTGGTCAGAAGAAAAACAACGTGAGCCGTTCTAAAATTTCACAGAAAGCTTTTACATCAACGTCTAATGTCTAAACGTCTAGTGTTTTGGTAGGGTGCAGGGGCGTAGCACACAGGGGGTGGGGGGATTCAACATCCCCACTTTTGCTAAAAATGTGATTCCATCCCCCCACTTTTGTCAGATTATATTGTATTAAATTGATTAAATTGTATTTATATATTGGCATCCCTATCTCAGAACACCCCCACTTTTGGAAAGCTTGATTCGCCCCTGGTGCAGGAGACTGGTACAGCCTTAGTGTGTGATATTTTGTTGCAGGTATATTTAAACTTTAAGTTTTTCAGGCCAAAAATTGCCTTTGGCCAATAAAGAGTTGGCAGCGAAAATGTTAGTGCATACTTCCTTCACACAATCTCACCAACAACGACATTCAATTTGGTTGATTTTTTTTTTACTATAAACTATATAATTGTCAGTGTTATTTGGTTCTCTTTATCGATTGTTATGACTTCTGATCATATTTTAGGCCAGACACAGGATTTCCACTGGTCCTTGATATCCTTGAAAGTTTGTGAATCTGATCAAATAAGTTCAAGGCCCTGGAAAGTTTTTGAAAACAGGCATAAAAAGACACCATCCTTGAAAGTCCTTGAATGATTTTGGGGAATTGAAATCAACTGTGTTATTATTTTGCCAACACACGTTTGTTTAAAATTATTCCTATGCCGAAGCTTTCAGGCTCCTTATAGTGACCAAGCCTTATGAAACTTTATATGAGACCTCGGGACACGTCCCCACACTCACCTGTTTAAAATGAACTATATGGCCAAAAGTAATTGGACACAGGTGTCATGCAAATCTATATGGCCAAAAGTAATTGGACACAGGTGTCATGTAAAGCTATACAACCAAATGTATTGGGACTCATCAGTTTAAACTAAACTATATGGATAAAAGTATTGGGACATACCTGTTTAAAATGAACAATATGGACAGAATTATTGGGACATACCTGTTTCTGGGTGGTTGCTAAGTCATGAAAGGCAGTTGCTATGGTTTAGGAGACAGTTGCTATGGAGTTCTAGGGTGGGTCTTGGTGGCAGGTCCATTTCAATATTTCTTCAGACCAAACTATGAGACTCTTTAGTCAACCACAGGCCTCATCAAGAAGAAGGGTCAGATGACTGCTTTATTTGTGCAAGTACTTTCTCTGTGTAAAAGCAGATTTGTTTCAACTAAAATTCCATAAAACATGTACATCCTTAATGTATGTAGCATGGACTTATCCATGCATTATGGGTATGAATGTGAGATGAATGTGAGAATTTGAGGATATTGGTCCTGGAAAAACCTTAACAGGGCCTTGAATTTGATGTTAACCAAAGAGTGGGAACACTTCAGACATATGCCAGAGCTTTTCTTCAACATGCAGTTCAGGGCTCAGCAGCATCTTTCTGAAAGCAGATTTGAGTAATTTTTGCCAAGTTTCCCTCAAAGTGTTAGCTGATCCACCAGTTTGCAATAAAATGTTTGCTTGTTATATAATGTTCTCGCTGGCTTGGTATACATTTCTCATGCATGCTTCAGTGTTGGAGTTTTATTGCTGTCATGAAATGGTGGGTAGAGAGAGGTAGCAGGTGAAATAAATGCATGTGAGCTGCACACAGTATGGAGGATAAATGATGACGACTCAGAGTCTCACGAGTGCTCACTCCATCTGTGACAACTGTGATTAAATGCTCACACATCTAAGAAACACACGTACGCACACACACACGCTCGGCTTTAGTCATCTAAGCTGTTTGGGGCATCCATATGACCTGCTGTCATAAATTATTCCTCAAAAAACAGATCGCATCTGTGTGCACTTGTCCATGTGTGTGTGTGTGTGTGCGAGCAAAGAGTGTGTGTGTGTGTTGGAGGGCATGGGTGTTTAGACAAAGCTCAGTTGAAGTGGCTCATAAATCGCATGTGTATTTGTTTACCGATGTGCATGCACAGACTGATGTCTTGTTCAAGGCGACTCGCAGGCCCCCCGGAAGATTCACGGCTCAATTTGCTGTCTGGCATTTTTCAAACACACTCATACATCGCTGTGGGAAGAGAGAGAGAGAGAGAGAGAGCATCGCACTGACAGTAAATAAAAAATATGAAGTGACAATGGGGGGGGGGGGGGGGGGTCCCCCAACCAATGCCCCCCCCCCCCCCCCCCCCCCCCCCCCCCTCCCCCACCACATACACACAAATCCCATGGCTCCATTTTACATTAACAAAACTGCCATTCGTTGTATTTTTCTCTATGAGCACAATAATTATCTACCAGACTGTAACTCAGGACTGGGGTCTAGAATTTATTAAGGCGCTAAGAAGCAGCAGGGACATAACATACTGCAATTATATTGGAAACACATTATGTTTTGCATCCAGTGCAACCAGAACCAAGAGGGGAGGGTGTGCATTTGACCCATCGTTTTTCAAAGCACTCAGTTGAGTTATAAGACCACTTCCATTTCAGACTAGGGGAGGGACATTTCCCAAACATTGAAACGTTTGGGATTTACTGTAAGCTCCTAGCAATTGGTTTTCAAAAATTTCCACCAGAAGTGAGCATGAGAGGACCTCTGGACTGAAAGTTGTGATTGACTTGAAAGTATTTTGTGACATGGACAGTTTAAAATAAGTGTTAATCACTTTAGATTACCTCATGGTCCTGACGTCTACAAGAGGATCTGGATATTTGATCATTTGATCCACATCATTTTACACATCATTTCTTTGCTAGTCCAAAAATGATGGGATGGAGCTCTGACTCTAAAGACTGTGTTGTAATATTTGAAAAAGAATCTCCTCAACAGCACAAAATGTGAATAATAATATTAATAATGATAATCATCATAATAATAATAATAATAATAATAATAATAATAATAATAATAATAACAATAATAACAATAATAACAATAATAATAACATTATTATTATTATTATTATTATTATTATTATTATTATTATTAATTTTATTGTTATTATTATTGATACTACTACTACTACTACTACTACTACTACTACTACTACTAATAATAATAATAATAATAATAATAATAATAATAATAATAATATTAATAGTAACTGGATAGAACACATTGCAGTGCATATTATGGCTGCTTGAGAATCTCATTGGGGCCTATCAGGATGTAACTGGACCAACCTGTATGAGGATTAATGATTTGACCATTTTAGCAGGTAAAAGAGAAACAGTTTTGCGAATGTTAGGTAATTATTCAATGACAAATTGAATTTTAAAGATAGACCAAACTAAGTAAGCGGAACTGAGGAAAGCATGTTTGAACATGTTGCAGTGACATCTGACTTGTTTGCCTTCATGAGGCTACAAAAAAAGACTGGCCATCCACAAAGACACCTCTACATTTTGTTTGGCAGTTGGAACCAAATGGAATTGTAAAGATATCAAACATACCAAATATCCCAATTTTTGAGATCAGTATTTGAGATATTGAAATGTGTCAGTTTCAGTAGCCTCTATAATGGAATTTCACAACATTTTGGATGCTTCCAAAGAATGTGGCCAGAGTGTCAAATTTCTGTGATGTCCCCCATTACCCATTGCACTGAAACCCATTCTGTCTATCTGTCTATTGTATCTATCTATTAGGGATGGAGACAAATACAAATACGATATTCGGATTGACACAAGTAACGTGTTTTTTTACGAATACCATATTCACACAAATACTTAAAAAAATATTTGTATTCGGGACGCCCCCCCATGTTACACACTTGCGTGGTTAGGGCCTGCCCTTTTCTGCGATCAGAAAGTCGTGGGTCAATCCTACAGACTGCTAGGAACCTCTGAGGTACCCTGAGTACGCACCGTTCCCACACAGCGCTCCCCACACACCGCTCCCCGTCCCCACACACTGCTCCCCGAGACCGTCTCCACACACTTCTCCACACTGGTGCAGAATTCATGGCTGCCCGCTACTTCACTTGGTGAATGGGTTTAAATGCAGAGGAGTAATTTCGTGCTGTTCACACTGTGTGCAGTGGTGTGTTCACGTGTGACATGGCGCGGAGGGCTCTGCCAATGAGACCAGCTCTCTCTCTCTCTCGTCCCCCGAACCGCGGAGCTCTCCTGCAGGAAGACACAGCCCCACACATGACGAGCTTGAGAGCGGAGAAAAACGCCTCCACCACCAAGGACTCACAGCCTAGGCCGAAAAGAGGGAGACTGTGTCCAGGATCAACTCACTCCGTCCCGGCAGCAAACCGCCTAGGACAACCCCCACGCTCCGGCCGACCCCACACACCGTCCACGCTGACGGGCCAAAAAACGAATACTTTCAGGGGCACTTTAAAGCCCTTAAATCACACAAAACCCTCAATAAAACCGCCAGCACAGGCAGCACCTGTGTCCCGATCCTCCTCCAGACTCGCTCTGCCCACCAGCAGGGAAAACCCCCCGCCCACAGGTCCCAGTTCGCGGACTTTTGCTCCCTTCAATGCCCCATTGGTCAAGTTCAGTCCCGGGAATTGTGGGGAGTGTATTCCTTGCCCAAAAACATGTAAAACAAACAGTAACACACATTATGTACAAACATATTACTATATACATTTTTACAGGTCCCTACATAAATAAATAAATAAATAAAAAGATAAGATCACAATCAGAATCACAAAAACTTGATATTTCTTCCAGGATCAATACATTTTTTAAATTCAGATTCTTATCTGTCTGCCTGTCAGTCTGTCTGTTTGTCATTCTTTCTTGCTTTTTTCTTCTTTCTTTCTTTCTTCCTTCCTCTCTTCAGACACTGAGCCAAGCACACCTTTTTCTGTGTTTGTGTGTGTGTGTGTAGGTGTGTGTGTGTGTGTGTGTGTGTGTGTGTGTGTGTGTGTATAGTAGGGGCTGTCACTTAGAAGCTATAGGTTTTGCCCCACCATTTTTGGTGCTTGTAATATTTTAGAAACACATCAGTGAACCCTTGGTGCAGGCCTGGTCCCAGAGCAGATTCGCTGAGGGTGGATTAGAAATAAATGGAGGCACACACTGGCACAGCACACATTAATAAGGTAGGTAAACTAGAACCACTTTCAAGAGAACCATTAAACTTATTTTCAGTTTTTGAAAATGTGGATATTTGGTAAGCTTTATGTTTTCATGGTGGTAAGCCTACTTTCTCCCCAAATATTCAACTCAATTTTCCCAGGGCATGGGAACATGAGTTAAACATGAGTGATGCACAATACATTGTTTTATTTTGACACACAGAGGCAAGCTATTTTCAATTTTCATCCTAGATAGAGTCACACTACAGATTTTTAGCATCTCTGTATGACAATGCCCTCGTCTGCAGAGGTCCATAGTGCTCTTTATTTTATCCGCTGTGTTTCTCTAAGTGCATAGCAGCTAGATGAGCAACACTGTTCAGTGACCTTTCCACATTGTTTTTGTCTATCTGGAGGATTAAATGCTGCATCTGCTAGGGGGCAGTCAGGGCAAGAACATCAGGTGGCAGAAAATATATCAGCCGAAGAAGCTTTTTTATGGTTTGTACAGTGTGCTTTTGACATCACAGCAATTTGTCGCATACTGCCCGCATTGTTTATGTTGGTATTGTCCATGGCCATCACTGCCATTCAATCTGAAGGATGTGTCCCCTTCACATATCATAATTATTCCTTATCCCCCACACATTTAACATAAAATATTTGTTCCCCCAGCGCTGTTGCGCAACAGAATCCATTCCACTTATTTGATAGGAGAATACACGCACCACTTGAAATCCGGGTTCGCAGCCAACTCACCATATACAAGTGAAGTGAATCATCAGTGCATAGACAGGCTGCTTGAAACCGGAGCAGGTAACGTTAGCCCATTATGCGCAGAAAAGAAGTTTGGAAACTGCTGCCCAAGGCCACATTAAATTAATTCAACTAAACAAGTAAGCTTTGCCTTATTTAGGCTACTTAAACAGTAAACCTAGGTTATTCTTGGTTGATTAACAATTGTTTGCAATATTTGCTCCCTCCCCAGACAAAATGGACATGTTGTGTTACATTTAAAACTAAATAAAAAAAGAATACACAAATATTAAAAAGTGTACCCAAGTCACAGTCAGTGATTAATTGTGTCACATTAATTTAATTATCTTAGACACACCAGTGGGTTTAAAAAGAGGCTGATGATTATGTGTACTAGTTGAATGATTACTTGTTGAATTGTTGAATCTGTCTCTACAATAGTCATTGAATTAAATCACTTTGTACGTAAAATGTTTAACAACCTGTTAAATATACATCAGAATGCAGGAAATGACATCTAATTCATTCAAATTTTTCAGGGGAGGGACACCCAGACCCCCGCCAGTGTGTCTCCTCCACCTTCAAAATTATCTGATGCCCCTAGTATTGTTCCTTGTGAACACTTACATATCTGATGACCAGCAAAACCAACACTCTGAACGAACGTGGTATACACACAGCAACCATAACATAAATTCAGCTGAATTTCCCTATAAAATATAGCTGTATACTTTTTTTAGTACTGTCGAGAGAACACAAAGTAACCATACATTGGCTACTGCCTTCTGACGCATCTCTGGTAGCTGAAGTCCAGCCTTCTCGCATCATAACAGTTTCCCGTGGGGAGCTCTCTCAAGTGTTTCCTGAGTGTTCTCATGTTTTTTGCTTTTGAGACAGTAATCCTGTGTACACTGTACAGAACGGATATGGGTTTACCTTTACATTTTTGTAAGAGTAATGTATTAAGCTAAGTTTAAAATGAAATGTAAGTGTTTTGGGAGCATATTTGGAGGCAAATTAAGGGATTAGATTATAAAAATAAGCATTTATAAGCATTTTTAAACCACTTCACAAATTGGTGTGGTTTTTTTCATAATTTCAATTGCTCTTGGAACATAATTCTCTGCAAATTTGGGGGATTGACTGTATACCACTGTATACTACACAATAACCCTTTGTTGATTTAATAAAACACCAGGGTAGGTGTATGAAGTGTAGCTTGTAAGTGTCCAGTTGTAACTTAGACTAAAATAAAACGAAGCTCCGTTCGTCCATATATCACATACCGACATTTTCCCCTTTTCCCAAACTGAAGACAAAAGGAACCATGTAGGAAGGGTGGATTAGCCTTGCAGCAATTTTATGCCTATTAAACCCATCAGAAATCCAAAGCATGTGGATAAATTGGTTTCTGTCACCCTAGCAAACAAAGTCTTGCTTATTAACCCACAGGATTTAGTGCCATGGATTACCCTTGGCTATTGAAAAACGGATACTTGCCAGCGAGAAGCCAAGGGGGTGTTTGTAGTGTGTTTTCTGTTATCGTGCTCAATGATAATGTGGTAACACACCTCAGATTGCATGATTTCACACGGATCAGCTGGGTACATATACATTTAACTCTAACGATCACAACCACCTTCTCAGTTCCATGCATCCTCGCATTTATCCTAATCTGGTAGCAGCCTTCAATCAACAATTAACTGTTAATATACAATGCAACCATAAATTACGCATGCGATATGAACAGTCTCTTCCGTACTCTGCACTTGATCTGAAAGTGAGATGTACGCACTCAGTTCTAGCATAATATATGCATAGTGCAATACAAGCCCCAGAACCTCAGGCTACTCATTCAAATGGCCTGCATGAGTGAATGTGTGCTTGCGTGCACACATACACTCAATAAAAAGGTCCTAACTCCCTTCATTTTGTCGGAGAGGCATCCATACAGATAATGTTGAGGGGGCTTATTTGATTGACAACTCTAACAAAGGTGAGCAGGTGCACAGAGCCCTGCCAAGACCTTGTGTGTGTGTGTGTGTGTGTGTGTGTGTGTGTGTTTGTCTGTGTTTTCACATCTGGACCCTTGTCCATTTAATGCTCTTGTCGTCTGTGTTTTTTTTCTTACTCCTCCTTTCGCTGTCTGTTTCACACAAAACATTTTGTACCAATCTCGGCTTTACTCTATGCATTCAAATGAAGGCAGTGTACCTGTGGCAGTGTCTGGGTTCTTTTTGCTGGAATTATATAAGCCTTTTGCAATGGCAGATGGAATGCCTGCCACCCCACCCCCCACCCCCATCCTTCCAGTACCCCAGAACAAGATTGCATCTCTTTTGTCTACACATTTGCAACATCCTTACAGTCAAGGTTATCAGAGAAATGTACTAATTTACTGTGATGGCACCATCTGCACGGACACAACATCTGTAAACGCAAGAATGAGGCATGCACTGTCCCTGAATTTTGCCAATCTGTGATCCCTACAATCAAGCATCACGACTAGCAAAGGGAAGGAAATTATATTTAGTCTGGTGTTGATAATATCACTGTATCTATTAAAGCAGCTGAACTTTCAATGTGACTTTATTGGAAGCTAATAGGCTTTTGGCCTTCAAACGTGGGGTTATATTCAACCTGCAGAAAAACACCACT
>JBBMFX010000001.1:35898508-35909652 GCA_037832545.1 Rhabdalestes septentrionalis
TTCTTACAGAGCCACTCCTTGGTTATCCTGGCTGTGTGCTTCGGGTCATTGTCATGTTGGAAGACCCAGCCACGACCAATCTTCAATGCTCTGACTGAGGGAAGGAGGTTGTTGCTCAAAATCTCACAATACATGGCCGCATTCATCCTCTCCTTAATACAGTGCAGTCGTCCTGTCCCCTTCGCAGAAAAGCGCCCCCAAAGCATGATGTTTCCACCCCCATGCTTCACAGTAGGGTCCCAGCTTACTTTAAGTCATTGACCAGCTCCTCCCGTGTAGTTCTGGGCTGATTACAAATCCTACAATGTGATTTCCTGAATTTTTTTTTACATTCTGTCTCACACAGTGGGAATGCACCTACAATGTGAAATTCAGACCCTCCATGATGAAGTGGGAGAACTTGCAAAATCGCAAGGTGTTCAAATACTTATGTTCCTCACTGTATGTATATATTTTTTTATTTTAGTGTCACAGTTCCTGGATTTAGGCAAATGTTGGAATCAGAATATTAAACATTATTTGACTAAAAAGTCCTTTAACATATTTCATCCTAAACTGGTCCCTAAACCCTTAAGTGCATGTAGACACATTGTACATTATAATGAAAAGTGAATGACTGTTAAACTTAACTGCAATTCATTGTCTAATGATGAATGCTTTTTAGACCTTTACAATGAATATATTACCGCTTTTTAGTAGTCAAAAACATCAGGCATAACAGGGTGGACCCAACAGACTGAACAATCCATGACAGACAGCAGACGTAATTTAGTTTAAATGAAATCATAGACACGGGTAAGCTATAGGAACTGTAGAATGAAATAGGACGGTTTGAGACATTGCATTTTTCATGGTGTCGTTTAACTGAATTGCCATTTTATCAGTAACATCTCCACAGAGATTGTAGCCACTGTTTTGAGTGCTTCAGGCACAGCTACATTAAAACTGGCCCAAATCCCAAAATCTCCAGCCAAGAGTATCTCTGTGTTTGGAAACTGTCCACTGATGATGAATGAGTTAGTTAGAAGCTTATTATCTTATGTTTTGTTAAATCATTGTGAGATAATAAAAAAAAATGTTATTGAGTTAAATGTAAAAAAACAAGATATTGTAACCTGAATGATGTTTAGTCTCTAATTCCGTGTCAAATCAAGAAGGTTTTTATTGTCATTTTGATCATATACAGACGGTACACAGTGGAAAACAATGTGGCTCCAGGACTACGGCGCAACACAAGAACAGAACAGAACTTATAACCACCAGACCAGTCAGTGCTGACAGGACAAAAAAAAGTTGTGCAAGAAAAAAACACAAGAGCAACTGGGCAAGAGAGGACAACATTTAGTGAAACTGACAATAGCTACAGCCTGAATGAATACAGTGTGAAACTCCTATATTAATGTGTTTTATTGTTGTTAAATATGTTTTCCCTACTTTTATAACCTAGGTTTAAATTTGGTATAGATTGATTGTTGGTAGAGCTGGTGGCCTGGTGTTTAGGGAGTTGCTCCTGCAATCAGAAGGTTGTGGTTTTGAATCCCAACACTGCTAGTGTCACGTAGTGGAAGTGAGCAAGAATTAACTGGCTGGTTGAAGTTCACCGGTGTAGCGTGGTGGAAGAGCCCAGACCCAGACAGAAGCGAGAGGGCTGTTTTCGTCACGCACTTTGTTCTATGAATGTTCTCAACTTGGAGTAAGACTCCCCCCAAAATCTACGTTCACACTCATGCACAAGAAAAGAAGAGGAGAGTCGGCAGGGTGAGGGTGAACTTAATGAATGAGCAAGGAGGAAATCCCATTTCCTGTTTATATAGTCTGTGACGCGCTTGATTCCCATGATGTTTGCGCTTCACCAGATTCATGCATTTGAAACCGAGACACCACTGAGGTTCCATTGAGCAAGGCAGAGTTCATTGAGGGATAAGGCTTGACATTTCTAACTAACTCTCAAGAGCAGAGTGGGATGCTTTCAAGAGCCCCAAGAATCCCAGCAGAATTTCTCAAACTTTTTCAGCCAGGGACCCCTTCCAATTAAAAGAACACTTCAAATATGTATATACATATATATGTGTGTACAGATAAGCTGTTCTATGGTCTGTGGTGGTTATCTAGTTGGAATAAATAGAAGATTAAGTATTTATGCTTAAGCACATCTTTATTTTGGATGTAATGCAGTGTAAGTCCCTACCGACATCATCTCACCAAAAAGTCAAAAATAAATCAAATTAGCGACCCACTAGGGGTCCTTGCCACACTTTAAGAATCATGTATAAATGGCTTCTCTATTAATATACTTAACAGCTTTCTTAAAGTGCAAAATTCTTATGACTGACTTTGGAAAACATCTAGTGAGGAATACATTCAGTGTAAAATGTATTAAATTCAACCTTCATAATATGTCAATATGTTCAGGGTTTTAGAATTTAATTTATATCGTTAAAGGTATGTGAGTTTAAGAGTTTCGGCCTCGCTCGTAAGCAAGAAAATTAAAGAATATTTTGTCATTTTCCTCATAAATTTCATGTACAGCTGGATGGCCTAGTGGTTAGTGTCTCCGCTGAGCAACCCTTGAGCAAGGTTTGTCAAAGCATGAAGTTATATTTTGTATTATGATGAAAAGTGAATCAGTGAAAAGCTGATTTAAACTTATTTATTTATGAACTCTGAAAAATATCACCTGAACACATCAGCAACTGTGAATCAGGAGATTCATGGATTGGTTTCATGAGGATCTATGAGGTTCCATGAGGTTCTACGAGGTTCCATGGCATATCGGATGCAAATAAGCCCAAAATTAAGCAGTGCACGAGGGGTGTAAAGCATGCTGCCAGATTTTTAAAATCAAATAGTCAAAGTAATATGCTCAGGACCGATTTAATCACCTTCTCTGAGCTCAAAGAAAGCTCACTGCAGTTTAAGTAAAGCGAAAATCAAAGAAAAGTGATATGAATCACTTGTGTGATGCCAGTTTACACCTCAAAGGATTATGATTTCATTATCTGTGGGTAAAACAAGCAGTCCAATCAGGGTATTAAAGCTCCATCACTTTTGAAGACAAAAATCACCTCCTTTTAACGAGCAGAATATCAGTTTGACAGTTTGACTTTCAAGTTGAATGAAAGACTTATTTTTTATAGAACAACATCTTCAACACAATATGGAAAAAAGTATTGGGGTGCATGAACATTACAACAAAAGGTACTTTTATGACACTGCATTGAAATACATAGACCTTAATTTGGAGCAGTTCCCCCTTTGCCATTCTAACAGCTTCCAATTTTCTTTCACAATATTTTGGATTTTCTGTGGGAAATTTGTGCCCATTCATTCTGTAGAGGATTTATGAGAACCCGGCTTGTGCACAATATAGAATTTCAGAATTGGCCGCCATTCAATTCATGAGTTGGAATTGAATTGACTCCGCCCCACAAGAAGTTGAATTTGAATTGGAGTTGGAATGACAGGAAGTGGAATTAAATTCATGACAATACAAAGACATTCCACACAGTGACACAGCAGAAAGAATGTGTTGAATCTCACATACAAATACATTAATTTTGTAATTTAATAGCACAATTTCATTACACATAACTAGTCACTCCTCAACTCTGCATAATTTTTGTTCCAACATATAATGATCAAATTCTTGAAATAAATTATTCCCTCAATGATTAGTTTTGTTCAAAATGTTCATTTCAAAGTAATCAAATAACACAAAGTTGTTGTAAATACAGCCATTTGTTCCGAAGCAACACTGTTGCATCTAATTCTCAATAGCCCCTCAAATGACCTTTAAGGCCTAATTATTTTCCATGTTGCTGTTATTACAGGTGTTAAATCTATAAACATTTGTAATCTGAAGTTGTAAGGGATTTCTGAAACTTAAGAAGTCCAGTGTTGACCATCAAACTAATACAATTTATAGAATAATTAATGAAATCATATCTGACATATATTGTAGAGCTTCATTGTTAAACACTTCACTTATGTATTCGAATTAGTATTGAATTGCAATTCTGCTTCCTTTCATTCAATTTCGAATCGTAATTCTAGATCCTGTGTTTGACATCAATTCAAAATCAAGAATTGAATTGGAATTTAGGAGTCATTCTCAGTTCAATTCTGAATTGTGCACAAGTCTGATGAGAACAGGCACTGGTTTTTGCTTGCAATCTCCATTCCAGTTCATCCAAATGTGTTGGATGAAGTTGATGTCAGGGCTCTGTGTGACCAGTCAAGTCCTTCCACACTGAACTCATCCAGCCATGTCTCTATGCATCTTGCTTTGTGCATTGGGGCACAGTCATGCTGGGATACAAAAGGTTCTTCCCCAAACTGTGTCTACAAATGTGACTATTGTACAAAATGTCTTTGTATTGTAAGATTGCCCTTCACTGGAAGTAATTGTTAAGTAAATACGTATCCCAATACTTTTGTCAGTACAGTGCATCTTGTAAGTCTGTATAAAAAAAGACATGAGCATATAAGGCATTATTTTTATACACTGAGATTTTTATTGTTGTAATCTGAAAGAAAAAAAGGAACTACTGCACATTATTTTATTTTTTTACATTTTTAAATTCTACTAATTAAAAACTAACTTCTGTAGATGAAATGGCATGTTCATGTATAAGAAAGTGGAAAATGAAGAAAAAATTCAGATAAATATATATTTCTGAACAAAATTCATACATTAATTTCAAAGTGTGATTACAGTTGCTGCAGAATAAACACTCAAGTACAGCAAGGGCAGCATATGTAATCTGTTATTTTCCACCTCTGGTCACAGGCTGCCGGGTGAAATTTGCAGGAGGTGGGGGCATTGGGCGAGTCTTTGCTCTCCTGCAGGGTGAGTATTTGATTTTGATGAGGATGTAAATGAGGCGAGGTGAAGCAGTTTAGCTGTGGGGATGTGAACTGGGGCAGATTTATGTCAGAGAACCAGTTGTGCTATTAATAATCTTTTGAAGAGCATTCATAATGGATAATGGGTTTGTAATAGATGGACATGCAGCATTGGAGGATGGCTAACAGGAAGATGGCTCTTTTCTGATGGACAAGCCTCCAGCTCCTAACATAGGAACCTTGAAATCTGACCTGGCTTTTCTTTTTTTTGTTTTTTTATTATTGCTTATTTTGTAGTGTGGTGCATCAACATCAATTTAATGTTAGAGCTTAAGGATAAGACGGACATTTGTAGGGCTGCACAATACTTTTTTTAATCCATAAAATAAGCCCTGTTGTGCTGCTTTTTAGGAGTCTGTGCTACTTGTGTAATAAAATTGAAGTACGGTTTATAATTCCTAAAGGAAGCCTGGAGAAATCCTGTTTTGTTACTGTACATAAATATGTGAATGGGCTGTGCATGAATGTTTTCATTTGTTTTCATTTGTATGGCAACTCAAACCTTGTTGGTTCTGTCCAGTTCTCCCCAGACTCTTTCTCACTTCCAGAACCTCACCTAAATTGATTTGAGGATTTTGAGAATTGACAGTTCAGTCCAATTTCAGTATTTTGGCTCTGAGAAAAAAAAAATCCATCACGTTGTATGACACCTGCTGCTTGATCTGACCTTTTGGGCCCATCCTCTTGAGATGAGACAGGCACAAGCCACAGGTTTGTGTTACTGAGGACTAGTCTGGTCGACTATTCTGGCATGAAAACAGCCTCTCCTCTCCTGAATGCTAATAACGAGAAACTTGCTATCTTCGGGCAAGGACTGGAAGCATGAGACACTCGCCTCTTCCCTTTTTCCATCCTCTGCTCTCTTTCAAATGAGCAAATCAAAAAGAAGCCCCCAATAAGTCTATTAGGAGGCAGCTGCTGTGTAATTGGATTTGTTATTAGTTGAACTGTCAGTAAATTAAAAATTGATTTCGGGGGTGAAAAAAAAAAAAACGGGAACTTCAGGCTTCGGGCTCGGAAGTTGGAGCGGATACTGGAAACCAATGTGTGAATAATTTTCCTCAGATTCCTTTTAGTGGCACGTCACTGAGAATATCCACTGTTGCATAGCACACAGTAATATCATGCAGACACCACGGCAATGTCATTCCTATTCGAAAAATTCAATGGCCATCAAAGTGCACCACTCCTAAAACCTTTGCCAATACAGTCATTATGCCAACTGTTAGTACTCTAGCCACTGATTAGCATTACTGACCCATGCACATCCTGTTAGAGGGAATAAAACTGCTTGAGGCCCTTTAGCCCCAAGAAAAACACACAAGATCTTCATCGTTATGTAAGCGCTAACAACATGCCATCGATCTCATTATATAACGATTTCACATGTTCAGGTGTCACATCTCTTGTAATAAATGAAATTATTGTATCAGTCTCAGTAATATACTCTGATCATGAGTACTACATCATTTAATTTCTAACTAAAGAAGGTATAATTAACAATTTGAATTCTGAAGATTGTTTAACACTAAATCATGTTTTATATACAGTACCAGTCAAACGTTTGGACACACCTTCTCATTCAATGATTTCATTTGTTTTTATTAGTGCCTATATTGTAGATTAACACTGAAAAATTCACCTATTGCTCAATTAAATAGTAATTAATTTACAGGTGTTATTCATCAAGAGTTCATTAGTGGAATGTCTTGGCTTTTTAATGTGTTTGGGAGCATCAGTTATGATGTTCGGGTTTGTACACAGTTAGTGATCCTGTTCTACTACGGTTCTAAACAAGATTATGGCAAGAACTACTTAATTAAAAAGCAGTCCATCATCACCTTATTACAAAACATACTTGTTAAAATCTTTGGTAACACTTTATTTGAAGGAGTCTACATAAGGGTGACATGTGACTGTCAGAGGAATGGCATGTCATGCACATTATTGACATTTATGACTGTTTGTGGAATGTCAAGATGACACTGTTTGTCAGGTTCTATGTCAAGACAACTTGAAAATAGCCAAGAAATAAATGCAAGGTGTTTGGTATGATGTTTTCATGAAAACTTGACATAAAGGTTAAATTATTATATGAAGTGGTTGTAGAGTGTTTCGTCTGACTTCTAGGTTTGTGAAGTGATGGGCCTGAAAAACTCGCTGTCATGGCACCATAATAAAAACCATTATAATTGTGTCATGAATACTTTTCTGGATCTCAAGTTGTCATAATGATGACACCCGCACAATGTCACCTGGACATTCCAAAAACCGCACGACACATGACAACAGTCATAAATATCACTATTGTGTCATTAATATACACGACATGTGCCTTGTCATTCTTATGATGGTTACAGATCACCCTTATGTAGACCCCTTCAAATAAAGTGTTACCAAATCTGTTTTCGTTTACTGCATAATTCCATGTGTTTCTTCATTTTGTTTTTCAATATTAATTTACATTTTTGAAAATAATAAAAACAAAGAAAAAACACTTAAATAGAAGGTTTGTCCAAACTTTTGTCTGGCAGGTTTGGGTGTCATCAAATTTTAGCATAAAATCAAGACAACTTGGTGAAAATAAATGAAACATTTATTAATGTAAATAAAATAAGTGTTCTCAGTGTTGTCCTACAGTTTATGTGAATGAGTTGGATCTCCTGACGGGTCGGTTTGGGCGGAGTAAAAAAAAAGCCGACCCGCGGAACACTACTTCAGATGATAATAAAGTCAGAGCCATTTGGGAGCCGAAAGAACCGGCTCTAATTTGAAATAAGCCGAACTTTCCATCACTGGTAAAGTAAAGAGTGAAGCTGTTGTCGTATTAACTGGAGTAGCAGCGCCCGCTGTCAATAGCCACGACCGCCCAAAAAAATGTTCCATGAAAATTACTCAATCTCGTGAATTTACCACACTGGTCACGGGTCCGAACAGAACATTCACTCGGTCTGGATTCGGACCGCGGTCCGCCATCCGCCATTTGGTGATGACTGTCATAAAGTTTCTGTGGAAGTTTGGTGGGAAGAATCGAAAGAAATCTGTCTGGTTTTCTGCAGTTTCAAATCATGGACCTAATGGCTTGTTGAAATGTTGATCAGACTTTAACCAAGGTACTGAAACTTCTCTCCTTTCGGGAGCATCTGCTCTGAACAGCTGAGGCTGCAGAAAAGTGGGGTTAGTGACCTACTTTTATAACCTTTGGGTCAGATTCTGCCTGACCGCGGCATCTGGGTAGCTGGTGGCCTAGTGGTTAGTAAGTCACCCCTACACTCTGAAGGTCATGGGTTCGAATCCTAGGACTTCTAGTCATCCATCTGAGGTAACCTTGCGCAAATGACGATCCCAAACACACTGCTCCCCGGGCGCTGTGTTCGTGGCTGTCCGCTGCTTCATTTGGTAAATGGGTGAAATCCAGGTTAATAATTTTACACTCTTCACACTATGTGCTGTGTTCACATATGAAAACCTACTCAAACTCCCCCTCTAAATTAACACATATGTTGGTTCAGGTGTGCTATACCAGGCTCTACGTCCTGGCATGTTTTCCCCACTGTATTGGAGTGAGTGAAGATAAGGGATGTTAGTGATGTCATGTCATTTTAATGAACTGCATTATTCTCTGCTTTATTCCAGGCAGTGACATTGCCATTAACATAAGCTGTGTAATGTAATGAGGAATTACGTGTGTTTGTGTCTGCTTTGGGTAATCCGCTGAGCTGTTTTTGCGTGAAGAGGCGCCCTACCTGAGACGGAGCTTTGTGATTTATGAGCACTCAAGGCTGTGGACAAAGCTCTCTTCCCCTTTTTCTAAAGGAGCGTGAATCCGCTGAGGGAAAACAGTCACCCAGGGCTTGATGGGAACACGGGGCCCTGTGTTTCTCCACCTTGAGAAACAGACACTAACTATAGCAGACCCTTTCTTGGCATAGGTGTGGCAATGCAGATCTCCTGCAGCATGCACATACCCAATGGACTGATTCAGGAGTGTATAGTCAAGCTTCCTTCTGGACTTCAAAACCTGCTAACAACTGCTGGATCGGGGGTAGCACATCATTACAGTGGTATAAAACCTTGACTCTCAAATTTTAACACATCAGCTGACTATCAGAAATCATCCTAAATAATCATATATTCTGTCCTTAGCTATGCTACTTCATGAAGTCCAGAAGTGTGTCTACAAAGTTACACCAGATTAAAAATATAATATATTTGATATAATGGGCCTATTCAAAAGTCATATAAAAAAGTATGGGTGCCCTATTCAAAATAGATTTTCTACAAAGAGCAAGTTCCTGGATATTTTAATGCACAATTGTTTATTTGTTTTCTTACAATATTGCAGGACATTATGGTTACAATATGACACACCAAAGATAGCAAAACCTTGATGTGATTTATGTTGTGAACCAATTGTCATAAACCACTATCATTTGATTCATCCAAAAGAAACTCACCTGGGGCATCAGAGACTTTCACATGAAAACCCTAATAACAGAAAACATAATGACAGAAGATATGTGATAGAAGGATCATTATACAATTATTGCAAAGGCCAAAACCACAGTAACTATTGAAACACAGCACATTATGCAGCCTTAATCCCTCAACCCAATGCATGTTCAGTTTCTTGTTTTTGCAGTAATACATGTTCTGAAAGTTATGAAAGGCTGGCAGCTGCAACACCACTTTTCACTGTGCAAACAGTTGTCCATTCGTTTTTCTGCATCAGTTTTCCACTGCAGTGTCCATTCACTAAGTACAATCTGTCAGTCTGCACAATTTGTGTCAACCTACTGTCACCTTTTTTCATCAGTGAGACATTCTGGACCATTTACTGTGGGCTGGATGTCATTTGAACTTAAGGAACCCAGTTCCTGACACACTCGAACCTGCGCCTGTGGCTCAATATGTAATTTAATGGTGCTTCAAATCACATTTTTCTCTCAAACTTTCCATGACTCAATTGTTTCAGCTCACACAAATCCACCTTTGACCTGTATTATTCCCTTCATTTGCAGAGCCATAGATTGTATCACTTAAGCACAAAAGCGTGAGAGGAAGTGTGCTATTATGCTTTTTATACAATGAGTTTGCACAGTAAAGAAAAGCAAAGGAAGGACGCCCTGAGGCTTTTTTCGAATATCCTCAATACTAGTCTTTTATTCCACCAGAAAAGCAAGTACGACACAAATGGTGTGCTGCTGTGCACGAAAAATAAAGAAGAATGTTGCTAGCACATATGTCGTGATTTTGCTAAAAAAAAGGCAAATGCTTAGCAGCTGTTTAGAATAAAGAAAATAATTGTATGCTCAACAAAAATGTGGTGTTGCCAGAGGAAATTAAATCAATTAATGACCCTGGTCTATTTCAAGGGCAGGCTAGGCAATCCGACAATTTACCCTCGGGATGCTGTGTGATATTCATACCTGTTGCATACACTGAAAGGGTTTAAAGAAATAGGTTTGCTTATGCTGATGCTGAATATTAAAAAATGCAAGATAGAGCACACTCCCCTTCATGTTGTCCTGCTTATGTGATCCAATTTAGGCAGTGTGAATGAAGAGAATACCAGAGGTGAACAGAGAATGTCATCTCTCACATCATGTACACCACACTCATGCAAATGACCAGTAAAACAGGAAATGTGAGACTGCTATTTGTAGAGTACAGCACAATACCATAGGTCCACACCGAATGTTCACTAAGCTGAGGAACCTGGGACTAAACACTCTGCGCTTTAGGTGGGTACTGGATTTTCGTTTGGGCTCAGTGTGCAGCTGTCGGTCCAAAATGATCACCCTTAATAGCAGTCTTGTGTCAGGCTGCATATCGAGTCATGCTACCAAGCCTTTGTGTGCATGTGCCGTTCCACAGTCCTGGATTCATTACCGTGCCCATAAACCTCTGCTGCTTTGCACTGTAGTATCTTAAATGCTCTTTCAATTGTTACTTTGGACTTGTACACATGGACCTTTGTTGCCCCTACATGCTGTTTTCAGTAAACAGTGTAAGCACATGTGTGAGTGTATGCCACTGCTCTAGGCTAATAAACAAAAATTGTTTTTGTCATTATTACTTGTCCTTTATTGACAAAGAATAACCATCGGGAATCTTTAACCCTCTGGCTGTCTTCGTTTTTACTACCCTTTCAGCGTCCTCTTGGCCAAAAATGGCCACCAACAGATTTTATTCTATTTATGCTTTTTTGCCATTTTTACTGCATAAAGTGTTTAATT
>JBBMFX010000001.1:35912797-35922985 GCA_037832545.1 Rhabdalestes septentrionalis
CATTAAAACTGCACCTAACTTTGTGTGGTGCTTGCTCGCAGTCCTCTTTTTATGCTGTGTGTGCTGCAGTCAACGAAAATTCTTCATGTGACAAAAACAAGATGCGATAAAGATGGACTTGAATTGGAATGAGTAATTAAGCCCCTGGTCTCTCTGGGTAATGATGTATTGTTAAGATTACTGAATATTATCCCTATAGGGACAATAAAAACATATATGCACACATAGAGGTCTTTTGCACTGGTACAGTTTTGTTTTTCCACAGTGTTTATTTCCCGGTTATCGTTTATAGTGGGAATACAAATGACAGACGTGAAACAGACTTTGCTCAGAGGAAAAGAACCTGTGATCAAACAGAGTACTGACAAAATCACGTACAAAAAGTGTCCTTGTGGGCCACTAAAAGGATTATTGCCATATCCATGCTCTATATACAAAAAATATATTTTCATTTCAGTTTAAATGAAAATGATCACAACTCTACTAAATATACAGTCTAGTTTGTTTTTATGTAGATGCTTTTCTTACCATTCCTCAAGCTCCATGCATTTACTTTTAACTTTGTGACTTTGTGGTCAGATCATGGATCAGCAAACGACATTGAGTGCAGTGTGTCAGAGAAAGAATAGAGAGTGCAAATTGTAAAATAAATATTTGTGTGTGTGTGTGTGTGTGTGTGTGTGTGTGTGTGTGTGTGTGTGTGTGTGTGTGTGTGTGTGTGTGTGTGTGATTTGGATGCTGGTGTGCTGTGATAGTTCCACTCTGCTACCCATGCGGTGTCGGCTCTCTCAGACCAGAGTCCCACTCACTGTGTGTGCAGTGACATTGGGAAAACCAACTAAAGAAACATAAAGCCGTAATCATGAGGGTTTTGGTTTAAAGCCGTCTCAGATTAATCTGAGCCTCACAGTCTCTTTTTGCTGTACTATACTTGTACTATACTATGTTGTAATTTGATTTCCGTACAGTGTTCGTTTGTTATGGTACCGTGTGTGTGGGTGTGTGTGTGCACATGTGTTATGAGATGTTTATACGAAGTGCCCAGAGCCACTTCTGAGGGAAAACTGTTAACCCATGAATTGTATTTTTCTGTCGGTAGGCTCGAGGATTAGGTTGTAATCCTACTTAATCCTTAACAGTAGGTGCCTAACTTTGGCTATGAGCTGAGTGTGTCAGACAATATTCATTATGTTTTGTTCTGCCGGTTTTGTATTGTTATCACTGGAGTCTCACAGTCCATAAGTAACTGCACGGTTTCATGATTTTTCTGTTTTTGGCCTTGCCCTTCAGCTTGCCAGATCTGACATAAAACAATGAGAGTGAGGTTAAAGGGCAGAACGTCGTTTCACATTTATAGCTACAAAACATTTACATAATCATGTCATAAACACGTCACCGCAGATATAATATCCTATGATGACTTGACAGATTATGTCCCGTAGTTATCATGCAAGTCATGACCTTGAATTAGCATGTCGAATGCATTCTGATGACATTATACAATTTAGCATCTGTCATGACAATTACTGATATTTGTAGCATGACACTTGTCTATGATACAGTAATAGACATCATCATATATCTTCTATGACATGTTTATGTTCATGTAATAAAACTGTAACAAGTCATCTCAAAGAAGGACCTGTGGAGATGCACATACAAGTTTTGATTTTATTTACATAAGTGAAGAGAATAGAAATAGACAGGACAAAAGGGTTAAAGGGGTTACAAACAGGAAAACAGAGAATCAATCGTCAACAAAGGTAACAGCACAACTAACTGACAACACAGGACTAACAAGGGAAAGGGTAAACATGCTAGACTGCAGACTCACCTGGGTAAGGAGGACTTCCACAAACACAGGTGAACATACTGAACAGCAGGCAGGACAACCAATTGATGATAGAGTAACGGTAAATGCCTTAATATGGGTCAGGATGTCTGCTGCCTACCCCATCATGTCCTCATCAGAACCTTTGGTCGTCCAAAACAGCGTGTCCTCTGGAATGCCAGGGTTCACTGTCAGTTCAGGGAGTTGGCATGGCGAGGTGGAACAGGGACAAGGAGCTTTGAGGCCGGTTCATTGGCAACCGATCGGGCGTAAACCAGTACAAAATGGCCCCAGAATTGCCCAGCGTTGTCCTCCAGAATGCTGAGTGGCAAACAAGGACTAAAGCCAGATCTGTCATTTCACAAACATGGACAGGTTAGAGGACCTGAGGCTGGAAACTCATCGTCAGCCCCTTTATGGTGCTTTTTATAGGTCAAAGCCCTCAACTTCTTCGGCCCAGCTATACTGCACAGCTATATCACTACATGGCCTTTGTCCAAGTCTCCACTCAATGTATTAGGGAGAGAGGCAGGCTACATTCCCCTTAAAACAGCTGAGACTACATCTGCAATCTAGCCAACATGCTCATCTTTGCTTACCTTGTGTATCACCTGTACGTGGCTGCATAGCTTGCAGCTGCCCGAGCACTGAACATGAAGAATTCCTTGCTTGCTATGCTCATTTTGTTAAGGTCAATCTGTAACAAACCGTGTTAAAAAACATGTGGAGGTACACATGCAAGCACTGATTTTATTTACATGATTGAGCAGAATATAAACATGCTATTGTTGAGGAGTAACAAACAGGAAAACATACACAGAACTGGGGCTGAACTATCAACAGAGATGATAAGCTAATACCATGGGTGACTGACAAGAATGTATATCGTTTCTTTTGGGCCAAAACATCATATGTCCAAAACGGCAATTTTTCAGAAAACACAAAAATGTTCTAAATAAATTAATACTGTGTAATCAAAATTGGTACAAATATGTTCAACACTTTCCACTTGATATTGCTATATTTTACAGACCCACGTGGAGACTGACCCATAGTATCCACTTATGGGAAAAAAAAGTGGGGTTACGAGGTTTCCGCCCGAGTGCGACGATGTTCTAGACTGGTAAGTGGGCACACATGAGGAAGGGGGACTAACAGAAATGCAGGTGAACATACTGAACAAGGGTGAAGCTTCAGACCAAAACAAAATTCATTTACACTTCAATAGTACAAGTTTCAGGATGGGCCACACATGATTTACCAAAGCTGATTTTAAGATGCATTGTCTAGCTTTTGAACGCTGGAGCCATACCAGGGTTTCAGTTGCAAATAACAATTCCAGCCACATTCGCTACCTTAATCATAGGAGAGATCATCGTACTGGTTAACCGTACTGGTTAACTTACTACTGCAAAATCGTTCCACTAAAAATAAATCACATCTCTGAAAGAACCAATTATACTGTTACAGTGGGCATAGAAAAGAATCACACCCTTCAGAATATTCACATTTGTTTTTGCTTTTCAGCATGAAATAAAGACATTTGAGGTGTATTTATTAAATGCAACTAAATGTAAGGGAAAAGTGTAAAAGCAACATATTTTAAAAAAGAGTGGTCACTGTGTGCATGTGACAATGATATTACAAGTGCTCCACAAGGGATGCAAGAAGAAAGAATGGCTACATTAATCTGAAATTAGCTTTGTCAAAACACACCTTGAAGAATCGGATGCAAAGATATGGTCAGAAGAGACCAAAATCAAATTTGGTCCGAACACCAAATGATACATCCGGCAGGAAGCCAGTATAACTTGCCATCCAAATAGCACCATACTCATAGTAAAGAATGGTGTTGGTAGCATCCTGTGGGGAGTTTTTCTGCAGCAGGGGCTGTGACACTTGCCAGGATAGAAACAAAAAATTATGGGGCAAAATACTGTCAAATTGGTGAAGAAAGCCTGCTGCCCTCTGCCAGAAATTGTCAATGGGAACTGACAATGACCCAAGCACACAGGAAAATTGACCACACAGTGGCAGAAGGAGAAAATGGCCTACGTAGAGCCCTGAATTGTTGAACATCTGTGTAATGATTCGAAATCCAACAAATACCATTGCATTTGACTGAGATTGAACAGTCCTGTCAAGAAGAGTTGTCAAATATTATGCAGTGTAGGTTGGTCAAGAAATATCCCAACAAACTAAAAGAAATACATAAAGAATAGGTGGTTCCACAAAATACGCCACAAATTATCTCAGTGATTCTGTTTTTTCTGTACTGTTGCTTAACTCATTGACTGCCATTGACGTCTATAGACGTCAATTAGGTTTTTCAATGGGGCAGGCTGGGGGATGTTCTGGGGAAGGTTTTCAGTAAATATTAGGCCAGCACACATAGAATACACCTACAAAACCGACCATGTATGTGGCAGTAGTGAAAATTTGGATGGAAGATGTGTGTAGAAGACTGCAGGAGATTAAGGGTATTGATAAATAGGTAAGCCATGTCACCAAACAGATGTAAATCTGAGAAATTTAAGCAGCTCACAATCAAACACAATCAGAGTATGTGTCGCAGTCGCAACAGTTTAAGTAGTGTCCTGATCATGGGAAATGAAGGTAATAAACCTGGGAAAAGTGGAGAGGATAGTTCACGACGAATTTCACCACAACAGATCAGGTCAGACGAATTTAGCGAACCTCACCCGGATTCTATATTTGTGAATAAATTTTTTTTTGAATCAAAAGTGTTTTGTAGTGTTGTTTTTGCTGTTTTATAGAAGGAAACATATTTGTTTTATGTTCGAGGGGTCACTAAAGCAAAAAAATTATTAGTGTCAAAGACACTGTTCTGCTTGAAATGTCTTCTTTCACAAAAAGCTTGTTTTTTCTCTTTTTTTGTCAAAACAGTTGTTTTTGCTGGAACCAACCTATCTTCTACTGCTGATTTCTAAAGAATGGAAAATGGTAGAAAAAAAAATTTTGATGAAAGAAGAGAGTATTTTTTTCTTTTGGTAGGTTTGGGGATTATATAATTATAAAACACAATATTCTGTGGCTCTTCAAATATCAGTAAAAATGCTCTAAATCTCTGGCAGTGAGGGGTTCTCTGATCTGGAAATGGCTGGCAGTCAATAGGTTAACCATGAATGTTGTACATTGCATTGCGTAAACACAACTGAATTCTTTTAGTATGTGTCTGTTTTCGGGCTGCAATGCAACAAAATGTGAATATTGTGTAGGGGGTGATTCTTTTTATACCCAGTGAAACTTACTATTACATTTGACTAAAAATGTCAAGAATGTACAACAATACATTTCATTCTTGTAATTTAGTGAATTATGTGAATATTATAATTGTGCTTTGGGTCCATATGTAATGATGTTTGAATGTATTGTAATCAGTTGTGACACAGATGCAACACAGTTTGAGACCTGGTTGGAAAATAAAAATTCTTCATAGTGTGTGCTCAGATACTTTGGACAAGGAAAGAGCTCCCGCCACAGAGAGCTGTCAGGGTTTCCCCAGCCAAATGATCCACAGCTTTGCTTTATTGGAGATGTCAGGTTGTAACCTTTGCTGTGACTGTTGATTTCGATTAGTAGCTCCCCTCCTGTCCTAAGCTGACTCATTAACATCCTCACTGAAAGAGATGTCAAACGCTGAGTCCATACAGATTTGTTCTGGCAGGAACCCACAGCAGGGACATCATTTCAAGGGCAAAGAGAGAGAGGAGCATGGACTGAGATACAGCTCCAGAGTGCTTCAAATTCTTCACATTAGATGAACTCACACTGATGTCGTTTCACCAGGGGTATGTGTGTGTGGGGGAGGGGTGAACTAACCTTTGAGCCCCCTTCAATTTCATTAGCAAATCTGATGCATTTTTAAGTGATTAAATGACTACATTTGATCCTTCAAGAGGATCCTCTCATTAATGCCTGAATGAACCATTTTGAGAAATCAGGTTTAATGCATCCGGTGTGCGCACATTACATTTTGATGGTTTTTCATCTGTCATCTCAACGTGTTCTTGTTCTGTTCATTTCTATGTGTTCTCTGTGACCAAAACGTGCATTGGAACCATGTCCCAAGACCTTCACAGTCTGAGGATTGAATTATCCCAAGTAGATGATTAGAATCAATCCAGACTCATTTCCATAAAGCTTCAAATGGAGATAGCTCGCTCTGTCTGAGGTAAATCCATCAGAAACGTTGAGGAAGAAGATGAATCACAGTTACAGGCGAACAAAAATATGGACACCTTCAGGAATACCTTCATAAGTCATTTATGTCAACATCAGTCTTCATTCAGTGTAATGGAAAGAGGCTTCGGCTTATTGTTCCTGCATCGCCTGGCTGCTGTGTCAGGCTTTCGGGAGCAAACCTGCACAAATTTATCTCAACTCACCCGCCCCTCATTTCTCCGGCAGCCACGGTGTCTTGCGTCTTCTTATTGACAACAGGGACTACAGGCAGTCTCCTCCACGGCAATGAGTAATAATGAAGAAAACTGACAGCTGCTTCTTCAAGAAGTGTGGAGCGCTGCTCGGTGCCACGCTTCTGGACTGGGCTCTCCTGCTGTAGGTTTAATGAAAAATATTGAACCATCTCGATGACCCTCACGCTTCATTAGCCACTTCTCGCTGCCAAGGTTGCTCTCCAGCTGAGCGTGTGTGGGAGGGGGAAAAGCCACACACGCTCGCATCACAGAGCCAAAAACATGCTTGCTGTATTCCACATGAGGTTTACTGAGCAAACATGGGCTGGAATTCTGTGTTTTTTTTAGCATGGACAGTGTTATCTTCTCCATGTAAGTGTCTCCATGCTTGATGTTGTGCTTGCAGATATAAAACACCTGCCTCCCGCAGATGGGTGAATGTGAGGGTCATAGGCTGCAAAAGAGTGGGTGAAGTGGAATGAGAGCGCAAAAAAAAAAAAAAAGCGCGTCTGGGATGGGGTGTGCTGAAGGTAGCAGATAACACATTTTTGCTCCTGGACTGTTTTTCGGATGAGTTTCACAGCCAGAGGGGCAGCAGGTTTGGAGACCTGAGCTCCACCAAGCAGAAAGAAGTACATCTCCATGAAAATGTCCTCTTGTAACCTGCAGAACCTGTGTTTTGCATTAATTAGACCAAACTATGTGCGCTTTACTTTAAAGGGTCCAATTTCCAAAGTGTTTAGCAGAGATGCACAAAGATTTGGTGTTTCTAGCGCCCCAAGGTAAAATATGCCTGAGGGGGGGTCCAATCAGAGAAACATCCTGGTCCTGCCTCAGCAAAACTCTGACTTTGGCAAAGTTCTACATGATACAAAGATAGGTGGTCCTACTCAGGGGCCAGTGCGGACCAGAGCCTCCCTAGAATTGCCCCTGGCCCCCCTTATGTCCCCCCTGCACTGAACAGCTAAAGTTTTAATATACATTTCTTATCGCAAAATGCTCTTGCTGAAAGAACAGAACTAACGGAAATAACAGCCGCATTCTGGGGGGGTCGATATGTTTTATTCGCTTCACCAATGAGTCGTTAGGCAGCTCAAATTCCCGGAAGAATCGCAGACAGCTCGTATTCCCAGGGCGGGCCCAAGTAAGTTCGAGGGTGGGCACAGCCCCCTAAGGCCCGCCCATGACGCCAGGCCTGTATATATCAAATAATTAAAATGAAATAATATGTTGGACTGAAACGTATAATTAAAATACATTTTTAACATGTTTTCTTATGTGTCAGGATTTCACAAGATTTCACAATAGTGAAAAAACGTTCCAGATGTTCATCACTTGTGGCCTGGTGTTTTGTCAACCACAGATGAGACTCATACACTACACAATCTTTCATCTGTAACAGAGCACACCTGATCCCCAAAATCCTGTTGTGTCATGGCATTAAAGGCAGGAGCTTTTGATTAGATGTTGAACAAATGACTGGGCAGCAGGCTATAGTAGTTATTTCTGTGCAGAAATGAGAAAAAACAGAATGAATAATTCTTGCACCTCTTGAGCTCTTCTTGCCTCTATTTTATTCTTTTTGTCCATGCAGAAACGTGCCATGTATGAAGGAGCCAGAGGCT
Organism: Rhabdalestes septentrionalis; assembly: GCA_037832545.1. Taxonomy (NCBI): domain Eukaryota; kingdom Metazoa; phylum Chordata; class Actinopteri; order Characiformes; family Alestidae; genus Rhabdalestes; species Rhabdalestes septentrionalis. The sequence continues at coordinate 35,920,693 of JBBMFX010000001.1, forward strand.
GCTCCTAACCCAGCAGTGAGGGGTTCAGGTGGAGTGCTAAACCGTACCTGAGTCTCTACGAGTGACACCTTTTTCAAGTTACTTCCTCTGATGATTTTTCTTGTGGCTGGTGTTCATTGTTGTTCATGTGCCAACAATACAATAGTTTTTGTCTTTCATTTGTTTTTTTTATAAAATAAAAGTTGTCCTGAGATAATCAGCTACCTGACATTTGAAAAATATGAATATTGGTCATTGTTCTGATCGTAATCGTGGTGCCTTTGATTGTTGAGGTGTTGAAATGTAGGTTGGTTTTTTTCCAGATTTCACTGCGCTGCAGTTTTAGCTATAAATTAATATCTTTCAACCCTTACTTTGGAGTGGTTTTTCAAAGCGGCTAGGTGTGAAATTGTATGGGCTTAACTATCCATGGGGAGAAACTGGAGGGTCGTTGTCAAGAGAACTGAGCTTTTGGTAGTCTACTGTAAATAAACCCTGCTGGGGCCAGAGGGGAGAACAGAATGGCAGCCCAGCTGTTAGCATTATTGCTCTATTTTTCTCATTCAACCCCACACTTTAAGCCTTAAAACATCTTTCCCAGTGTCCCACTGCTGTGTTAATACTGCTGAAGAGCTGATTTAACCATTTTTTTCCTACACTATTTAAATGTATTTATGTAGATGTATCCTTTTAAATACATAATGAGTTACACGCCGAATCACATTTACATATGGTTCTGAATTGACAACTTCGAGCCTGCACTTCCAAATGTGTGTGTTTGTTGACGTTTCAAAGAGAACAAAGCAATGCAGAAGCACAGCAAAACATGGTTCAAGGAAAATGACAAGAATAAAACAGTGCAAAGTTTTTTTTTGCATCGTCTCACATGATTTGATTCAATGTTTTATTATATAGATCTATATGGTACGGATATGGTATTTATGTGCTTCTGTCCAATTAATTCCCTCAGTAACAACATTCAACGACCACAAACATAAGGAGACAGTAGCTCTAAATATCCTCTGGGCCCACAGTATTTTGTCTGTAAAGTGATGCAAGTAGCAACTTAGTTGGCCAGCATGTCTATGCTTTTTTTAAACTTTTTAGCTCTGATGACATCATGTATCACTGCATTTGGACTTAACTGAATTATGACAGTCTCCTGTAAATAATTATAACTAACTATGGGTTTCACAAGCAATACATTGCATAAAAATATAAACATTAACAAAACTGCTCAGTCCAAACCTAATATTTTCATTCTCTTGCATGCAATATTTCTCTTGTGTGCAATATTTTCATTTTATGAGCAATATTCTGGTACAACTTGGGCAATTGTGTGTTTTTTCTGATACAACATGCACAGTTTAAGGGGTACAACATTACCCTAAGCAATGAGCAATTTGTCTTGTTACATTATTATTGTTTTGTGAATGCCTGCACGCTAAAGTGTAACTGTGTATTTATCCACTGTCACAAAGGTTGTGAGTAAAGAGGCGCAAATGCAGGTTTCCATTCTTTACTCTTATTTCATTCTTCACTTTATTTACAAATACGCATGAACTCAGGGCAGGCATGAGGGTCATAACACAAAGCAAGCTCTAAAAAATAGAACTCTAGACAGAAATTATGGGTACCAAAGACAGGTAGTGTAAGGGTAGCATGAGGGATGCATGAGGGTGGACCGACCCTGGGATGCATCACAGCAGAACTCATATATAAAAACAACACAGACTTCAGTCAATGACAGTTTACAAATACTCAAACCTATCACCAGCTGTAGCTACAAAACATTATTGTTTCACTTTCAAATAAAGGTTCAACATGTACAAATAAAAAAAATGGTGGCCAGTAGTGGCTGCTGACAGTAGTGGCTGCTGACAATGCAAAATTTGTGCGCCAGAACGGTCACAGGCAAAACCTAAGGGCAGAGGAGGGGTAGGTGGAGGCAAAAGGCGGACTCCCTGGGCTCCACACAACCTTCTACTCACCTACTGATTAATGTTAATCTTTCCAGGCTTTGGGCAACCTGTGTGGGTCCCACATCTCCACTCCCCAGATGTCCCTGCAGGTCAGGAAGACGGACAGGGGCTGCAGTGACAGGAAAAGGGGCTGCAGATTTGGGAACAGGGCCTTTTGGTTTGGGAATGGGCGGCTGTAGTGTAAGCAGGAACAGGGGCTGCTGCTTTGGGTACAGGCTGCTGCGGCAAGAGCAGGAACCAGAGCTGCTGCGGCAGCAGCACGATCTAGTACAGCAGTATTTCACCATCCCAAGGCACACTTTCTTTGTGTTCCCTCTCCACAGTACCAAGAA
>JBBMFX010000001.1:35943061-35954712 GCA_037832545.1 Rhabdalestes septentrionalis
GGCTGACAGCCAGCCTGTCTCTCTCTCACACACACACACACAGTCATACACACACGCACAAGAAGACCAGGAAAACAATACACATTTCTTAAATAGATGTTTTTTGTAAAAAAAAAATATATATATATATAGAATACAGAAATGTGAACACTTAAAGAATCATTTGTTTATATGTTTGTTCTCCATGGTCTTTGATGGTATCCGTGATGGTTTTTCAGTGATGGTCTTCTTTCTTTCTGACCCTTGTTAGAAGGCAAAGAACCTCTTTTCGTACTCCATATATGAGCAATTTGCAGGATACAGATTTTTATCACCACCGAATGAAATTAAGTTTGCATTTCATTTTGAGTCAGTCAGCTCAGCTTGAAGCTTATCTGCACATCCTGTTCACCTCATTTCCAGTTTATTTGCAGAGCCTATGTGCAACTGTACATCCTGCATAACTACACTCCCAGAGCCTATAATATGAGGCATTAAAATGTTTTTATGCTAATATGAGTCCAAATGTATTCAGAATTAATACACTGATCACACCTATCTGTGAACTGCCTGGCTGTGGTCTCATTGTCTATTAAACACACTTGATTGATGATGCCCAGCTTGCTTCACTCAAACAGAACTAATGTTATTCACAATGACGCAAGCACAGAGAATCTGGAATTTTCTGCTTGTTTGAACCTACCAATGCTGGCTTTGAGCTTCATTGTGTAGAACATGTAGGAGGTGTGCACACACAAAATTAATCTGTTTTATACAACCTGTGAAACTTTCATTTACAGTTCATGTGAAATTGAGCACACACACAACAAGCCTTTTACTGTGCCTCTCCACCCAGAGACACACTTTTCTGGAATACCCAAATAACTCTATATACCACTCCAGTCATCCCTTTTTATTAAAACACAATGACAAAAGCTGTGTAAAAATTAGTAAAAAGAAAGACAATTCACCAGTTGTGAAGTGGAGGTACTAATGCACATGGTGGAACAGGAATAAAGTGTTTTATTCAGCGGTCTGACATCTGGCATCAGTGACAAATGCAAATTGATGGAGTGGCAGAGTGTGGCAGGAGCCGAGAATTGCACAGGAGCCGAAAAAAAAAGGAAATAGTCAGACACCAAATTTGATGTTAAAAAAGGATCACAGCCCGCCAGAGGAGTGTCAGGCTACTGAGCACCATTTGAGCTGTGTATTGCTGCATAATTACTGGAGATCCTCCAATAGCGGGCATTTTGCCAGCAAGCTAGGGAGACTCTAATCTGACTTAGGGTGATAGTAGGTCTTTAACCTGTTCTCTGTAAATTGATTAACACTAATTAAGTGAAGTCTCTGTCCTACAGAAAAACAAAAGCTTCACAATGAGTTATTTCTTTATTTTTGATATTTGTATTCTTTATTTGTTTTTGCAGCAAGGGAATCCATCACCTGTACAGATATGGATGCATTCTCAACAGCATCTTAAACGTTATTGCATTAATGATTGAAATACTCTGAAATACTAGTGTGAAAAGTGGGTATTTGTCATATTTTTACGTGATACATGCTCAATATATGGCATAGACATGGGGGATGAATTATAAATATTACATTAAATATCAAATGTAACCTTATGAAAATTAACTATGGATTCCTGTGGTTTTTATGCAGAAACTATAGTTTTACTATGGTACTTCATGGTACTTTGGTACTTCCCATAGTACTACCATCGTTTACATATAGTATACTTCATTGTAAGTATGGTATTACTATGGTTTTAAAAAAGGACCCAGCATAACCATGGTTTAGGACCAAGTTTATACTGGGGTTTAACAGTAGCAAAACTGTGATAAAGTCAGAAATCATGGTTTGCCAAGTGAAATATGAAAACTGGCAAACCATTGTAAATCATGGTTATTTAATCATAGTAAAACCATGATTATTTTTTGTAAGGGTAAATATTAAAGATTAGATGTAAACAAGACAACAAAAAGCATTGCTAGATGTTTCATGTAATACATATTTACACCATTTTCCAGGATATCTACCTGAAGAATTGATCACCACTGTTAAAAATATGAGGAAGGTTATAATCCTTTTGTTCAACAATTTTTACTTTTAGTGTTGCACAGCTTTCTCCTTCCTATTAGGATCATTTGGTGAGCTGGCTCGTGGCATAGAGGTTAGGGGTTGTCCCTGTGCTCAGGTCATGGGTTTGAATCCCAGGGCTCTTAGTGAGACCACTGAAGTACCGTCCACACATGCTGCTCCTTAAGCGCCCCCTGTTGGTGGCTGCCCACCATTTCACTTGGTATATGGGTTAAATGCAGAGAAAGAATTTCGCAGTGTTCACACTGTGAATCAACTTTACAGTGTCACTTTACTATGCATCTTTCTGGGCACAAGTCTTCCAGTTTCTATTAATCTAAATAATAAACAAACGAATCCGAGGAGCAAAGTATTCAATACTGAGAAACGGATATCCAAAAACTATATGCTCTTTCAGGTAATGGTCAGAAGAATCTCAGCTCAGGGGTATATTTTAGTTTGTTTTAATGTATTTCTTTAATCATTAGCGGTCAGTTGTAGACTTGCTATCTAGCTAACCACCAGTGTGCAGCATGTTAATAACGGGTTTATTTAAGTCAGCATATTTATATTGTGTTCGATAATACCCATATCTGAGTGACGCCTAAAGATTTAAACCAGATATTTTTTAGCATGTTCACATAACAGCTCTTTTTTTCTCTGTTCTCTAGTAAACTGAACTGAAGTAGATCAGTGGCTATACTGTTAAGAATGCCGGGGTGAGAAATGGTCAGAGAGTGCAAAGTGACACTGTCAGAAATTGGAGTATTGTTGAACGGCTGTGTCGAATTCCTGACTTTAATTCCACTAAGCAGGCATTTCACTTACGAAAGACAAGCCAGACAGTTTAAAAGCCCTCAACTCTGACTTTCTGGCTGCTAGTAGATACCGGAATTTTTAATCGTTCAATAGCATTCATAGTTAAACAACTGCCTAAATAAAAAAAAACTAAATAACTATTTTCTAGAAAGTGATATAGACTATTTTTTTATAACATTAACCAATAATGACCATCTTGTGGTTAAAACTGATTGCAATTATGACAATTTACGCTTTTGAATATAAAAAAAATATGTTGTAGTTAATACATGAGATGTAGTGTCTATAAGACCAGCTAAAACTTAATTGATTAATTTTACATAGACAAACTTGCAATAGTTGGTAATAGGTTCCAACTGTCTGGACACCTCTGCTAATTAGAGAAACCAGTCAGCTGGAAATAAATACTGGGGAAGATTTACTTGCATTTGAATACCTGAGTTTTCCACCTTTGGTAGTATATGCAATGGCCCAGTCTGAAGCTAGGCCAATTACCATGTCAGGTTACGCCCCCAAAGAAGCCACAAAGTAATCATAAGTGATCAGTGGTACCAGTGTCTACCCATTAAATCAAACTTGGCCACTCTAGTCTTGGTGTTTTGGGGCTCTGTCATCAGGCTGATCAGTAATGCAGTAAAGGCTCTAGGCATTACTTCTGGGTCTCCCTGAACACTCGAGCTTTCATGTCTCATCCCAGACCAAGCCCTGATCAGTTTTCCTCAGATTTTCTCTGGTGGATGTGAGTAGGCCCTAATGCTCCTTAGTTTCATGCCTTTCCAAATAGGTTTTTAAAAAAAAGAAAGAAACTGAACCATTGAATTTCTATTTTTGCTTCCCACCAGCATTGTCATGTGTTTTCTGTGTGTTGGACCTCACAGTTTTAGAAGCTAACTCTCCCACTGATTTAGCAGGAATCCATTGCATAGTGGGTTAGCACTTCTTATCTCATTTTACTCAGGGTAAGGGTAAGTTGGAAGAGGTAACATTTACATTTAAAAAGAGACACAAAATAACTATGCAGAAAGGAATGGCATCTTTTAGTGGCGTGGCCTTAATGAACGCTGTATGTGATGAGTGTGACTGAAGCATCTTTTCCTGCAGTGTATGTGAGTAGGTAATCAGTACAGGAGAGAGTGCTGACATAGGGGATGATGGGGGTACTCAGGGCAGTTAAAGACCACTTCAAATGAACTGGCAACCAGTGAGGGTCTCCACTCAACATGTCCATTAGCTATGATTATGGTTAGGGTTGATTTCATAATTAGAGCTAAATTCAGCCTTGCATTCATATAAAAAAGAGGGACCACCTGCTTATGTAATTCTACACATGGCAACAAGGTGATGTCTTGTTACTCTCCATAATATAATATGAGTGCATAATGTAAACATTACAAATTGGTGTGTAATTGGTGTGTAATACATACCCAGTTTAAGAATTGTGGCACATCATTCTTTGAGCAAATGTGTGAGAAAATGAGATTTGAATGCTTTTAAATGTTGCTAGACTGTAATACAATTCTAGTTATGACTTTTGCCTGTTGGCTAACACATAATAAAGATGTGAGACTATAGGCAACTATGATCTTGGTGGGGTTTTTATTTTTTTCATTTTCAGAATTACAAATGCATTCATTCAATAATAAAATGATTGTATTTTTCACATATATTTGTGAACTTTTTTGAAGAATATTTCACTAGGCAGGTGGCTTTAGTAGGGCACTCCTGCAATCATGTAATTTTAGCTGACAATTAATTTGCCTTGTGTATATTTGTGATTTATTTACTTGTGCTTTTTTTGGTCATTCTAATTCTTTTTCAGTTGAATGACACCACTGCTAACTACTTACATGAAATCATGTACAGTATTGTTATGTACATGAACAGTTACATAAAGTGGTTATGAAGGCAACCATGCAAGAAACCAAAGAACAAATGTCAGCAGCATGTAAAATGTATTCTCAACAAATGTTTATTGCTACATATATATTTTTTTTATTTTTTTTTTATTTTTTTAGACCAGACTAATGAAAAGACATTAAATTCATAGTTTGCTTATTTGTGAAATCTAATTACTGTGAGTGTAGGTCAGTGTAGTAAGTATTTGATTATATTAGGACATAGTAATCATGCAATAATAATAATTGTGACTGGTCTAGTCACACAACTAATGCACAGATAACTCACTCCAAGTGCAGCCTTGATGAAAGCCCAGACAGAGAGTCAGCCAATGACTCAGTCAGAGAATTTTTAAATATTCCTAAGGACTCTCCCTTTTTGGAATTGACTTTCACCAGCCCCAGCTGTGCCCTGGCTCTGCTTCACATTAACCAAGCTCACCTCAAACTCACAGTTATTGTTGGCGAAATTTTGACCGCAACTGACTGTGTTGACTATGAAAATTTTATCGCTCCCTTTAAACATACTTTGCAAATGCAGTCTTTCTCTCAACCTCCTCTTTTTAAAGTAACAGTAACCTATAAATTGCAATTTGGAATCATTCTTTTTTGGCAGAGCTACTAAATCTGCGTGAAAGCAACAATTAAATGGGTGATCTAGGATCATTTCATGCAATGTCTAACTTAATTAAAGGCATCAGAGTAAAATGGTTGCACTCTCTTCATCTCTCAAAAGAGTAAAATCAGTTTTTGTAAGCTTCATTTATATTTAGATCTATACCTGAACAGCTTTGAAATGAATAATCCCTGCCCACAAAAGAGCACTTTTACTTTAAACCGTTTTGAGTGTTGCATGAGTTTCTTGCCATGGTTGTGTTGGGCTGTTCTAAATAAGCCCTGCTCCATTTAGACAGGTCATCTCTCCCACTCAGGTGACAGATGAGCAAAAAGTCTTAAATCAAAGGTCTGGCTGGAGATAAGTCCTATTTCTGTAGGAGGTGAAGTCAATTGAGAGTTGCATGTACTCTCTTCTGTGCAACTGTGAGCAGTGCTTACATTTTCTATGAATAAAAACTGCCACAATCAGATTTGCTTTGGTCTTGCAAGTAGGAGCTCAAAAAAATTTTTTTAAATCGGCATACAAATTAGGGCTGCCCCCAAATAGTCGACTAAACGTTGGTCGATATGAAGAAGGCTTGGTCGAATACATTTTCATTAGTGGGTTAGTGGCAAAAAAAATAACGTGAAGTTACTCAATCAGGGGCTGTGCAGTCAGTGTATGACATCAAAGCAACGCGAGAACAACACGATCTCGTGCCTCGAGGTATACCAAAACGCACTTACTTCCATATGACAGAAAATGCTAAAGCATGATATTAGCGCGTTCAAAACGAAACTGCCGCTACCAGGCAGTGGAAAAGCACCATATGATGACCTGTACACATTGGAGGTTACCGATTGGTGGTTGCTGTCACTGCGTAACGTTTTTTTTTTCTCTGCAGTCCGCTGCCGTGCTTCTTTAAGCCTCGTCTGGAGACGACTGTTTAGTTTTGTGGCAAACAAACACAAACCAAGAATAAGAAATAAAATCCCTCTGATTCCATTCTGACGACTGTAATTATATCCATTTTTACCTCATGTTTTTTACCTCAGTTCTGCTCGAGCTGTGTCTCGGTCGCTATGCAACCAGTTGTAGTGGTTGGGTAGAGCCGAGCCGAGCCGGTACCAGTCAGTGGAAAACCACCCACAAGTATGGCACCGGGTACCATGTACCAGAAATGGAAAAGCAAAAAAAGCGAGCCGAGCCGAACCGTGCCAAGCCGGTACCAGGCAGTGGAAAAGTACCATTGGACTGTGGGAAATCTCTCATTCCATCTCTCTGCCTGACCAGACCGAATGGTTAGAAGAATTAAAATCTGCTGAATGTATTATACTTTCAGACTATGGGAGAAAAGCAATTGAATTCTATTCCCATTTGAAGTGCAACATTGCTATTACCTTTTTTTTACTTTAGACTCTCTCCCCTGCGACCAATCACCAACATAACCCGTATCTCCATATTTTCTCACTGAGGCAGAAACAGCATTGGTCTGACCTTGGCTAGGCACTCAACCGCCTAAAATATAAATCACCCTTATCTTCATGGCAGTGAACCACCTCCACATGAGTAATGACATTCACTGTTGAGGTCAACCCCATTCACAACCACATATTTCTCAATCGGTTTGTAATATTCCGTTTGTGATCATTTCTGCAAAGAGCACTTTTCAAAGTTACATTTAGGTTTTGTTAGGTTTTCTACACAGGCCATCATAGATTATCATGATGAGAGTCTGTGATGACCACCAGTGGTCGGGCAATTTTGTTATGTACTGGTGTACACCACATTCTCCTAGTTGTTTGGGTAATAAGTTGCAAACTGTCACGGTTCCTCCTCATTTCTCCCAAGCACTCAAGGTAGGCTCATGTCCATTTCAAATTAGCTTTTATTAAACATTCAAGTAAGAGGGCACAAGGGCAGAGAACAAGTCTATAAAACAAAAGGAGAATTGAGAACCCACAAAAAGTCAGGATGATGGTGGACAGACAACTACTGTCGGTCCCTATAGGCTTAAATACCATAAGCTCTCTCTCTCCTGAGCAGCTGAAACCGAAAATCACATAACCTAAATCTGGTGTGCTCAGGAATTAAACATCACAAATTCCTGGTGGCCTGGTGTATTTTGGTGTTTGCTCACCAGGATACATGCAAAGTATTTTTACCTGATATCACCACTTCAGAATTCCATGTGCAATACAGTTCATCCTTTAGCCAATCCTGATGCTATTCCAAAGTTAAGCTGGGTTTCCTTTGATATAGAATAACAAGCAACACTGTTGCTCTGTGCACTGCTGACATTGGTGAACAAATCATGAGCCATTTCTGCTGTATTCCCAGAGTAAATTATTGTCAAATTATTATTTTTGGATAAATGTAAATAAACTCAGTATATTCATCTTGATCTGTCCTAACCTCCTGAATCTTTTTCAATATTATTACCAACAAGAGTAGACATCCCCAGCCAGTGTTAGGGCTTTTTTCACAATAAGCTGGTGACTCATATCAAAGAAGGAGCCAATAACATGCTGTTATGTCTCAGGATGAGTCTTGGCAACACTGAGGTTTGATTTGAAAAATCCATATTTAAGTGAGCTGGCTTACATTCCTGTTGAACAGACATAAATCCGGTTGCAGTCTGGATATTTTAAGCCTCGTTGTTCATTTACTGTATCCAAACTAATGTATTTTCAATTAGTTTTCTGCCCCACAACAGCCCATATTTGTAGAATGTAGGAGGACAAGTTGTGAAGTGCTGCTGAGGTCTGGCCTGCATTTAAATCTGGTCATCCTGTCATTTATGAGAGTAAATCAAACAAAGTCAACTAAAATATTTAAATGTCTCCTACGTATTTTTGGTACAGTGTTAAGAAAAAACAACATGTATGATCATCATAATAGCAAATGGCTTGGCAAAAGACACCACAATGGAAATGACCAAAGACTCTTACTAATCATAAAGCCTCTGAGTTTCCTTAACAGATCTAAATTCTCTCCACAATCCATGTAAGTGGAGATGCAAAAACTACATGTAAATTGAGTACAACTTAGAAAACATTGAAACTCTCTCAGAGTGTTGGAAAAAGGAGAGGTTGTAGAAAAATGGATGATGCAAAGAGTAGGGCCTCAACCATGAATCATGGTGGAGGCTAACTCTTGTCAGCGGAACTGGCTAATCTGTCTTTACTGACTTGTGTTGATCATCCAACCCAAATAATCCTCAACATGCATTTCCTGTACCCAAGACATCATTGCATTAAGCAAAGCAAGAAGCCGCTGAAGAAAGAAGGAAATGAAAATGACTGTTTGAATTCTCAGCAGAGCTTCGCCACAGAAGATACCCAGTGTCTGGTGGTGTAATCAGTTGTCGACATCAGAGTGACTCCTAACAAGAGATTTGTGGGTCTGTTTTTTCAGTTACTTTTGCCCCCTAATATTTTAGTGTATGTAAACTACCAGTAAGTATTATCTATCATATTTGTAACCATCTTAAATTATAGCTCACATTTCTCTTAGGGGTGTGCAGAGCAGCCGCTATTTGTGTCTGTATTTGTATTTGTATTCGAATAAAGTTCATAAATTCGTCCGCTGCTCCCCGAATCTACTAGTGAATTTGAGTGTGTGACTGGGGGTGGGGGTGGAAGCAACATATCTACTCCCGATGCGAGGGTGTACCAGGATGGGAGGTTCTACTCCTGAACGCGAGGGTGTACCGGGGGAGCAGAGGTTTTACTCCCGAATGAGAGGGAGTACCGGGGGAAGCGGAGGTCCACCTCCAGAAAGCGAGGGCGTACCGGGGGCAGAGGTTCTACTCCCGAACGCGAGGGTGTACCGGGGGGTGGGTTCAAAAAGTGTACGTCCCCTGTAAAATTATTTTGACATAAAAACCATAGTGATGACATCACAGGACTCCCTTTTGCTTCCTCTCTGAAAATCAATGAAGACAGGCATATGGTTGAGTTCAGTGTCTTTTTTTCATTTTTCAGCAATTTTCTCATTTATCTGAAGATTTCCTTCAAAGCTTTAGTGTAAATTACTGGTATGACCTGCTTTATTCTTGGGTAATTAAAGGCTCATGATATTTTACGAAAGTTTAAAACTTATTGTAACAATGCATCATCAGAATTGAGGACTCAAGAACGTTTAGTTTTCTGGATGTCACTGGTGTTACTGTGTGTTTTCAGTTACATTACCTTTAAAATATCAAATTTGCCATGATATTGATTTTATATTAATTTTGCTGTACTTTGAGTTCAAATTTAAAAAAATTTCATTATGACATGTTTATAAATGATTTATAAAACTGAAGAAACATCATTCAAACACAATTATAACAAACAATATTAAGATTATTTGCCTCATGATTGGTGTATTGTGTCCCTGATACATTTGAGAATTTGAGAAATAATATTTGACAAATAAATGCACTAAAAAGGAAAAAAATCATTAATGTGTACCTTATGTGTATTCATATAGCTAATTAGTAAAGGAATTATGTGGTATAAGTTTAACCCTTATATGGTCTTCGGGGTTTTCAGTTTTTAGCTTGAGAAAAAATATACACATAATAAAGTTTTCGAATTGAGATTTATTTGCCTTGGCTCATTTTCTGTGAGGAACATAAATCGGAAAACATTCACATCTACCTCCACCCCATCAAGAAATCCATTTTCATGTATCCTGCCATGTCAAAAGTGGATGTTTTTATAGAATTTTATAGAATATATTATACTAAAATTACAAACCCCTGGCCAGACACAATTTCCCGGTCTTGAAAAGAGTACATGTCTGGGAAAAAGAGGACGCCTGGTCACCCTAGTGTTACCTAAGTACAGGAACAATTCTGTATTCTGAATCTGAAATGGCATCCACTAATGCTAGCACTGCAGAGAGTCGTCCAGTCAAGAGGACACTGAGTGGCTGCAACTGAAACTGTTTCCATTTTCTGTGGTGCACTTAAATATACCTGAAAATTCAAGGCATCAGCCTTAATTTTGTTTTGTTTAATTGTCATTTTAACTGTTAATGTTACAGAGAACTTTAACAGATTTTGCTCAGTGTTGGACACCTGTGTTCCTCCGCTTGCGTGTGTATGACGTCATCAAACACATAGTCGACTCGACTTTGACTTTGATGCTTGATTGTGTACATACATATCACTATTAGTATATATTAAGTTTACATATAGTTTGCAAAGACATATTTCTTTCTCTATAGTTAGCATTGTTGCATGTGGTGAGTAAGTGAAATGCACATGCTGGAAGCACAACCCAATTTATTCCAAGAAACATTCAGAAAAAAGAAACTGCTGGCCTCACGCTTATTAAAATATTGTCCCCAAACGAGGAAAGGCAAACTAGAAGAAAAACCACACACTGAAGTCAAAACAGCATAGCAACGAAGAGAAAAGTCCGCACAGAAAACAAAGAACAATGGAGGTCTTCGGATGAGTCAAGTAAGTTCAGTCAAGCGTGAGCCTGAAAATACAAACAACACACAACTTGAGAGAACAAATACACCACATACACAAGGGAAGGTGACGACCAGCCAAATGGTTAAGTAAAGGATACCTAAGGATACCTAAGCTAAAGGATATATTGAAAGAGGTTGACAGACACATGTGGCTACACAAAGAGGGTGGAGTTAGCTCTGTAGGTAGTATCCTTTCCTCCAGACCAAGAGGTCATGGGTGCAAATCATACCTACCACTGGGTCCTTGAGCAATACCCTTAACCCCCAGTGGCTCCAGGAACTCTGAGACTGCCCCGCTTTGGATAAAGCAAATGTAAATGTAATGTAAATAAAGATGAAGCAAATGACAACAAAAAGATTTGACAGATCCCAGGCTCAGTAGTCTGGACACAGACAAAACTGAAAGCATGTCCCCTGCTGGGCAGCCATGACACTATCCCATTCTATGACCATCCACAGAATGGAGATGGGAGCATCCTCTTGGTGAGAAAAGGCAAATCCATGAGAAAGGGCAAACAAAACAAGGTGATAATTTAGAACAGAGTGTAAATCACAAGACAAAAGCTTTCCCCTTTCACCTTATTCTAAATGTGGTCCTTCCCTCCTTCAGAACTTGGTCTGGCATTTGAAACTTGTCAACCGCTCAGTTTATGGAAGGATTAGGGTTGGATGGCTCGGGACCGGTCTTAGTCTCGAGACCGGTCTCGAGACCACTTTTATGTGGTCTTGGTCTTGTCTTGGTCTCGCTGTCTCGGTCTTGCTGTCTCAGATCGACATAGTGGTTGGGAGATTTGGAGTCAACA
>JBBMFX010000001.1:35965227-35976686 GCA_037832545.1 Rhabdalestes septentrionalis
GCTGCATAATTGTTAAATGTTAAATCTAAATGTTAAATCTAAATCTAAATGTTAAATGTTAAATCTAAATGTTAAATATTAAATTTAAATGTTAAATCTAAATGTTACATTTTAAATATAAATGTTAAATCTAAATCTAAACATTAAATCCTACATCTAAATGTTAAATCTAGATCTAAATGTTAAATGTTAAATCTATATGTTAAATGTTAAATCTATATGTTAAATGTTAAATCTATATGTTAAATGTTAAATCTATATGTTAAATCTAAATCTAAATCTTGAATGTTAAATCAAAATCTTAAATCAAAATCTTAATCTTAAATGTTAAATCTTAATCTAAATGTTGCTTTTACAAACAGCATGAGATATGCTAACTGGCCACGCCCTATGATTACAATTGGCTGGTACTTAGCAGGGGGCTGGACTGAGTGCTGTGATATTCCCTCACCAACATGGAGGATTTGACTTTAACGATCTCAAATCTAAACGATAAGTATGAACAATATATTTCATACTCTAAATGTGAAGCTTCACAGTTAGATTGGGCTCAATGAAACATTTCCAAAGACCCCTTGTTTTCTATAACAACCCCCGTTGATCCAGAGTTATAAAACCATTGTGTCCCTATACGTTTGTCCAAAGCGATCGTCTTCGTCTTAATAACTCCGGCTCGCCGGGCGGTATTATCGCAAACAAGGGGGCTTTGGAAAGCTCTCATTGAGCCCTATTTAACTGTGAATTTGGTTGGTGGTTGCCCCGTCTAGTAAAGACGTGAGCATTTTCCATGGGGGAATAAAGTACTGTACCCATCCATCCATCCATCCATTTTCTACCCCTTTATCCCACACTCGGGGTGGGTGGGGGGGCTGAAGCCTATCCCAGCTGCTACAGGCAAAGGCAGGGTACACCCTAGACAGTCACCAGCATGTTGCAGGACAACACACTCACACACATTCACACTCACAGTTACACCAATGGGCAATTTAGTGTGCTCAATCAACCTATCCCCAATCACGCATGTTTTTTAGGGTGGGAGGAAACCGGAGTTCCCGGAGGAAACCCACGTGGTCGTACTGTACCCGAGTGAGGTGAAAAGTTCTCGGATATAAACTTTGTTCGCTATCATGTTAAACGAGGGGTCTTTAAAAAGATGTTACCGAGCCATATCTAACTGTGAAGTTTGACATTTAAAGTGCCAGATATTTATTTCATATTTAACATTTTATTTAAGATCAGTAAAGGCAGGTCCTCCATGTTGCTGTGGGAATATCACAGCACTCAGTCCAGCCCTCTGCTAAGTTTCAGCCAATTGTAATCACAGGGCGTGGCCAATTAGCATATCTCACGCCATTTGTAAAAGCAACATTTAGATTTAGATTTAACGTTTAAGATTTAGATTTAGATTTAACATTTAGATTTAACATTAAAGATTTCAATTTAGATTTAACATTTAGATTTAGATTTATGATTTAGATATAAGATTTAAGATTTAGATTTAGATTTTACATTTAGACTTAGATTTAACATTTAGACAATTAAGCAGCAAGAAAATTGACCAAAACCTAACACTGTTTTTTAAACACATTGAGCTCTAAATGTGTAAAAATTGTGAACATTGTGCTAAATGTTGAACAAATGAAAACATTTGTGGAGCTGTTTTTACAAACGGCGCCCCATAAGAAATGTATGTTTCAGAGAGAAGGTTCTTTATACTCAAACAAAGGAAATTAAAATGATTCTATGGCACTGCCCAAAGACCACTTTTTCTTGTTCTTATTGGTGTCTATGCGTTGATTTTATTTACCTCAAGTTTTTTGATGGAATCCTGTTAAACACCGAAGGATTGAGATCTAACAATGAGAAGCCTTTGAGTTAGATTCTGTGTATAAAGTATCCCAAAAGTTAGCTAAAAGTAAAAGGAGGATCATTTTCATAATTTAATGTACAGGATTTTGTCCCAGTCATTAAAAAAACCCACTAATAGAACTCGCGGCAGCCATTAGAGTCAATTGATAATTGATGATGAAGTCTTTTCCAAATTTGACCCAATTTTACAAGCAATAATTAGCTACAGAAAATTGTGTAACCATGTTCATAAATGAGATGTGTGAGGGTGAAGAACCTGTTCAAGTTTGAAGTATCAAAGTGAAGGTTCTTTATACTCACACATCTCATTTATGAACATGGTTACACAATTTTCTGGTTTTCCCTCTTTTAATTGGATGGCTTTCATCTAACAATGTGAAGCATGTGAGGTGGATTCTGTGCGTGAGAGAAATGTACCACCCAGTGTAAAATCGGGCCAGTGGTGGTCTTGTAGTCGTCAAAGGGTGCATGAATGGAGTAGAGGGTTGCTGAGGAATTGTGCCACACTCTGTGATAGTACAGGTATCATTTTGTGGTAGGTGTTTCTGATCATTTGGTCAGAATTTGTAGATAAATTGCATGTGAGCAGTATCTCAGTGTAAATAAATGAGCGGAGCTGAAGGTGTGTGAAAGAGTTAAAGGCTCATTCGGAGTCATTCCTCATGCTTGAATCAAGAGCTGTGAGAATATCAAAAGCAAGGCTTTTTAGCACTTTTGTTTTTCATTTCATTTTCCTGCTGGCAGGGGGACAGTGTAATAACCTGAGAGATGTGGAGGAATTTCACCCACTTTGAGACGGCACTGCGTTATGGCCCAAAGCCAGTCTTTTATTGCTCTTTCCTCGTTGCTGTGGTAGCAGTCTTCTGCTGGATGCTCAGTCATTGGCTTATCAGGTGCAGCTGTCAGACGGCTTTTAAAAAATGACCCACAGAAAGAGAGAAATGAGAGGGGTGAGGGAGGAGGGTGAGAGGGAGAGGTGATGCTAGTCTTCCTCCATTTTAGTTGTCAGCAGTGTGAAACACTATTAAGAGGAGGACATTATTCCTCTTCATTCCATTTCCTTTGATACTTTTCTGAATGGTGTGGCCATGAAAAAAGCATGAATAAATCATTGTCCTTGCGTAGCGTGGATGTGATGGGTGCCACCTACGTGGATGATGTAACAGCAGTCGGCGCGCGCCTGTTCTCCTCGACTCTTGGAGGAGGATGAGACAGACGAGAGGAGATTGAGGAGTATTATTAGATTATGCTCACTATGGTGATAAGGTCTGGTGTGGAGATCTGGCCAGGACTCCAGATAAAGCTTCTATTTTTCGTTCAATACTTTGAGATTTTTAATGAGCTCGGAGTTTAGTCTCATCCAGAGGAAAGGGCCTTTTATACAGCACTGTGTAGTCATCATTGCAGTGGGGCTTTGGGACTCATACACACCGCAGGCTGATTTAAATAAGAGACTCTGAAATACTACAAGTATTCTTCAGCGGCAAACTACTTAGTCATTCGCAATTCTTCAAGCTGGAATATTTTTTTTTCATTGATTTTTTTCAAGTCTAGGAGGTTTTCTGAGACGTCCTATTGCAACATTAAAGTGTCCCTATATAGTCACACATGAACACAGCATAGCATGTCATACAGTGTGAACACTGTGAAATTCATTCTCTGCCTTTAACCCATTCACTAAGTAAAGCAGGGGGCTGCCACCAGAGACAGGTGCCCAGGGAGCAGTGTTTTGGGACGGTACCTTGCTCAAGGGCACCTCAGTGATGACACAAGCAGTGTTGGGATTTGAACCCACAACCTTCTGTCTAGTGTTGTAGTACTCGAGACCATTTTCTGCTTTCTCTGTCTCGTCTCGGACTTGATCCTTCAAAGACTCCTCGAGACCAGTTTATTTTTTATATGTTCATGTTAACAAAAAACTCCAACAATTATCCATCATTACAAATCAATTTAAACAATATTAATAATTATAATAATTATTATTAAAAAGCATGGAATGTTGACTGGCATTATTTGAAAATTACACTGTGCATGTTTGTGTAATGGGTGTATGTCTGTGTTTGACGTGGGGAGATTGTAGTTGTGATCATTATTTACTTAAGAAGAAATAAAGTTTTAAAGGATATTGAATATTATGTTATACTGTAGCCTACTAATCTACACATACCACTAGCAAATTTGAATTTGCTGTACAGGTCCTAACTGTGATTCAAATTATATTAATGATGGTAAAAAGTCACATGAAGAGGTTAAGTAGACCTCCCTCCCTTAATAGTGTACAGGATTGCTCCTGTAAACGATTCTTAGTCTAGCATATTTTTTAGGCCTAACGGTTCATAGGGTGATATTAAATCATGGCTATGAAAACTGACTTGGTCTCGACTCTGTCTCGATTCCTGAAAGACTCGGTCTCGACTCGGCCTTGCTTCCTCAAAGACTCGGTCTTGACTCGGTCTCAGCTGCATTTGAAAACTAATGGTCTCTGTCTCGACTTGGTCTCGACCCTTCAAAGACTCTGTCTTGACTCGGTCTCGGCTTAGGCGGTCTCGTCCCCATCACTACTTCTGTCTGCTGAGGCAATTCCCCAAGCACTAAGCCACCAGCTGCCTTAGGAGTTTTCTATAGTTATCTTTTTGCCATGATGCACCGTGGGTGGATGTAATTACTTATAAAACATGAGTGTTTAAAACAACTTCACAGGTAAAAGCATTATGAATGTTTGGATATTTTGGGTCATTTCTATTAGTCCATTCGTCATGAAATGTGCATATAATGCAAAATTTGCTCAAATGATTTAGCTGCAACAAGATTTTGAATAAGAGAAGACTGCATACACTCATTTGTTCTTTAGTTTTGCTCCTGTAAGTCTCAATAAACATATAATCTTATGCACATGTTTAGGCACATCTGGTCAAATATCTAAGTAAAAATAATGTTGAAGTAGTATTTCAAAGTTAACATGCTTTAAAAGCACAATATGTGTTCGTTTGCTGAATTCAACATACTAGAAAAGAATAAAACACATAACCACACATTATTGTACATTTTATATTACATCATTTTTCCAGTATATTAAAATGGTGCAATAAAGTTAAATGGCATGTTTGGTTTCCAATAGAGGTTGTTTTAACTTTAACTTAAAAATGTTTTCTATCCAGCTCACAAAATATATAAATGAACAAAATAGCAAGCATTAATTTTTACAGCATTTTTAAATGCAGTCACTCTTCTGTGAGGTTAAAGTAAATGAACAAGCTAATATCCCACCAATTTACTCTCTGTCCCTCCTGGGACCACTTTTGACAGGTACTGGCTACAGCATACCAGGAACCCCACAAAAGAACTGCTACTGAAGGGCCTTCATTTATTCCCATTTTTTCTGCTTCAAACACATCCAAATCTAAGAACCGACTGTTCATTTGCTTCCAAATATAGTTACGGAAAAAAAAAAGATCACTGCAATTTATTTTAAACCAGGATCTCTATGAGTATGATGACCATTCCATACCAGTGTCTGTTAAGTTCCTACTCAAACAACTCATTCTGCTTCATGAGGAACTGATTAGTGATCACCTGAATCAAATATTATTTCATGAGGAAAATGTAAAATCACTGCTGTAATCAACACTCTCCTCTCACAATGAGATCAACTGCATAGAAAAAAAAAATACTACATGTACACCAAAGGTCATTTCTTTGAATTATTGAAGTTCTGTAAAGACTGCATCATTTCTTTTATGTTGATGAATTGCAATTCCCTTTAAAATCATGCTGTAAAGAACAATATTTTCATTTGGAAATTAGGAAAAATATTGTTTTTATAATCTAAGGCAAAGCTGTTTACTTCAATACTTGCACTTACAAAAGACAAAACCTGAGAACCATTTTTGCAGTGGTCTCTTATTTTTGTCTGGAGTTGTATCTGCCAAGGCCCCTGGGAGGTGCATGTGGAAGCACTGTTGCCCCACATCTCCAGGGTTGGGGGTTTGACACTGGGTCCTTGACTTGTATGTGTGTGTGTGTGGAGTTTTAATGTTCTCCTCGTGGTCGTGTAGGTTTCCTCCAGGGTCTCTAATTTGACCGTATGTGTAAATGTGTTTGTGTGACCTGTGGTGGACTGGCAGCCCTCCCAAGGTGAGTCCCTGCCATGTGCCTGTTGGCTCCGGGTACTTGTACTCCCAATGAGCATTAAGTGGTTGCTGGATGCTGTCAATGCTCCATAGAATTTATCAGTGAAATGCCTTACATCCTTTTTCTCCGTTATTAATGGAGGAGCTAACTAGAGTTCTCTGCTACAGCCATGGTAATGACAATAATTTTCTGTGTGCTGTGTGTCTTGTAAAATGTTATTGCGTATTACTGACACTGAGAAGGGGGACACTACAGATACTTTCTGATGGTTTATGCAAATAATTAAATCCCCTGTGATGATGCAGGGTTCCAGTAAGTGCTCCAGTTATGCGTTTCCAAAACAAAAATACCCATGAATTAATTAAAAAGGACAATGTCGCTTGCTTGTTCACTGCTTATTGTTGTTCCAACCAGGTTGGTGCTCTAGTGTGGTGGTGGTGGCCTAGTTGGTAGGATACTTGCATCTGGACCAAGAGGTCATGAGTCCAATCCTACCTTCAGCAAACCACCACTGGGTTCCTGAGCAAGACCCTTAATCCCAAGTTGCTCCAGGAACGACTGTCCTCTGTTGTCAGAGAATGGAAGTCGCTTTGGAGTAAAAGTGTCTGCTAAATGCTGTAAATGTAGTGTAGGTAATGTTTGAAGTGTAAGTGGAATACCAAATCTGTAGGGTGAACATGTGCCTACTAAATTTTGGATATATGGAAATTCGCCACGCAATGTTAACCATTCCTGTCTATTTGCAAATGTTGGAATGAAACATCCTTTCCTATCTACTCTCTTGCTCTCTTAAGCCCATTGCCTACCGTAGAACATGTGGATCTACATGGCCACAACTCAAGAAAAGTCAAGAAAATCAGAGAGGTTACCAAAGGCAGCAACTATTTGGACATGGCTCTTGGAGACATGGCATCCTACTTTATAATCTACTTCCTTAAATTGATTAATCCTGCCCCCAAGTGGTTGGCACCTGCACTACTAGGACAAAATGAAACCAAATAATCCATTCCTGGTCAGGCCTTGTCATTTGTTCTGTCCAGCTAGAAGCACACAATATTAATATTTATTTGTACACTGAAGCCAAATGTAATGTAGCGTGTAAGTCCATCATGATTCATTTCACTTTTCTACAGCAGTATCATCTGCAACAAACGATCTTTGCATGGGTAAACAGCCCTTACTAATTACCGCTAATATATTTCTCAAGGTTTTTTTAAAAACAGGGAGATTTCAGAGTAGTTACCTTAACGAAATAGTCAAGAAGTGGCCCATTAGTGCATTCCCAGGTTAAATGAGGTGCGAGTTTTTTCTTTGCTGTTTCTGTTGTTTGTGTAATTAGAGTCAGTTTCAGAGACATCTACTACTGGCAGTGATATTTATGCATCAAACGAAGGCAGAGCACAGTTGATTGTGCTTTGCACAGCAGGAAACTAACATGCTTCAAAATGCTTGGAAAATTGATTGGCTCCAACGGTGAGGCACTATGACTAAAACGGAGAAGAAATACTTTTAATGAGTTAAATTTTTCTATTAATATGCAAAGACAAATGTGAAAAAGAGAGCAAGACATTTACAAATGATTTAGTGCCATCTCTGCACTCAGACTATTTGAGGTCAGCTGAGCCTTCTGAGGACCAAAGCTGTGACGCTATTGCCAGTGACCCCACCAAACTGGAACTGTGGAGTGGGCAGCTCCTGCTGCAACTCGAATCCTGCGAGACAGACAGATGAATATGAATGTAAATATGTGTGATACCCTGCACCTAACATTGATTGGTTTGTAGACAAGTGTTCTTCTGTCTTTTCTGTTTGAATAGGGAAAAGCAAATGAACAGATTCATTTAGAGATTCATACTCTAATTACTATTACTAGTTTACATTTTGGCATTTAGTGCAAATTGATGCATTTTTTTCAAGTGGACTTTGATTTCTTTACAATTACAGTTAAACGCTTCATACCTCCAACTTTGTAAACACAGTTTGGGGAAGGCCCTTTTTTAATCTATGGTTCATAAAGACCTGGTTGGATGAGTTCAGTGTTTAAGAACTTGACTGGCCCACACAGAGCCTTGACCTCCAGGCCTTCTCATACAAAATTTGTGTCAGACCTCATAAGAATGAATGGGCACAAATTCCCACAGAAACTTTGTGGAAAGCCTTCTTAGAAGAGTAGAAGCTGTTATAGCTGCTCCCAATTAAAGTCTGTGTGTTTAAATGCAATGTCATTAAAGTCCCTGTTAGTGTAATGGTCAGGCATCCCAAGACCTTTTTTCATCTAATGCATCTTTAGTCTCTACTCCACAGAAGTGCCTATGAGGCATGTGTGGGATAAGAGCCTCAAGACCACGGCATGTAACCTTTAGTCCATAACATCTGAGTAGAAAGGGGTGAAGATATAAGCTCCTTTTTTGCACACACTGCTGCTTAAAAGTCTGTGTTATAATCTGCTGCTACAATTCAATATTTTAGTCACACTACCTGGCCTGAAGATCTCCAGAAGTTGTTCTTTGGTCCAGTTACATGAAGTAATGACAAAGTAACCATGCAGCTTCAGAGCACCTCTCAGTGAAGTGACGTACTGCAGCTTTGCTGCATGTTGTCCTTCAGGATTCAAGCTGATGGCGTCAAAGGTGCCCTTGTCTATACACACGTCAAAGTCTGTCAATTCAATGCCAATGTTTAGAAAATCCTGCTCCTGTGGAAACAGAAAGAGTTTGCAGATCATCAACTCCACATGGTCTCCTCATGGTCTTTCACAGATTTTAGTTTGATTGAAATCTAAATGTAAACAGAATGAACTCCAGCTGAACATAGCTTAGTTCAGAAGACCCCACTTACATTTTAACAAAAAAATATATTCACTTATGCCTAAAAATTGTATATAGTGATCTAAAATCCAAATCTTCTAAGAGCATGCCCTGATATACACACAAAAAAAATCTATTTAAATTGCTAAATTCAGAAACAAAGATTTCTACATTCAGCTAACACAAACAATGCAGGCCTCTCACCTTAACTTTAATGTTCCTTAGGTCCTCTTCTTCCACAATATTTCTTGTGAGCTCTATTGAGGCACTCGAATAGTCTATGCCAGTGAGATCTGTAAAACCATTTCTGGCCTTATAGAAAAATTACAGTTATTTCATTTATTTCCAAAATAATGTAGATATTGTGCAGTTTGCAGCACTGATAAACTGAGACACACCAGCTCTATAAGGAAAGCTCCATTGCCAGTGCCAATGTCCAGAATAGCAGCATTTGTGGGTATTTTCTGTTTCTCCATCCATTTGATCACTCTGTTCATACTTTCCTCTCCAAACCTGTTGGCAGACAAAATGAGAGAATTGAACGACTTCAGAGCTAAACAGCTATTATAGTGGGAGGTACAGACAGACAGGTAGGATATACTTTTAGCAAAAAAAGTTCTAAATTATAGAATTATATTTTTTAGTAAAAGTTATTTTTGATGCGATACAGAAAATACACATTTTCCAATATACAGTGACTTTGCCATTATACAGAAGAAGTATTTACTAGTCAAAAACATTTTCTTTTTTTAAAAAGTTGACATGATTGTACGTTGATCGGCCATAATATGGCCTCTACAAAACCTCTGAAGATGGGCTGTGGTATTTGAGACCAAGACAATAGGTCTTGTGAGATATGAGGTGGGCTCTCCATGGATCAGACTAGTTTGTCCAGCACATCCCCAAGATGCTGCAAAAGACTGGACTGAGATCTAGGGGACCAATTTAAAGTAAACACCTTGAACTTTTTTGTGGCAGGGCACATTCTCCTGCTGAAAGAGGCCATTGTACTTTAATTTATCCTGTTGCCATGAAAGGTTGTACTTGGTCTCCAGCATTTTGGTAGGTGGCGAATGTCAAAATTACATACACATCAGGCCCGTAGCCAGGGGGGTTAGGGTGGTTCGAACGAACCCCCCACCCGCCCTGTCAAAGGTCCCAAATGTGTTCGTTTTTTTATAAATTGTTTTAAATAATGATTAATAATAATTGGAATCCCTAATAAAATCTAAACCAAACTGAAGCCCTAATAACCACTTCTGTGATTCTACTTGATGGCACGTGACATAAAACAACCCACTGTGCAGCAACTGGCGTTGTTTTTTTTTAAAGCGGCATCACTATGGGGTGAAAAGTGCAGGAGAGACGGAAGAGAAAGCAGCAGCAGCGGCATTATCGCAGAGTACCAAACATATGTTCAAAAAGGCCAACAGAGTAAGGCTGTTTTACCTCAAGATCTGATACCTAACTTTAGCGAAATTTTTCAGCGGGGTAAAGTTGTTTTTGTTTTCGATATTCGTGACACAGTCGACAATAAACGCCAATAACTTCAAAACGACTTGCTCTAAAAAATTCTAAACGGTGTGACCGCCAAAAGGACAACACTGATCATGTTTCACAGCCTTTGTTTTGAGTATTTTCGATCTATATAATGAGCACTGCTCCGCAAGCCGTCACTATGTTCAAGGCGGGAAAGCTCGCTCTCAGCGGAGCTTTGAGTAAGGGACCGTGAGGAAAGTGCTAGTTTTCTTCGTTTTTTGCTATAGCTCATTGAGCGGTGTTTTTGTAATAGCTTCTCAGTTAAAGGGCCTTTAGACATGAAACCAGTCTCAATCAAGAGAAAGGGACAGTAGACACTTTTCACAACCTTCCATTTCCTGCTGGCTGATTACAGAATTGCATGTTTGTAACAACTTTTGTCAGCAGGAAGATAGAGACATGACACCAATGCCATTAAATAGAGGGGGGCAATAATATACTGTATTTTTTTCTTCTTTCTTCTCCTCTCTACAATGACAATAAAAATAATTAGTAGCAAAAAAAAATAGAGGGGGCAGTGGAAAGTTTTCACAACTTTCCATTTTTTTGTCATGTCGCAATCGTCCTGCTGGCAAACGTTATTACAAAAAGAAAGTTCATTTTGGACATGCAATTATGTAATTAACCACTAGGGGTAAACGGAAGGTTGTGAAAAGTGTCCACTGTCCCTTTCTATTGATTGAGACTGGTTTCATGTCTCTGTTGTCCTGCTGACAAAAGTGATTACAATTAAAAATTGTATTTTGGACATTCAATTCTGTAATCAGCCACTTGGGGTAAAATGGAAGGTTGTGACAAGTGTCTACTTTCCCCTTCTCTTGATTGACACTGATTTCATGCCTTTAGGCCCTTTAACTGAGAATCTATTACAAAAACACCGCCCACGGCGCTATAGCAAAAAACGAAGAAAACTAGGACTTTCCTCACGGTCCCTTATTGAAAGCTCCGCTATAGAGACGGCTTGTGCCGGGCAGTGCTCATTATATAGATCTAAAATACTCAAAATGAAGGCTGTGAAACATGATCAGTGTTGTAATTTTGGCGGTCACACCGTTTAGAATTTTTTTAGAGCAAGTCGTTTTGAAGTTATTGGCGTTTATCGCCGACTGTGTC
>JBBMFX010000001.1:35976786-35987950 GCA_037832545.1 Rhabdalestes septentrionalis
TCATGATGAAATACAAAATACATATGAAAATACAATAGGTCCGCTTCAAAAAAAAAAAAGAACCCCCCCCCCTTGCACTAGGCTGGCTACGGGCCTGCACATAAACGCAAGGACCCACGGTTTCCCAGCAGACAACTATTCAGAGCATCACAACTTTGGTCCATCCTGGTGCCACCATTTCCCCAGGTATGTAAAACACACACACACACACACACACACACACATTCAATTAATGTTAAAGAAAACGGACTAGGCCACTTTCTTCCACTGTCCCATTGTCCAGTTCTGATGCTCGCACTCCCATTGTAAGCACTTTCGGCAGTGAACAGGGGTCAGTTTGGTACCCTAACCCATTTGTGGAAAAGTATGTTCCAACACCTTTCCATTATAGCAAGCATTTACTTTTACAGCAGTTTTTACTACAGTAACTCTTTATTGAGATTAAACTAAACAAGCAAGCTACCAGCCCACGAATTTACTCTCTATAACTGCCGCTTTGTTTAAGAGTGAACCAGAGATTTTTTATTTGAATTATTTAAGTTCTGTAAATACTGCACCGGTTTTCTTATTTTGATGATTTGTCAGTTCCTTTCATTTAAATAACAATATTTAAATTAAAGGATTAAAAAATAATTAAAATAATACTTTGATATGGAAATTAGGAGAAGTATCATCAGCATTTCTTAAAAAATAAGATAAAGCTGTTCAGTTCAATACTTTCACTTCTAAAACATAAACCTGAAAAATGATTTTCTTTAGCAGATGCTCCTATCCGGAACAACATACATCATTTTCTTCATACCTGTAAAGCTATACTTAAATCAACAGTTGCTTTTAAGCAAGTTACATCTGTATAATCCCATCAAGCATCGAGACAATATTATTCACGGCCCAATCAGTGGGTTTAACGTTGTGGCTGATTAGTATTTATAATGTACACTTTTGTTACGGCGGTTTGATGAATAATGAATGATATTCTCAATCCAAAATGTTATGTGCAATGCATGCCACGATTATGCTGAATATAATAGGAATATAATCTTCCCATCACAAAATGCAGGACTGAATGCCACAGGAATTACTTTCTACCTATAAGACTGAACAATCATTCTGCATTCTGTATGTTTTCTTTTCAAGTTTTAAGTCATTCTGTTTACTCCTTGAATTAATAGAATGTTACTAAATGTTAACCACATCACCATATCATCTATTGCAATTTTTAGCATTTATTTTTATAGCATGAACACTAAGTCATTTTATTAACCATTACTGATCTCCTGGTGCAGGACGCTAAATCTTCACACACAGCAATGTAAATGTTACGCTGTTATCTGTTACAATAATGTTCTTGTCATTGTGTTAAACTATTGTTTATCGTCGTTCTATTTGTCCTATTTTCTTATTAGCTTTTATCCTTTCTTGTTCCACTGAGCATGCTGATGACACAGGAATTTCTAGTGGCATAAATAAAATTATTTTTTAATGAACTGAAACATTACCATATTTCTCCAACATCTCCAATGTCTTTATAAGTCTGGAGCTCCCTTCTGTAGGCATCATCCCAGCTAGGAGGAAAATAGAAAGGTCAGTTCTTAATCATTTTGAATCTGGATGTCCACCTGAGAATATGGAATTTGTATTGTACTTTTTCACACCAGAAACAAGCAACACACAACCCATTGCACCCCCACAGCCCTGTTAAAATCTATGAAACTCCGAAATGTAAAAAACTGTGACTAGTCCTTTAACATGAAGTGAGCTCATTGAATAAAAATATTGTACAGTTACATGGGGGGGAAAAGATTTATATAACAAATGACAACTATTTAATAAATCAATAGGTTATTTATTACTTAACAAATGACAACTAACCTAACAATCAGACAACTCCATGTTGGACAGGGTTAATGCCAGTAAAATGGGCTCTAATCACAGCGCGCTGCACAGCTGAAACGTGTCAGTTTTTTTAAAGAGCTCACTATTGTTTCGTTCCCAATTTTGATGGAGTGAAATCCTCTCCCGAGTCCTCGCAGGGCTCCGAGCTTTCACACACATGTAAACTCTCCACTGACGCCATTGCAGCAGGGGCGTTTTCAAAATAAAACACGTTTACAAAATAAAAGTCAGTTTAACATTTCTAATGTCTGGAGGTTGTCTGCAAGATGGAATTAAATAACGCCTCATTATATTTAAATAGTTAAATACTTTATTCATTCATTTGTGTAAAAACAAACTTTAAAACTTTCACCAAAATAAATGGAAGCGAGAAAATATAATGTAGCATGATTTATGCAAGAGTGTTGTTATTCTTATAACCGTAGTAATAATAATAATAATTTATTATTATTGTTATTATTATTATTATTATTGTTTTGTTGTTGTTGTTGTTGTTGTTGTTGTTAATACTATAATTATTGTTGTTGTTGTTCTTGTTGTTGATGTTGTTGTTGTTGATGTAGTTGTTATTATTGTATACCAAGTAATTACAAGTGCACTCCTCCCTAATATGCTTCTTTATGCTTGATATACTTCATTTTCGTATATAGGTATATATAATATCCAGTGTTTTGATGTCAACTCTTGAATTTTATAACACCGGCTTTAGCTAAACAAATGTACCATAATTAATCATGCCAATAACGCACCCTGAACTGAGCGGTTGGGGTATCTGTATTCTGTGTATCTCTTTCTTATGCTACAATATACATTGTACAACAACAATAATAATAGCAACAACGGTAATAACAAAATGTTAGTTTTTATTAATAATATTAATACTTTCTCTGTTCTCTGTTATATGAGATCATTACTGAATATAATTTATTTAGTAGAATTACTGTTTTTGTCCGTAGTGGCAGTTTACTACCTAATTCAGAGAGGAGAGGGAAAGAGAGACAGACAGACAGATCGAGAGAGAGAGAGAGAGAGAGAGAGAGAGAGAGAGAGAGAGAGAGAGAGAGAGAGAGAGAGAGAGGAAAGATTGCGCGAGCGAGCGAGAGAGAGAGGAGATCGCGCGCGCGAGCGAGCGAGGGAGGAATATAGGAAGGTGCGGGTACAAGGCATTGTGGGAGCGGCGGGTATGTTTCCAGCATGGCGGCCTCGATTTCGGGCTATACTTTCAGTTCTGTCTGCTATCACAGCGCCAACAGCAACTCCGACCATGTGAGTACTCCCTCCGACCCATGCGACTCTCGGACGCCTGTTCGGGGGCTGAAGTGTCGGACTGGGAGCCCAGCCTGTTCTTCCGGGGCTGGTTTTCTGGTGTCCCCCCGCGGTGACAGCAGGCTAACCGGCCGCTTAGTGTCCGTGCGGCTCCATTTTACCACTGCCTCTCCTCTCGCATGTCCAAAAATATCTCTCAGAGCAGCCCTGAGACTGCTCTTCAGTGTGTTAATGATGTCTTTTTAAACAAACGCCACGGAGCAGCCTAGTGTTTGCCGTCTAGCTGGCTAACTTGTTTGCCATAGCTGTGTTTTGGTTCCTAGTCTCAAACATTGAAATTGTTCAGGGCTACTTTTCTCTAGCAATGAGCTTTGATTCACCTATGCTGTGTATGTGGGTGTTTTTGTTTAACGTCCATTTATATTCGAAAGCGTCGTCGTGTAGCTATGTAAATACACAAGGAAGTAGAGTCACTGTGCTGTTGTGAAATCCTGCAATCCTTATTATCGTTGCCTCCCTTCAAAACAAGTGTAGACTGTAGTTTTGTGAGTTGTAAGTACCTCCATCCAAACAAGTGTAACCTGTGTGGGGTTTTTTTTGTTGTGTGTACCTCCATCAATCAAGTACAGACTATGTAGTCTGTGTAGCTGTAATTGTATACACTGATAGGCACTGTAAAGTTCGCTTAAAAACTGACGATTCACCTTCATCTAGATTAAAGGAGCAAGAGAAGGTTGATCTCCGCTTTGGAGGCTCGGAGCCGCACCTGATTGCAAAAATGTTGCAGTACAGGATTTTGCGTGTTGAAATGGGCCTTTTTTTCAGTCAGCTGTCAATGTTGGGGAAAGTACAGAGCAGACGTTTATTGACCACATTATTAATATGACACTCTTGCAAACACAGACCTCTACATTTTCTGCCCGTACACAGATATGATGTTTAAAAGGTGAAAAACATGTATGTTTTTGAATTGACAAGACAAGCACATTGTTATTTTCCAGCATAAACATGAGTGAACATTGCTCATATTGCAGTTAGGTTTCATGGAAGGCACCGTTAGCTGTTAAAAAGGAATCCCATTGACACTGACATTTGTAAACGGAATAATTCCAAATGGTTTGATGTGAAATATCCATACTGAACTCTTCACAGCGGTGGTAAAAACCATATGTCTGAATGCATCTAAACACTACCACACAAAGTTATTACACAGATGATTGCACATCGCCTGATGGCTTTGACATTGTTTTACAATCATGTTGCAATAATCTTTTGGTCTCAAATGTACTTTAAGAATGCACTGCAGGGAAAGAAGTACACACAGATCATTGTCATTTTTATTTACTGTTTTTTAAACCCTTGTGAGTATGCATTTATAAATACCTAGGACAGATTTTTAAATTTTATAAACTTTTGTATATGATATAAGTTGAAGTCTCAAACAGGGGTGGACCATATGATAAAGATTTCCAAATTATAGGTACATAAATGGCTTCTGAGTAATTTTATTCTGGGTGGTGAGAACGCTGACACACTGCACATTTTCTTACAAAGTGGTATTCTCAAGAAAGGAGCAAAGTGGATATATTTAACATTGTACACTGTTAGTTGTGTTTTTAAGCTCAGTCATTTCTGTATAGCAACAATTTAATCAACATGTTCAGGAGGTTAAAACTGGGAAAAGTAAGTTGGTAGTGTGGTTAAAAAAAAATATGCTTTTCTTTAGCCTTCATCAATTTTTTTGTGTTATGAAGTTAAGACATTGTCCATTCACCGGCCCCCGAGCTCTGGACCTGTTGAAGTGGTGGACTAGTGTTGGGAGAAAGCAGATTTTGTCACCAGCAATACTACAGCTGTCCATATTGGTTCAAAAGCAAACAGTAGGCCTTATTGTCTCTGGCCCGCCTTCTCCACCATCTCTCAGTGTGCGATCTAATGCCTGTTTTACACAGTTTACAGAAGACCATCCTTATAGAGGATTCTAAAGGGAAGTGTTTTTGTCTTTTGGGCGGTGCACAAACCTGCCCTGCTGACACCACTCTCTGGTTATTTCCTCATTTAAAAGAATGATGTCATTTTGATGAGGAGTCTATATTCAAGTCAGCGAAGAGCAAAGTTTTATTGCTAACCAGAAACAGCTATCAGAAGCTGACACAAATATACTTAGCGATATTGCTAAGTTCCAGCTGTTCTAGTTCATTAAACCTCAGAAACTCTAAACATGAAATGTATGGCGAAAATGTTTTCAAATTTTTTGAATTCCTTGCATTTGGATTCAGCTCCACAGTGAGACACTCCCTTTCCTACAAAGGAGCATCCTCAACAATTTGTAATTGAAGCACTTGTAGACCAAAAAAAGTCTTGAGAGAAAAATGTGTGTAAGGGAAAATTTTTGGCTTTAATCTGGTTATGTTTTTAGTTTTTACTATACCAGGAACTCTTGCATCGTCAGTCCCAGTGGTTTCCTCTTTGTACTTCACACTTCCCTCCATGAACATTTTCAGCTCATGATGACAATTTACAGATTTTATTCATTGGGGAAGTGAATTGTAATTTTGGTTTGTGGAGGGTTTTATTGCTGGGCTAATTGTAGTTATTTGTTTATTTGTTTGTTCCTTGCAGGAGGGATTCCTGTTGGGTGAAGTGCGACAAGAAGAGACTTTAAGCATAAGTGATTCTCAGATTAGTACTTCGGAATTCCTCCATGTCGTGGGTAAGTGTCCTTTTTGCACACAGTGCGATTTCCTTTCAAGTTAGACAAAGATCCAGCATGTTCTACGAAGAAGTCATGAACATGGTCAGAACAAATGTGGCAGGCCCAGCTCAAAATTTTCCAAATACTGGATGGAATGTGTTTGTGAGCTCTCCTGAAATGTGTGGAACTTCTAATCTCTAAACAAAACTAGATTTACATGAAATGTTTTGCATAATTTATGATTTAGTAGTTATGTAGTTTATGATTTGAAATGTCATGTTTTTCAGAGATCCATAACCATGAACCATGTGCACAACTCTTCAGGTAAGAAAGTTAACCTGTCCAGTATTGAAGATTTAATGTTAAAAATCATATTTTATGATGCAGTATGAAGGTATAGGCTGGGTTGGAGTAGAAATCCTTCAAATCCTGTTCACCTCGCACCACTATTTTCCCTCTCCCCAGGCCCAGAATTGGTATCAGAATCAGTTGTCATGCCCCACCTTGCCATGGTCATGATTTTCATTTCTGCATTTCAGTAGATTTAGCTTACTTTGCTCTAGGCTCGCACACTAGTGATGCGCGGGTTGGGTATTTTTCCAACCCGCGGATCCCGCATTAATGAAACAACTTGGCCCGCCCCAGCCTGCCCCGCACCACTGTGCCTATTTTTGCAACTTGCCCCGCACCCGCGACCATTAAATAGACAGACTAGGCATTGTAAACTGGCAACAACATACATATGATTATGAATATGAACGATAAATCAGGTCATATTAATAAGATAATGATACACATTTTAGGCTATAAATTGGATTTTTAATGTAATTTAGTTTTTAATGACCTGCCCCCAAACCACCCCGCAAATAATAATTTCTTTACCCGCCCCAACCCGACCCACGGGTTACGAGACGACCCGCACATCACTATCACACACTGCGTATTCCCCTAAGACCCATAAGGTCTATAGCTGGAAAGATTCATCTTTGCTTGGTTACTGAAACCTGTTTTACGCTGTAAATCTTTGTTGCAGTGTGGTGCAAACAGATGTCCTTTTGTATGTTTCAGCTTCTATGACTACGCTGGTAAAGTCAATGAAGAAAATCTCAACAGAATCCTCAAAGACAGAAGAAAAGTAAGCTGAGCCGCTACTGGTGTTAATGATGTCAAAGTAAGGTGTAATTTGAACAAAAGCACAATTTGTGGGCACTATAGGGACTTTCAAAGTTTGAGAACAACAACGATGGTGTGAAGTTGTTCAGACATTATGGTGATGACACATGGTCATTGACCTGAGCTAGCAGAGGCAACTAGCTTTGACTTCTAATGATTTTATTCAAAATTAAGATAACTGAATGTTATGTATACAGTGGTTTTGTGTCAGTACGCATCTGTTGAGGGCTCTGAAAATAATGTGATCAAGGATTTTGTAAAATGTCTTTATAAGGATAATTACTGTCCACAAAGCATAACACACTATTGTGACCATCGCCTGTGAAGATATATAATCTAAGTTGACAGTTGCTGCACTTCTTTGAGCTGCTAGCTTAGTAGAGAACTTGGCTAACAAGCTAACCAGCTCCAACAATAATAGGCTGTTAGATGCTTGCAACATCCACATGAAGCTGGATCTGTGAGCATAAGACACCACTAGCTCAACTCTAGCATAATGGGAAAGCTAATAAAAACTGAATAATTAGAAATATGGACAGGATCATTGGTGAAATTCAGTGTTAATAATGGAACATTCGTATGTAACATGGCTTGATTTAATGACCCTGTGTAAACAACAGTAAAACATGCAGGTTTTTTAGGTTGGGTGGGGGGTGGGGGTCTGTCTGTACATCTTTGCAGATTATATGTTGGCTTATTGTATCTTGAGAAAACCACTAATGTTTTTTGCTCTTCTACATAGCAGTGTAGCTCAAAGCACACATTGTTAGTTAGTAAGAGTGCAAAAGAGAGAAAGAAGAGTAAATGACTGATCTACAGGAAAATGTGCAATTTTCAGCTCTATGTATGCTCTGGTGAGGAAGATTTAATGGGCAGCTTTGATGATGATGATTTTTTTTTTTTACATCAGCACTGTGAATCTTGTGAACGTGATCAGTTCTGCCTTCTTGCCAAATAAAATTCAGATAAATGGTTTTGAAGTGCTCCCTGTAGATGTTTTATTTATTTATTTCCTACAAGTTAAGTGTATTTTTCTAGTTAATTAAATTAAGTATGATTTTGGCTGACTTGTGAAATTGATTGTGTTTAATATTGGTGAAAACCTTTAATTGGTAATATAAACAAGCATTAACTTGGCCTTTGTTTTGTGAAATGTGTCTTATCTAACAGCTCAAATGTATTATTCTACTTAATTTTAGCCTGTCTAACTGGTCCCTGACCAACTGTGTGTGTTTCCCTGCAGAACGTGATTGGCTGGTATCGGTTCCGTAGGAACACGCAACAGCAGATGTCATTCAGAGAGCAGGTGATACACAAGCAGCTGACCCACATATTGGGCATCCCGGATCTCGTCTTCCTTCTCTTCAGCTTCATCTCAACAGCCAATAGTTCAACACATGCACTGGAGTATGTTCTCTTCCGGCCTAACAGAAGGTAAAGTCACTCTTGCATCTTTTGCATCTTTTACATTAGTATATTGCCAACTATGAAAATGACTAGGCAAATGAGCCTCTTGTGTACTGGAAAGTTGTAAACATTTGTTGACGTTTGTATTACTCATATGGCCCAACAATCATTTCACATAAAAATAAGGCAAATTGATCTTCATGCTAGGATTAATTAATGTTTTCAATACAGTACAATACCCCACCACTTTTATGTGCATCAGCAGTTACAATTTCAATCTCGCAGATGTTTTTTTCTGAGAAACAAACAAACTGTTTTGTCAAGTCCTGGCCTCGTCCACTACAAGGTCGATAATTTTCCTGCTGCGATAATTTTCATTTGTTTTCTTTTCAACTGACTTCACTGCGATACATTGGTCTCTACCGCCCCCTCTCGTTTCCTTAGGGTAATGAGGCATGAACTCTCTGGTGGGTTAGCCTTGCTAGCCGCCTGGTGAGAAAATGCTAACTAGTAGGGGTGTGCAGAGCGGCCGTTATTTGTATCTGTATTTGTATTTCTTGAAAGGGGAAAAGTATTCATATTTGTATTCGAGTAAAATTTATATTGAAACGCGCAAACTCCGGAGCAGTGCCGGCGCCAGAGTGGACCAACTGGGTAGGCATCTACGTGACCATGGACTTCGACCGGGATGGGAGGTGGTGGGCTTATGTTTTTTCTTTCGTTCCACCTCAAATGCTGCTCTCCAGGCTGCAATAGAGCCATTTCGCCTGTGGGGGGGATTTACAGAGGTAAAGAAATGGTGATATTGCCACCTGGAGAGCAGCTTTTAAGGTGGAACGAATATTTCGAATAGGAGCTGTGCCAAAGGAGATACCTTCAGCGTCGTACGGCAGTTCACAAATTTTCCAGGACGAACAAGTTCCAGTCCACCCCTACATATGAGCAATGCGTTGGGGGGGCTTTTAAATCGCTAGGGGGCAATGCCTTCCAATAAACCCCCTTGGCGCAGGCACTGGAAAGGAGTATCTATTCCCGAACGCAATCCTGGGACGTGTACTGGGGGGCGTGGTTACCCGAATACAAATATTTAAAAAAGTATTTGTCCAAATACGGTATTGGTAAAAAACATGTTATTTGTACCTTTCTGAATACCGTATTTGTATTCGGCTCCACCCTTCCTAACTAGTTACACATTTAAGATGTGAATACTACTTATGCCACTGCTTACGGCCGTCTCACTTAGAGGACTGGGCGTTGTTTTTTCTCCAGAGATCGGCACTTCTTTGGGAATGTGCCAGAAACTCTGAGTCTCATTTCTCCTCGTTTATCCTCAGAAGTGTGATGTGAGACGTGCAGAGAGCCAGTTCGGTTTTAACATGCACTCCTTGCTCGTGGCTTTTCTAGATGGGCAACAACCAATCTCTGGGAAACGTCGCAGTTAAATAGGCCTCAATGAAAGCTTTACAAAGTCAAGGTATTCGGAATCCCAGGGTTATGTGATCTTTAGAAGTCCAGGTTTATGGATCTTTGAAAGGGTGCATTTGCATTATTATGTCATTATCATTACATTAGTAGAAATGGACACAATGACTATTATCGTTTATCGCAATAATTTCTGGGACAAATTATCGTCCTGCAAAA
Organism: Rhabdalestes septentrionalis; assembly: GCA_037832545.1. Taxonomy (NCBI): domain Eukaryota; kingdom Metazoa; phylum Chordata; class Actinopteri; order Characiformes; family Alestidae; genus Rhabdalestes; species Rhabdalestes septentrionalis. The sequence goes on from JBBMFX010000001.1 coordinate 35,986,865, forward strand.
TGTATCGTTACAGGCCTATTTAACAAATATTAATGTACATTCAGCTATATTTCCATTTTTTAAATACCTATAAATGTTTGGTACTGTGGAGAGAAAAACAGAATGCGTCTTGGGACGGTGAAATAACGCTGTACTCAGAGGCTAGGAGGTGTGTAAGTAGCCAATATGAGAATGTTATTTATTGCCCCTTGATGCTGATTGGCTGCCGCACTTTGACGCATCCCTTGCTGTACTCAGGTGTCTGGTATTTTGCCGATTAAAGTAGCAATATAATTATAATTTGGTCTTTTGCCTGTATTATGCCAGAATCTGCTCCAAGGTCTAAAAGGTCATTGCTGTGTATGAAAATCACACTTGGAAATAGAGAAATGTCTTAATTGCCAAATCGATTTTAACAATCTCACCTCCTTCATTGCTGTGACAGCATGTTTTAGGTGGGAGAAAGTTAAGCTAAACCCAAAGTGGGAACTTGCAGTCTGGCACCATACATTTAAATCTTCAGGCCAGAAAAAAGGTTTTCTTGGTGTGGGAAAAAAACTGGAGCTTTATTGATAGAAAATAATGTAATTTAAGTTGCAGCCTATCATTTGTTTAAAAAAAAGTTGGCTTTTTTAGTTTTTTTACTTTTCCAAATGTCAGAATATTTACAAATGTGGTCTTCCCCACATTATCATTCAGCCATGCTCGACATCCACTCAGCAGTTTCTTACTCCTGATACATTTCTTGGTTCCAGCAGGTATAATCAGAGGATATCTTTGAGCATCCCTAACCTGGGCAACACCAGTCAGCAGGAATACAAAGTCTCCTCTGTCCCGAACACCTCCAAGAACTATGCCAGTGTTATTAAAGAACATGGGTGAGAACAACTTTTATGTTTAAAATGTACACTTATTGTTCATTATATGCTAATGAACACTGCTGGTTGTATTCCCAGTAGGCTTGGGCGGTACTATGGTATACCGTGGGATCTAAAAATAACAACGGTATCAGTTTCAATACCGTTATACCGTCAGAAAACCATACACTCCATCCGTTGGCAAGCCGAATGACTGTCCGACCCACGAATGGCATGAGAAGCATGCATT
>JBBMFX010000001.1:35988050-35998678 GCA_037832545.1 Rhabdalestes septentrionalis
ACCAATCGGCGATGGTTAGGGGCGGGATTTGGATTTTAAAACATGGCGGCACCCGTGTGTGTGGGGCTGGACTGGAAACCTGCACCAAGATGGAGCCGGGGGATGCCGTGGTGAGCTGGACTGCTCTCCTCCAGTAAGGGAGCGGTTTGTGGAGGCTGGAGCCACACGAATGGACCGTGTGTTCACATGCTCGGAGGCTGAGAACACAGAAGCCGATGAACGCAAGAGCTGTGGTGCTTGGAGTGAGGTAGTCGTTCGGCAGCACTGGTGGGCAGGGCAGAACTGAAAACTCTCACCAAGTTGGAGCTGGGGGACGCTGTGGCGAGCTGATCTGCTCTCCCCGAGTAAGAAACTTTAAAGGGACTTTCGTTCACTGTGGAGCCGCACAAGTGGACTGTGTGTTCGCGTACTCGAAGGCTGGAAACACTAGCCGGCGATCGCAAGAGCTGTGGAGCCCGGAGTGAGGCAGCTGAACTGCTAGAGTTTTGTTTTAGCAGTAAGGGAGCGGGTCATGGAGGCGGAACGGACGCGTGAGAAGCAGACGAGGCTAACCGTGCCAGTTGCAGGTTGAGGAGAAGCGTGCACGTGAATCTCCAGTTCCAGCCAGCATTTCTGGGTTTTTTATTTATTTATTTATTTATTTGCATTTTAACTCGAGACTCTTGGGTTTTTGGTTGTAGTGTTTTTTTCTATTTTGTCTAATTTGCATTAATAAAGTTTTCTTAAAAGGGTATATTTTGTCCTGCTTCTTCCAAAACGAACCGACCAGGCCTACAAATTCGGTTTGTTTTTGGGTCCCAGTGCCCTTGTAGTCTTAGCCTTAGCCTTAGTCTTGTAGTCTGAGTTAATGTAAAAATGCATGGGTCTCATATATCCTTGAAAAGTTACGGAAGGCTATTCATTTTAGGAATCAGTCAGCTTTTAACCCAAATGAATGTAACTTGTGTTAGGTCTTGACGATGATTATGAGGATGATTAGTACACACTTTTCTCATTATGTTTTTTGTGTGATATAAATTTGGTTGGGCATTATTAACAGTGAGTTTTGCGTGAGGTTTCAAAGTGCTCTGCAAGACAAGAAATTCTAATCGTGAATACAATGTTCATTTGTAGGGCGGAGTTCTTCGACAAGGATGGGGTGATGAAAGATATTCGAGCCATTTTCCAGCTGTACAGTGCCCTTCAGGAGAAGGTGCAGGTGGGTCACATATTCAGAACGAACTTTGCATGTTACATACTGAAAATTCCTTTGAACATTCCTCAAAATGACAGAATAGCATACGTGGTATTCTAGCATAGTTTTGGTTTATAAGGTCTTGTCTGAATATATTTTTTCCAAATGCGATTTCGCATTTGCATATAAAAGACTCTTCTCTGTCAGCTTGATTTTTGCACTTCTCTCTTTGAGATCCAGTGTCAGCTGTTTTTGATCAGATGTCCTTCAGTGCCACTTCAAATTTAGCTCTGTGCTACTTTGTAGTTGCCTTCTAGCACACAGAAAGGACACAGATGGTGTGCCTCAGCTCAGCAAAATGGCCTTTAAAATAACTGACTGATAGCCATGAATTTAAGCCAAGTTTTTCTAGACAATTATGTAGTGATCTGGTTTCCCCCCACACTGCCAGTGGTGGGTTGCCGAATTATGTGAGATCCATGGAGGGCTTCTGTAATGCCGCTTGTTCCTTGTGTCCCAAGGCTGTGTGTGCTGAGGTGGATCAAAGTGAACGAGTGAAGGAAAAAATCCAAGAGGAAGTCAAAAAGCTCAAAGAAGAGATTTCTCTCAGGAAACGCAGCTCTACTGCAGAGGAACAGAGTATGTCATTTGAATTTTTTTTTTCTGGAGTAATTTATTATTTTAGACCAATTCAATGGTCTTAAATTATCAAATGGGGGTATAGGAATCGAATTTTGACTTTATAAATTGTCAATTTAGCCATTATCGTGAAATATTTTGACTCTGATTGTATTGCGTAGACATAGAGACCATCAGAACACAAGAAACGGATTGTACTCTTGTGTTAAGCAAAATAGCAACATCCAAGCGGAGCAGGACTGTGTGTTATTAGAGGTCCTTTTGGGCAATATGCAAACGTGACTGAGACGCATTGAGCTTCATTATCTCCCCAAAATGGCACTCGTGATCGAGTCTTGTTTTGTATCACTTTGCCTTATTCAGATGTAACCTAGCAGAAAATAGCAGAAAATGACCTCCGTGTTTATTATACAAAGCCTGAGAGATGATGTTAGAGATGCAAGTCCCTCACTGTTCAAATCAATCCCACTGTTCTGAAGCAATCGTCACATCACACTGTTGTTCCACCTATGAAACCACATATGATGTACGCAATGGGGGGCGGGAAGTGAGCTGTTAGATATTAATGTTTTTAGGACTTTGGTACTTCGGTGTCAGTTAGTGACTATTGACAAAGGGCTTTGTTGCAATGTTTGTAAAAATTTAGATGAATCAAAAGCAACAAAACAATCAGTTCATACATCATATTCATTCTTGTCATTTACCACTTTAAACACTGTTGACAATATACATTAAGCTTACTTTCTAAATTAGAAATAATTTATAAAGTAAATGCCTTAAATGGACTGGTTGCCATTTTAAAAAGTGCACTCTTTCATTAGACTTGCATTTGATTAAAAAAGGGAAGTTTCTTCCATTGCCCTTCATTCTGTTCTTTGCTTTTCTAGGTCACCAAGAGTCATTAAACACTGACCTCCATTCACTTCAGGATGACCCCGCTCTTTCGGATTCTTCCCCCCCTTCGCTGACTCGTGTGGGTCTTCAGAGTCCTCTGCTGGAGCCTGGCCTGGACCACCCCCCGATCTCGGCTCCTCCCCCTCTCTACACTACTGCACTGCCCACAGACCCACCCAGTGCCATCCTGCTGCCCCGGCCCCAAGCCGTGGGTTCCCCCGGCCACCCCTCACCCAGCCTTGGCCTGGGTAACGGTGACGGCTCCAGCTCGGATTCTCTCAGTCGGCAGGCCATCGGCCAGGAGGACCAGGTGGAGGAGGACGACGAGGAGGAGGACGACGAGGACAGTAGCGAATATGAGAACCTAGTTAGCGAGCAGTTCCAGTCGCCCCTGTTGACAGAAACTTCTTTAGGACGGCCAGCCACTCTCTGGCCTGACGGGGACACCCACAGCTCCAGTGGTTCATCATGATCCAGCCGTTCGACTGACGAGAGCGGGGTGAATGGACAGAGCTTGGCATTATCTGCTGGGAAAGGAGAGAAGAGGAAAGGACAGGGCCAAGAACGATGGTGATATGGTGGGGTACAAAATACCAGAGTCTATACAGATGGAATTACAAGCTGACCAGTGCAGCAGGAGAAAGCCCCTTATTAACACCCGCATTTTGAACGATTGACCTGGTTCCTCTACCTCTTCATTTCTTTCCCCATCTCCTTTTCCTCTCCAAGAAGAGAGGCGTCACCACGCTTAATGATTACTTACTGACATTGCTACAAACCTAGATCATCCAATTATTACACCATTTACCTCTTGCACTATTTCTGCCTTGTTTTGATCTGCATTCAAGTAGAAAAAGCAAAGGGAATGATGTCTTCTGCGGCCTTTAAACTCATCTCTGTGAGCTTATTTCATGACTCTTTATTTTGTTTCCTTCACAACACTGACTGACCAAAAAAAAAAAAAAACAACAACAATGGGAGTTTCGATCTGATAAGTGCTTTAGCCTGCACAACTCCAACTCACGAAAACTGAACCTTGCTTTCCAATATCAGTGATCTTCTCTTCAGTCATACATTAGGCCTATTTATGGAAGAAAAAAAAAATTCATTTGTTGTGTTCTTTATCAAGACAAGTGACAATATTAATTGATTTTTTGTTGTAAAAAAATAATAAGCACCCCTAATCAGACATAAGGTCTTGCAGTTTTTAGTTAATGGCTCTCTTCCAAGCCCTTTGATCACAAGTTTGTTGTCTTAAACTGGAGAAGGTGAATACTAAGGCTTCACAAACCTTTCAATCTCAGGATTCTTTTACAACAGCTTGCTTGAATCCATTTCTCAATCCTTGCCCTCCTGGCTTTGTCAGAAATAGACAAGAAAGCCCTGTTTGCAAAGCAATGCAGTAGTGGTGGATTTTATCTTGCTCATTCTGTTATGAAGTGAAGCTTTAAAAGTGGAATTGAAAGGTCAGTAATCTGTTATCTGAACTTTTAATGCCTAACTTGACCTAGACTCCAACCCCCGCCCCTCCCCAAGCTAACCTCACTCAAAGAACATGAATCAAAAGCCACCACATCAAGCTTTTTTCATCTATATGTTTATGGTGTAAACTGGGACTTTTTACACATTTTTCTTCTCAGTCATACTTGAAGCTTTTTTTTTTTTTGCCCTGCCTGTTACTTAAAGGTGGCATTCCACAAAAAAAAATGCAAATAGTTTTTTTACTTTGAAGTTAGCTGGAAAGGAATTTGTGTCAATGTTCCTTAACCATGTTCAACAGGCAGCCAGCTGTGCTTGGGTGTAGAATATTACATAAATTGCTCCCAACTGACAGCAGAGTAAGGGACATGAAACTTTTTGTGTGGACTGTGCCTTTAAAACTTTATTTGGACCTTGGGAGATTTTAGCTGCTCACCACCTGTAGTAAATGGCGAGATATCAAATTGTTTGTACGTTTTTGGGTTTTTTTGTTTTGTTTTTAAGTTAAACAAATTAGAAAATCACAATTTCATGTCAGGCAGAAGCAGATGGAATGCTCACGTTTTGTCTTTACATATGTCCAGATTTAATGTGAGACATAGCACATGACAGGCTTGCTTTTGTGGTATGAATTCAGAATATAAGAATAGAGGTCTTTATGGGCTTGTGTATGCTCTCTCATTGGCCATGAACTTTAAATGTGCAGACCTAGTGGTACGTGCTTTTAGAACAGAAGGCTAAAAATATAAACAAGTCACGCTTATTGAAGAAGCCATTATTCTGTTTCAAAATTATATTTAATTCTTAACAGTTATTATTAATAATAATGGTATTATGATTTATTAGCAGCAGCAGCAGCAAGGTTTTTTGTAATTGCTTGACAGATCAAGGCCAGGAAGTGCATTCAAGGTGTCATTGTCAACACTCTGCAGAACATGCCAGAAAATAAACTGTTCACCAACTTGGTCAAGAGCTTTAGAAATCAGCTGCGATTCATGGAGCACACTCGGAGCAGAGCTGTAAAACAAAAACCAGAAACCTCACGTTCTACTTTGGACAGCTAGTAGTATGTGTAAACTGGAAAACATCCCTTGGATTTATGGTCCTCTTTAATGGCTCTAGGTTTTGTGGTTATCAGAAAAATGGCTAGCTGGTTTATAGACTTTGTAACTGGTAAAGTTTACATAACACATGTAACACATGGGGTATTGCTACGCTCTGCGTAACATCTATCACAGTGCATGAAAACCAATAGCCAATGTTTTTGGGTGGGTATTCCTATTTATAAGCACATTTTATTGGATCTCCCCATTTATTTAACCAAAAATAAATTGCTTTCCAATCCGTCTTGCCAACTTCCCTTGCACGTTGTAGTTTTCATGAGTAAAAGAAGAGTTATACAGATGCAGATTAAGCCTGGTTGAAGGTTAAGGTTTTTCAAGGCCCAGTTGCGCTGTGACCTAAATGAACACTTAAGAGAATACCATAATATTTGTAAAACCTCCATCTATCTTTGTAGTTACATAAAGTATCTCTGAAAATAGCCAAAAAGGTCACACGGTTGTTGTTAGAACAGCCACTCCAGCTTAATCACAACACTGATCAATGCGCTTTCTTGTGACCAATTAAGATTCTCCATCAAGGACGAGATATAGGATGCATGTCTTACCAAAAATAGTTCAGATAAATGAACACGATTTTAACACCTTGGCTTTTTCCCTTTTTTTGAGTAATTACTTTTTTTATCGAAATGATTGACCATAAATTTTATGGTAATTTCAAAACTAATTACAAAATTGAGGATTCGAAAAAATATTTATGATGAATAATCACTCATGGGGCACCTGCTGTATCTTCAAGGCCCACATTTGTTGAATATCTGTGTTAAAACAATGTGATACTTGACTAGTTCGAGAGGCAAAATTAGCAAAGCTTCAAGACACCTCAGATCTCAAGCAAGTAGAACCTCAGTGGTGACTCGAGATGTCTGCGGTTCGGGACCCAGTCCAGACGTCATGGGAATGCATTGACGAAATGCAATTAAGGGTATGTTTCAGTAAGTTATTAGTTTTGTCAAATGTAACACAATTTTAATCAAAGCAACATTGTCGCACTCCAGTTCTCAGTCTCCGCACCCACATTAGCAAGTCCGCTAAAGCTCACGGACGTTCCCGTTTAGTCCCGTGAGAAAGAATGAGAGGGAAATACAGTACAGTGCATATTACACATTACTGTCAAAGATGAAAGTGGATTAAGTCCACAAGCAAGCAATTATAGCCAAACAGACTCATTACTTTTGATTGTATGTTGCAAGCAAATCCATCGTCATAGTTTGGTGCCACAACATTGCCTTCCACTTTGTCACTGGTGCGACAGAAGCTGCCAGCACCACTAAAGATCCTGCAGAACTATTGCTGGACCAGTTATCCAGATGAATGCTTGGTGTTTGAGAGGGATTTTCTGGCACAGTAAAGCTAAAAAAGAAAAGACTGGACATCAAAGCGAGTGTGGTGTGGTTTTTGACAAGTTCCAAAGAGTCATCAGTCATTTCTTCTGCTGAAATATGTATCGGAGCTTTGCCATTTTACTCTTCCGGGTTTTCTTGAGCAGCACATATGCTTTACACCCTCTGATTTTTTTAATGAAATGTTCTCAACCAACCATACATGTATACATCCATCTATGACAGTCTTGATTTATGGGACTATTAAATAAATGTGCCTTGTTATCGGGTCCGTAAATCTTAAGCTAAGGGATATTCGTGCAAGAGAAGACTCTTCTTATGCCTTTTCTGAATATAAAGTGTATCTTCCTGAAACAATATATAGTACACAGGACTTAATAACTGATGAAGCCTTGTTCTGGAAGAAATTGCCGTAAAACACCTTTGCTGTCAAGCTATTACTGATATACGCTTGCGCAATGTACTGTTCCTACACTAGGAAAATAAAGGAAACAAAGGGAAGAAGTGCAGAGAATAAGGCTGACTAAAGGGGTAAAATTACTGAAATTTCCTCAAATTAGCCCCTTACATAACAGAAGCTCAAGAATTAACTCATGAAGTCTCTAGAATGGATATGAATGAGTGGGTTTGGGGTAATGTCTGCTGGCTGATGTGGTGAACTTGACTGAACCTACTTTTTTTTTTGCTGTTAATGCAAAATTGTTTTATTTCTGGGCTCATCATCGCTGGGATAGAAAATAGCTGCATTGTGAAAAGCATCAGTCATTTTTCACACTAGTTGGGGGAGAAGTTGTGTGAAATTGCATTTGTTAGTAGGATGCCAGTTCAAGAACTTTTGGGAAGGATGTGTTTGATGTTATTAGAATGCTGGATCAAGAACAACCTGATCCAGTGTTGCAGAACACCCTGAAACATTTCTTGATAAGACACGTGTGAATAACATCTCAGGAGAATTTGTCATAGATTATAAGATGTATTGGTGGTGATGGTTATGCAGCACGTATCGTTTTTAGCTAAAAGTCCTGAAGGTGTTTACAGGTGACACAACGCATCACAGCAAGAAGGTCCATGATTCAGTTAAAGGCCCCAACTGACATCCAGTTGGTTTAAGCATTAAGCAGAGGGAGCAGCATGCTACTGTCTACAGCCTGGTTAAGAGTGCTTCTTCGTCAGTGATTAACGAGGCTAGGAAATGACAAGGAAACCTCTTTGAGGGCCATAAATCATTGAAAAAATAACAGCACTGGATAAATAATAGTTAGGCAAGTCAAAATATATTGAATAAAATGTAAAAAAGACGCTTTTTTTCTCAAGACGCAGTTTTAAAAATTAGGAGTGTGCCGATTACGGTGGCCCAGAGTCAAAACACATCTACATTCCAGGAAACGCACCCACATTTTAAAAAAACACACCCACATTTCAGATACCGGAAAGGTCGGGACTACACATATTGTTTGTGACTGGACAGTACCCATGTCATTCCCGACAATTATTCTTTAGTGATTTCTTTTTGATTCACCGTTCACCTCGGACTAATATATTGGGACAAGGTGAACAGATTTAGGCTAATATTTCCGGTGGTGGTTTATCACAAAAACCGATCGTTTCATGCCTTAAGACATCAATGTGTTGTCACGAGCCACAGGGTGTAATTTGGATTTGTCTGTGAATGTTATTTTTACTTTGAAAGGTTTGACACCCATCCACTTCCATTAAATGACTACCAGACTGCCACGGCTAAAGCTAAAAATCTTTGTTTGTGTTCTGCTGAAGAAACAACATCACCTACATATTGGATGCCCTGGGGGTAAGCAAATAAACATACATTTTTCATTTTTGGGGGGAACTATCCCTTTAAGTTAAATGAAGTTAAGAAATGTAATAAAGATAAGAAATTTTGAGTTCTAAGGTGCTAAGAACATTAAATCCTGTATATATACCACAGACTAAGTACATTAAAGAGATTAAGTTAAATAAGGCCCTAAATACAGGAAAAGGAGGAAACCAGGGAAGGATCCTAAATGAAAACACAACTCAGGGTAGTCTCACCTGACCCGGGCTCCCGTTGGAAAGCTCCTGCCATACGGAGCAAGGCCCCCTTCAGTCCGAGCCTCCCTTGGGGATCCCCTCCGATGTGCAGCTACGGCTTCAGGAAGAGCGGCCGGGTCAGGAGCCACGGCTTCAGGTGAGAGGGCCCCTAGTTCCCCCAGAAATTTGGGGGGGGCTTCAGGTGCAGGGGTCACAGCAGGAACAGGGGCCTCAGGGACAGGAGCCACAGGAACCAGGGACAGGAGCCACTGGAACCCAGGACACTTGAGTGCAACAGGCTAGAGTCTCTGGTGTGCAGCGGTTTGGAGCCACTGGGGCAGGAGCCTGCGGCTGTTGAGAGGACAGCATGGAAGGCCATAGCCATGTTGGAGCAGGCACTGGCGGCTGGGGCTGCTGTTGGGCCGGCCAGTGCAGCGGACTGGAGCCACAGGGAACCTTAGGACTGGAGCCACTGGGACAGGAGCCTACAGCTGGTGACGGGCCTGCGTGGGAGGCTGTAGCCGTCTTGGAGCTAGAACAGGAGGCTGGGTTGCTGTGGGGCCAGCTGCTCTGCTAACGTGCCTGACTGCTCTGCTAATGGGCCTAGCTGCTCTGCTAATGGGCCTGACTGCTCTGCTAATGGGCCTAGCTGCTCTGCTAATGGGCCTAGCTGCTCTGCTAACGGGCCTAGCTGATCTGCTAACAGGCCTGACTGCTCAGCTAATGGGTCTAGCTGCTCTGCTAACGGGCCTATGCTCCCGGGCTGCCGGTTAGCATACTGGAGATGGGGGGAATTTGTCTTCCTTAAAATGCTACATAAAATTTGTATTACATGTTTTATCTCTGTATTCATTCTACATTATTTATAGTATTTTATCTATAGTATAACATAGTATATAGTATATAGTTTTACAAACTACACGGATGCATTCATTAATTAAATGTTTGTTGATTTAGTTATTCCTCCTCTAAAAAGGAACAAAATTAAATACATTATATAAACTTGTTTAAATAACATCTACTTTTTGGAAATGTTTTACTAGCTCTTGAACTTGATCATCTTATCAAAATTAAATAATCTGACTTTATTTAAATTAGAATTTAAATTATTTTAGATTCTAAATTGGACTAATTTGCTGACAAATTTAATGACACACATATTACATTTATTACCTCAAATTACATTGTAAACTTATTTTTGTGCTATTTATGGTAAATGTTTTCTTGTAGATTTGTGAACGTGCTACTATTTTATGTTACTTAATGAATTGATATTTATTTAAGCAATAACTCCTGCTGGAGAACACAGACAGAAGTAAGACTTTAGGACACATTGGAACTTTCCTACTGAATATAAAGACTTGAGAAAATAAAAGAGTTAGACATGTTTTCTAAAGAGCAGAGTCTTACCCTGAATGTGACCAGGGGTCCACAAAACAGTGGGATGGAGGTCATCTGACTGTCCACCACAACACACTAAGAAAGAGAATTTTATTGTCATGATATATAAAATCCAGAGGTCAGAGTGATACTTTCCACTCAGTTACTTAATGGTGTGTCTTGTACCTCACAGCTGTCGTCTGTAGTTGTAAACGGGCCAGTCGGTGCCCGAGCTATGTTTACAGCAGAACATTAGAATAACCAGAATAATTAATTAGGAGTGAGGATGTAGATTTTTAAAAAATTGTAATCAATTAGCACTGACAATGTAGATTTAATAAATTATTAATAATCACGGCTGAGAATGCAGATTAAAAAAGTATTAATAATCAAATAGGGCTGAGGATGTAGCTTGAAATAATTAATGAACAATCAATCAGGACTGAGGATGTAAATTATCAATGAAATGTAAACAAACACTACGGAAACCTATGGGGGTATTCTTCGTACGTCGCTAACTCGGTTAGCTGGATTTGATTGTTGTGGATTTGTCCTGATCTTGGATTGTTT
>JBBMFX010000001.1:36021793-36037025 GCA_037832545.1 Rhabdalestes septentrionalis
CTGACCAATCACAGACGTCCATCATCCAGCGCGGACGTCGGATGCTTAGAAAATTGAGCTTGACTCCAACCGACGATCCAACCCTGTTGGAACGCCCATACGACGTCGTATCATGGCGACCCAACTGATCCGACATGCTGGAGCAGTATAAGTATGAATCAGGCTTAAGAATAAAATATACATAAAGTATCAGCACAAGGTGAAATTGTCCAAAATATAATGTGGATGGGGCTGGTATTCCACGGGGAGGGTTGGGGTTAGATCTGTAATTGCTTTGCCCAAATTGCATTGCGTGTGTGGTAAAAGGATTAATCAAACTGGAGCTTTACTTCAGCTAACTAGCTCAACCATAATTGGCTACCAAATTAAACTCAGAGCAGAAAGTCACATCCTGAGATAAACTGAAGCTGCAGCAATGCCCTCATTAAGTGGTGGCAATTTGCAGGACAATTTCTACGCAACAAGCAGAACAGAAGGGGATGGTGTTGCCACAGTTGTAGGAGGGGTTCTGATTGTCGATCAACTTTAAAAGACAGATATGTGTACACAATTACAAGATTTGTCTAGCATTAACTGCTTGCTTGGAACTGTTTCCAACAAATATCAGCAACTTAACAGTAAAAATGTGAAGTTTCATAAAGCACAAATGTCTACAGGTGAGCTCAAAGCAGAGAAATCAAAGCAGACTCAATGGCAAACCAGGGTCAAGCATTTTAACTTCGAAAACAAGCTGAGCAGGTTTTGCAAAATGCCAAAGCCTACAAAAATTGGTACATCTTCATGAATATTACATTGGGTTCTGCATAAATCACAACAACGTGTCCAACAGTGTGGCATCCACTGTTACAGAACCAGTTCTTGACAGTTCTAAGCCACTCACAGAAAAATCTCCTTCCTTTAGGAAAAGAGATTAGACTCAAATCCATTTAAGAAGTATTCAAGTTTGCACAAACTTTCCAACTGTCTGGGAGGAATCAAAGCAGAATTTCACACTGCGTTCGGAAGGGAAAAAAGAAAAGGGTGAAAAAGACTTTCTCCTCCGCTGTCGGTGAATATAAATAATCTCAGGCTAGCAGAACTCTCCATGCGAGTCAGATTAAATCAGAGACACAGCAGAGGTGCTCAGAGTTAACTGGCTTGGTGTCCTGGGATGATGCAGATGCCACTGACTGATTCTGATTAGGACATGTGAGTGTGCGGCTGATGTGACGGGACAGGCAGCAGAGCGGGACCCCGCTGACACCTGCACTGGAGTGACTGGCCCGCGTCACCACAGCCAGCCGTTGATGGATGACGACCTGGCACAGCCTGAGCCGGCTGATCTTCATGTATCACACACCTGCCCTGAGCCTTTTATTATACTGAAAATAAATAAATGAGACTAGACAGTTGAAAGGACTTTTTGTCATGAAGTGATAAAGTCCTATAATCTACTCATTTTAAAATCATATGGTCAGTGTTTTAGTAGTTTGCCAGAAGTATTTTTAATGCGCCACTGTTTCACACAACACGTTCATGTGCTTACACTGCCAATGCTAGCAGCAAAGAAATAGTACATCTAACAAGGCTAACTTATTTTTGCAGCCTTGAAGCCCTCGAAGAGTATTTGTGTGAAGTGCTGCTACCTTGTCATGGGAATGTAACTGCATTTGTGTCACTTAATCAATAAAGAATGAAATCATATTTAACCAGCTTTCATAAGAACAAGCGTATGTGTCTGAATTAAATAACTGAATATCTGTAAATGGGTGGCACTAATTTAGATATGTGATTATATTCATATGTTAAAGTGATGGGAAAACTATGTAAAAACATGGTCAAAACACAAGAAAACCCATAATTAGTGATCATTAACACCATGCATTCATATTGATTTGTAAATCTATGCAATATCACATTTAGTCTTGCTATTGGGATAAGATGGATTTTGACTTCATGCAGTTACACCCCTCGGTGGAATGCACCATACTGCAGCTTCTTAAGGCTCTGTTGATACAGAAGACAGCATTTTGCTGACAATTAACACGCCATATGTTGCACTGTCCTAGTTGGCTCCTATGTGAAAGTTCCATAGCTCATGACGTACTGTCCTCTCCTCGCATTTTGCTCTCAGTCCTACACCCCAGTCTGACTGTGTGGCTTGATGTGTGGCGACAGTCTGTCAAAGACAATTTGTTCTGACAACCCCTTCCCTTGAGCACGAAAGACAGAAGAAAGCCAATGGGAATAACAGAACTTTGTGGTGTTGAACATTTACTGCAGTGCATTCAACACAGACCTTGGTGTGTCAAAGGAAAAAAAAGTCATCAAACCTTTGGTGTCTTCCAGCAAGGTGGCTGTCTTAAGAGTGCAAAGCAATGATGGAGGACAAAGGCAAAATCGATACATTTTCAGATTTCTGCTTGTTAAAATGAATGTAAACACTATTCGCAGAGAACCGGAACACCAGATCTCAGTGGTTTGTTACAAAATTATGGAAATTGTACAGAGGTATGGACCTAATTCAGACTTCAAGGTGGCTCTTGTTCAGGCTTTCTCAGCGACAGGCTGCAATTGTATAGATGACAGTATGTTATACAGTCATGGACCCACATAAACAAATCCATTTGATGTTACTCAGCTACTAGAAACTGTGTTTGATGATCTAGGAATACCGTTTGTGCAGTGCTAACATTCTCTGACTCTGTTAACTACTGCCTCAAAGCCCCTGGGCAAGAAAAAGAAAACTTCAGACAACTGTTATGTCTTAGCAGACTGACTACATCTGGCATGAGGAAGAAACTGTGTACATTTACTTTTTGATCAGAATATCACAAAAAGGACTGCTCTTGAACTTTATGCATCATTCAAGTGCTTTTAAGGCAATGAGAGGAAAATCTAACTTTGTTTGTTGCCTTTGTTCTCTCTGCAGGCATCCGGTTTTGATTGCACATTTGTTCTAAAAGTTGACCCCTCTTGAAAAAAATGTGCATTCTTTGATAGACTTTTATGAATGAACGTTTGTAAATGAGCCATCTGAGTGTGAAGGACATATTAACAGTATAATGAACCTTCGTATAGCAACTTCTTCAAATAACATTTCCATTATGTGGTGGTCCTTTCAAATTATTTACCTTTTTTTTCCACAAAAATGGATCTTTTAAAAATCATCCACTGGAATGTTCTTTAGGAAGGTTCTTGTATTGCAACGGCCCCCAACCACTACGGCAGAGTCAACGTTTTTAATGTATCGTGTCACGTGACCGAGATGAGCGTTTTTTCAAAATAAAAGATCTTTCAGAGTCTGATAATTAATAAAATATTTTGTTCAGTCTTTCTGTGCAGCCCAGTACCAAATGACACACGGACAGATACCGGTCCACTGCGTGGTGGTTGGGGACCTCTGTTCTACCACATTGCACAGTATTAGGTCTCTTTGTGTGTCATTTTAAGAATATGGCTGTTTGTTTTCAATGCAACAGTTAAATTAGGTACAGCCATTTCAACAGAAAATGCAAAAGTGTGTAATCATCACTAGAGGAGGTAACAAAAAAGAATCTCCATCTGGGTGGGCAGTTCTCAGTAGGACAAGTTATAAGCTCGCTCGGTGGAGCAGCTTGGCCAGGTGGGTCGGCAGGATGCTTAACTAGTTAAGCCAAATCCACTCCGCAGATCAATGCTCCGTTTAGCCATATTAGTCATGAACCGTCCCACACCTTCTCTGTTCGACTGGCACTGTTTATAGACTGTCCAAACCAAAAAAATCGAGTTAGTGGCTCCTGGGGCTCTCCAAAATAGACTCCTCCGCAACAGCCGGAAAAATGGCCCATGAGAGATTTTCAACATTTTGTCGCTTCATATCATTATTGGGCAGTTTCTAATGCAGCACGTTATCCATTACCACCCAACTGTAGCATTAAAATACACAAGATTCTGAAAAAAGCACCATTAGTTCTAGTACTAGTACTAGTACTTGTATACAAGAACTTCATGCGACATTTCCTCATTAAGGAGTCATTTAATCCCAGTGGTTCAAAAGAGTCCTGCAAAGAACTTTCCATCATAAAATCTTAGCGCTGAAGCTAAAGAGTTGTGAAAACACTGAAGAATGCGCAACAAAGTCACAGCGAAAAGCACATCATGGTAATAAAGCCATCCAAAAGGCTTTTCGCCTCAGTGACCACTACTAGCCAGTTTAAAGGCTATGAACCAAAAAAATGAGCCGTAAAAGATGAATAAACTACAGCGCCCCAGGATCGTTCTGCTCTAAATAAGACAGTAGGTGAAAAGCAGTGAGAGTGCACAGGGAAGATCACTCAAATCTGTCCAACTAAAGGACCTCTGATTGGCCGTTTATTCAGTCATGGTCCTCACTGACTTGACAAGTAAATAAAAGAAGACATTTACACTCAGAACTAACAGAACTGCTGGGCTCACAGATATCTGACCTATTTTTCAAAACTGTCATCAGCTTATTTCACACAGTTTACTGGGCTTCTGGCAGAAAGCAGAAGTTACAGTGGCATTAACTGCTATTAAATTAACTTGCATGCAATACTTTTGGCAAGTTAGGCCTATGACCTATTCAGTAAGTTTGCTAGAACAGAACACACCCTGTGTAATGGTTTCCCTTTTTAAATTACACCCGTTGTTAAAACCCTATGCTTCAATTCAGGTGTGTTCATTCATGAAATCATTAGTAGCAAGTTCACTGAAGGCAAACGCTAAGGCATGCACTCTTAATATGCACACAATCAGACACATTTACACAGTCAATACTTTTCTTTGACCATCATTTTTAGATACTTGACGAGGGTGCATAAGCTTTTAAATGCAAAACTAGCACAGAGTAAGTGAATGGCTGGTTCTTTTATGCAGACATATCAATCTGTTTGAAGTTTCACAGCCCTAGGGCTTCTTCTGGCAATTTCAAAATCTGGTAGCTGTCAGAAAGTGTAGCCGTCCATGAATAATGCATCCATCTACTTAAACAGAAATTATGGTTTCCATTTCAAAACGGAAAGCAGGCTAAAAGGCCCGTGAATTTTTAAAAACAATTTAATTGTGAAAGTCCTCATCAATGCTTCTTTTTTGTCAATAATGGTCTATGCTGACAATATAACATTCAAAGATCAAAGTTACTTCAAATATGTCCCCTTGCAGCTAGAAAACTGACAGTGAAGGTGCTGAGTCAGTGATCAATGTCAATTAGTAAACATCTTTAATTACTTATTTCATTTACTGCTCCTAAGGTCACGGGCCAAGATCACAAAATGAAAAAAGAAAAGATACAGACCAAAGCTAACAGAATGTTCAGACTGGTGAAAGGCTGGCGACTGACTAATCTTTTCCTCTGGCTTTTAAAATGCAGCAAAGAATGAGGGTGTGTGAATGTTTGTGTGTTCATGTGTGTGTTCGTGTGTGTGTGTGTGTGTGTGTGTGTGTGTGTGTGTGTGTGTGTGTGTCTTAATGTGTGTATGTTTGTGGAGGGGGGTCTGATGACCTCTTTTATCTGCAAGACTCTTTCAGGCAAGATGCACTGAAAAGGCTTTTAAATAAAGACCCACAATGCTCGCACACAGCCACAGGCACATTGAGCCATCACTGCAACTACGGGAAGTCTGTATACCAAACAAGGCCAAAATATATTTGATGGAACAGTTTTTAATGCCACTGCTTCCTTAGAAGAGTTTGACAATTCTCTTAAATTCTCACACAAGATTCTGGTAATTACAAAGAACAGCAGTGTTTGATATGACACTGTACATTTTAACTGTAGGAAGCCAATTTTTGTTCTGTATTGTGACAAATTTGCAGTTGTAGAATCAGAGAAGGGCAGTGACCAGCTCAGCATTTCACTCTGGAATAGACAGAGATGTTGGGAGGGGAAGTGAAACATTAATACTGGTTAATAATGAAGTCACCAAAATGGAAACAAGAATATGTAACATAGCTGTATTAAGATCCGTTGATACAGTATATATATTCAGTACAATGTCAAATAACGATGCACTGAGAATGTAAAGCACTAATTCAGCCAATAAAAGAAAGCTAGTTATGTTACATGGAAACAACACAGGGGTCCTTTCAAAAACTGCATCCTAGGCAAATACAAACTGCAAAAAAAACCAATTCACTTAAACCATCAATCAATTTTGGTGTGCATTAACCTACTACACACATAGGCACTGAAAACAGCAGGAAAGGGCTGCTGTCTCTTCTTCACAAAACCAGTAAGGCTAATGGGCTCCCACGCACGTCCGACCCTTTCCCAAAAAGGTTACCTGGGATTGTTTTCGGGAGGACATATTAGACCCAGTGAAGTAAACGACACTAGGAGCAATTTAATAATCAACCTCAAAACACCGTTAGATGCCTCACTCACAATCACCTCAGACCCAGAATGGTGGCATCTGAGGCTGCCACATTTCACTCACATCCCATAGTTCAGTCATTGGCTGGCTGTGCTGTATTGATGGGTGTGTTGGTCAGATTTTCCATTGAACACCCAGTCTGTTACAGAGCAGGCAATGAAGGACACGCTGTTGTGACAAAATGCCGCTGTCAGCAGTCCACTAAAACGTTACAAGAGTCTATCTGTTAAAACCTGGAACAGATAATGAGTCAATCAGAGTCCATTTTAAAAAGAAGAACATTTTAAAGAGATAGTTCTGTTATCTGCGCATTTTTATAAAAAAAAATTTTTATTACACTCTGAAATGAAGCTGTATCAAAGTTCTTACTGCGAAAGTCTTCTCCCTTCATTTGCATACACTTAAAGTAAGCTCACTGGGAACGGAGCCCCAGCGGATTTTCATAAAGCATTAAAAAGCCATTTAATCATCCATCGACATTGAGCTCTCTCCTTCCCTCACTTGCAAACTCCAGTTTGTTGCACTATTCATTACAGCTGAAAAAATAATATTTCGCCTAATTAATTAGACTGATTAATATTTTACACAGCAAATAAGTTTCAGAAGTTCACAGATTTACACTTCAGCTTCAAGAATCAACTGCAAACACTGTTATTTCCACCAATGAGGCAACTGAAATCTGCTGCTTTTCTGGATACCCCAAAAATATAGAGGTACATATTCAAGAACAATCATGCCATTAAAATCTATAATCATGACATCCCTACTAGACTCACAAAACACTGACCGTCACACTGTACTATCTGAAACAACTAACAAACTCTCTCTCCAACCATACCTGAGAAGTAGTTCCTACTTAATTAAAGAAATATCATTTAGGACAAAACTAACATTCCTAGAACCCACATATTAGCATAGTTCCAGCTGTTCTGTTTATACTGATAACACTTTGATGCTGAAGTGATGGTAAAGAAAAAAGGTCAACTCAAGGTTTGCTTCAAGGCATGATTCAATGCTCAAGTTTGATGCACTCACAATAGTATCAACAAAACAAGACCATTCAACCTCTCAATATTTTTAAAAGGAAATCTAAATGAAGATAAAATGATGACTGTATTCAGTTCAGACACAATTTCCTAACGAGACTAGACCTGGAAGGCAGGGAAGGGTGATGTATGAAACACATGTGCCACACTATTTGTATTGACACACTTGACATTTATAGTGTTTAACACTCTAAACAATGTGGTTACACTGAATATCACACAATGTTCACTGTGTTATGACAAATGCATTTTTTATCTGATAATCCATTGATGTCACACATTGATAACCTTAACTGGCAGATTACTGAGTTACGGAATGCCTCGTTGCAAAATGTAAGCTCCACAATAAATCAGATAACTGCTTTGACAAATGCACATCCCTACAAGGAAGCAAATTAAGACAAACACCAATCTTCAATTATGAATCACCACTGGTTTCACAACCAAAATTGAGCTCTATGTCCAGGAAACCAGGTAAAATTGATTAAATGGTGGGTTGCCTATGTTTCAATGATGAACACATCGGGACTGAGTTATCACAACTTACATATTGGTCATAGACATGAAACTGACCTGTGCGTTCAATGTAGTCCACACACTTCTCAATAAACAATGGAATAGGTCTCTCGGGAGTAACCAAGTTCTGCAGAGGGACCCCAAAGTAGTTGCTTTCCCAATTCCTTCGGGTTGGTGGATACAATGGCTTTGTAGCCTTTCCTTTAACCTAGGGAAAAAAAACAGTCCATTTAGTATAAAATGCTTAGATGTTGATACAAAAACCATGAACAATGTAACAGAATACATAGATCAAAACAGTTTATGATTTCCCATAGGAGTGTCATGTAGTCATGCATTTTGTTTAACCCCCTAAACACCCCCTAACGATAGCCAAAATAATTTTACATATACATTTTTCAAGCAGACACTGAAGTGTAAAGGAATGTACCTTTTTGGGTTCCTTGTTTTTTGGTGCTTTCTTTTTCTTCAGCTTCTTGTCATCCTGCTCTGGGTCTGACGTGATGGCCGGATTGTCTATCCCTCCTTTCCAAGGATCCACGGGTGAGAGCAAGGGGTCTTCTTCACTGCCCCGGTTACCCCTTCCTTTTTTCTTCTTCTGCATTGCAGGCCCTGATTCGTCATCACTGATGTCAGAGTGGACTCGCCTATGGTATGCTTTCGTCTTGCTGAAAAGGATCTTGGAACGATGTTTGTATTTGGAGGGCCTTCTGCCACCCTGAGACTTCGACATGCGCTCAAAACCATTCTCCTCATCGCCGTGCATCCCGTGAAGCCCACCGAAAGAATTGCGCATCTTCACTATCCTGCTATGGCCGTCATCCGGAACAACATAAATGTCATCATTGAAGCCTCTAGATTTGAGTAGGGTGTCGGCTGGCTCCGCATAATTATCAGTCGGTTCAAGATCCTCACCATGGACCATCAACGGACCTCGTGATCTTCTGGTGCTCCTCATTCCAGCCTCAATGGTCTTCAAAAGGTTGGGGTCTAGCTTCTTAACATTAGGCTTGGGTAGCACAGGCTTAGGTCTCACTGGGGGAGGCACTTTGTGATTGCGTTCATGGTCATTTACAGGAGTACTGTGGACAGGGTACTCATTGCCTTCCAGGTCAATTCGATATTTTCGTTCGCTAGGAGTTGGCAGCAGTTGCACATCATCCCCTATAGGACTATAAGGTGGAGGTCCCTCGGCATCGTCCTCAGAGTCTGCATAATATGTGTAGGCTGGAGAATGACTGTGAGGTGACTGAGGGAAGACATCTTCAGTGGTGCCGGTTCCATCCCGTGTGCTGTCAAACATAAAGGAGCTCTCTATACTGTTCTTTTTCTCAAGAACCTCGTTGAAAAACGGAGTGAACACTTCCGTCTGTCTGTGGTACTGAGACAAGGAGTAGAGTGCCGTGAATTTAGCTGTGATTTCCGTGGCAATGTGCTCTCCCTCAGTCATAAGCTCTTTTATCGCTTCATTCTCAAAGAAATCAGCCTGGCTGTCTGTGATGGCCACCATTTGGACTGGAATGACATCTTGGACTTCTGCCAAGAATGCCCGCAGCATGGCCATGGAAGACTTTCGTTTTGCTGAATAGACAAGTATGTATCCGTGGACCAGCTCATCCTTTCTGATTCCAATTGAAGAGTGGTACGAGAGAATGGTTACTTGTATGCGTCGGCGGCTATCACCGATAATTTTGTCCAGGATCAGGGTGTTGCTCTGGCCAGGCTGGCCAGCACTGCAGGAATGTGAGTCCAAAAAAGGTGAGAGAATAAGATCCACACTGAATGGATCCCCGCACATGGCACACATGACTATCCGTAAATCAGTCTCAGAGAGATCTTTGATTGAGGGCATTGGGCACATCACATCGAAATTGTGCTTTAGGCCCTCTAGGACTGCTCTGAGCGCCTGTTTTATTTGAGACTCATTAAACTTTCGTGGAAAGGTCCCGGAGGGTATGTCTATGAATGTGCACTGTAGCTTATTGGCAAGCTGTTGGCCCTGATGCCTTAAAATAGGCATGTTTTTGCAAACACTGTCTCGCTGACTAGCTAAGATGAGAATAAATGGTAATGGCTGGGCAAACCTGTCTCTTCTGTTCTGGGTGATCTCAGCTCGGATTCGGCTTATGCGGTCCCCAATGTAATTGAGTGACTCTATTGAGCTGAAAACACAGAAGAACCCATGAGGTTTGAAATTCGATACCCAAGAGTGGCTCAAAAGCATGGGAGAACTTACATCGACTGGCAAAAGGTCTAATTCATAGATTTTGCCATCCAAAGTGTACTCATCATCGGTTGACTGAGCTCTTATTTCATTAGCAAGTTCTTGAGCTAGTCCTTCTCTGCCGACAAGACACAAGTTAACTTTATCCAGACTGGCGCTGTTGTAGTAAAGACTGGTGCGACCATGGTCCAGCTGGACCAGCCTGTTGGCCAGGACATGCTCAACTTTCAGATCCACACAGCTTGCCCCACTCAGACATGTCTCCTTGGTAGGATGATACACAAACCCAATGTGCTTCAGTAATAGGGACTCCCTATCTGGGGCAAGTTTCTGAAGAGCCCTATATCTAGGTTCCTCATTAAGTACGGCGTGGATTTCACTCATTTTGTCATAGCTTGGGGTGGCATTCAAATCCAGGTCATAAAACAGCTCCGCGTGTTCAAAGAGCATTTCCTGAAATTCCTCTTTGGCCCTTTCAACAATTTCCTGCTGATGCCGCCCGTAAACATCCCTGCGATCAGCCTCAGTGATATATTTGTACGCCTCGTCCTCCATCACAAAGCACATGACCTCCTCCCAGGGTTGGCCAGGGCCGATGAAATGCACTCGTTCCAGTGTCTTCTTGAATTTCTCCTTCATTTCCAATCGCCTCTTCTCAGATATCAAATGCTGGACGTGGTTTTGATAAATCCTCTCGCCTTCCATGGTTTTAAGGATGTCAAAGGGCACTCTTCTATCATCGGTTTTGTTAATGTGATCTGTCTCGTCCCAAGGGGTTTGCTCCAGCACAACAAAATAGTACTGAAACTCAGCCCTGCCCTTCATGAGGTTCTGAGCCTCTGCCCAGCTCAGGTTCTCAATCTCTTCTAAATTGTTAAGCAACTTGTGAAAGATTTTTGGAAGATTGGAGAGATACTCCTCTCTCCTTTTCTTGATATGCTCTTGCCTCAGCTGTTCAATGTGCTTCGAGAAGCTGCTCTTTGCCTTTCTGGTGCCTTCCAAGTTGATGAACTCCTCATAATCTGGGTGATTTTTCAATGTATTGCTCACAATTTTCCAGCTTGTGTGATAATCTCTAACAGTTTGCACAATTAACTTTTCAAACCTGTCTGAGACAGTAGCTA
This sequence comes from Rhabdalestes septentrionalis, assembly GCA_037832545.1. Taxonomy (NCBI): domain Eukaryota; kingdom Metazoa; phylum Chordata; class Actinopteri; order Characiformes; family Alestidae; genus Rhabdalestes; species Rhabdalestes septentrionalis. The sequence goes on from JBBMFX010000001.1 coordinate 36,033,057, forward strand.
CTAGCTGTCTCTGGGTTTTGTACGCCTCCAAATAAGGGATGATTTTGGGTTTGCTTCGTGTTTTGTCCAACTGCTGGGTCAGAGCATTGAAACAGAGCTCCACATTGACAGATGACCGAGCGGAAGTCTCGACCACGAGGAGATTCTTTTTGCTTGCAGCAAAGGCCTGAACATCCCTTAAATATTGATCGACACATTCGTCACATTTTGTTGCAGCAATGACAATAGGTTTTTTTGACTTGGCAATTTGTGAGTGAAGGCTACTGACAAATTTTATCTGGTCATCAAATTTTCTATTGCATCCCTTGCTTACATCTATGCACAAGACAAAACCGTCAATATTGAGCTTCCCGTCAGGCATCTGTTTCTGATCAAAGTCCTGCTCCAAGCCAAGCTGATCTGTGCAAATATACATTAGTTTTTCAGCAGACTGCAACTTCGTGGTTGCAGCCCGCTTTGTGTACGGTTGCAAATTTGTGCTCCGATGAGGCAAAAAAGTCTGGTCGTCAATAAATTCAGTCTGTTCGATAACTTGAATTCTACACTCAAGGCCATCGTCCCCTCTGTGTAGCACTTCCCCCCAGTACAGAAAGTGATCATTATTCACCACACGCCCTCCAAAGTCAATTGTGCTCAACACAGAAGTGTGCTCAGAGTAGTAGCTATCTGCGCTGGGGTGCACATATCTGTTACACAGGCAAGACTTGCCCACGCCACAGTTGCCCTTTTCTTTCTCAGTGCCTGAGAGCCCAACGACACTGATGGCATATGTCGGTGGACGGGGCTCCTTATTCTTGGCCATTATAGTGCCCCACTCATTGCCTTGTCACTCGAAGCAAAGTCTGCCAGCAAGGCAAAGATGAAGTTCCATTTCTTACTGGTGATGCATCTCCATGTCGCAATCTGAACTTGTCGATGTTCCTTTCTGCTGGATCATCCGTTACGGGGCAGCTACACTTGCCCTTGGGTATCACCTACCTGCAAGGTCATAAAACAGAAATTACTGGATGATTTCAGAGACATCACTTGTACTACTAGAAACACGACAGCTGAGTGGACGTACAGAAAAATAATTCCTGGATGAGTTTATTTTAGGTATTTGCATCTATTTGATTTGATTTAAATAATTAGATTTTTATTCAAATTCCTTAAAATATGCATAAATCTGTTTAATCAGTTAAAACATGAGCATCGGATCAAGTAAGATTCATTTAGATAAAATGTATGAGATGTGTACATCGTGTTTATTTAAAGATTCATGATTAATACATAAATCTGCCTTTGTTTATTCAAATCGCATTTGTTTTATGGTATACATAAATCTCATTATTAATTGTTTCCTTTACATGTGACTGACAAATATGCAGCACATAACGTTTTTTGGCCGGTTTCTGTTAAATCTAAGTGATTCAAATGGATGGAAATTTTATATGAAATTGAAATACATAAATCCCTGGAATTGGGCCAAATATTTCTGTGAGTGTGTACATTAATAGGACTTGAATCTATTCATTGAACATCACACTGCAGAGTAATAGAGGGAATACTATGTTGCAGCAGTATCATCAAGAACAGTATTTTGTAACATCACAGACCTATTTTCAAAAAACTGTGTGCCACTTAATACAAACGTCTGTTTAGGAATACATTAAGCTGCAGTTAGGACAATAATAAAGTGGATGGACCCTCAATGGACCCTGAATATTGAATATTGACACTAAATATTTAGAAAAAAAAACTTTGTGAATACTGTTCATACAAACACTCACAAATATATCCAACAATAAGTGGAGGGAGGTCTATAATAAATATGAATTCTCTTTCTACAGTGAATCTACTTGAATGACCTGAAGCAATTTCAGGGAGTGAACATATGATAGGGACCATTTTTTGATAGGGACCATTTTTTTTTATTTTGCTGCCTCTCTGTATGTATGATAGACCAAATCAAGATGCATTCACCAATACACAAAGTATCCAGACAGTACCCGCCCTGTGGTCAGAATAGGTCACTCATGCAAGAGGCCACTGGAAACATCACAACCGAGCACACTGCAAGACAAGTTAGTGTCAGCCCATGCACAATAACTGCGCCAAAAATGCTTACTGCAACTGGACCGACCTAACAGGCATGTGGCACATACATTTACAACCACAAAAACTGAAAGCATTCACTTGAAGAAAATATTTGCCTGCAAATCATATGTTCTTCTAATGACTAGTGTATAACAGTATTGATCAGTAGGATTTCTAGGTATTAACAACTAGTTCTGTGTTTTTCAGGCAAAGAATGTTGCTTTGAGCTTTTTCAGTTTCTGTCTTGGACGACCAAGTCACGGTTTAGTGTTTCAGGGTGTGTTAGGTGCAGGGACTATATTAAATCGTGCAGCACTGTGACCTCCGGTGAAGAGCACTGCTTAATGGGGGCAATATCACAGAAGTGGGTAATACAACTATTAGACAACACTCACTAAATCCAGTAAAAGAAAATCGAAGACTTTCCCCCATTGATGACACATCACGAATTCACTCAGTGTTAGGAAAACCAGGAAAACTAGTTATTCATTTATGAAGAAGCGTGTCGCAACACTGAGCTGACTAATCAAAAACTACCTAAAAACACTGAAAATTATTTTTCCATTCTTTTCCTTGTCTTCTCACTTAGGTGTAGCACTTGCGTGCTCACACTTACCAACAAAGGGACTAAATAACATACACACTAAATACAAATTCTGAAAAGAATACTTAGGTATTTCTATACAGCACGGACCAATATTCCTAACGCTTTATGAAGGAAATGTTATACTGACACAAGTGCAGTTACAAGTGACAATCTGTTCCACTTTTAAAACTCCATTAACAACATACTACCTGTCTTATATGTTCAGTGTGACTTGGACCAGGTTATCAACAGTATGTATAATTTTCCTACCTGGATCAATTTTCCAGGATGACGTTTTTCATAGAACACAAAATGGCAATATTAAATCGACCCGATAATATAACAGCGACATACATGTAAAGCGTCAATGGCTTATCACTTAGTATGTCAACTACAATGTAATAACATCTAACACGCCAAATACTCGCATGATCTATATTTAAATACTCAAGTACTGCATTTTAACACGTTATTGCTGGCATATACGTGAGCCATGAAGTCCCTATATAGGCAGTCTATAAATAAAACTGTTGCGTGATTTGTATAATTTAGTTTTTAGCTCGGGTGTAGTCTCCTGAAGTCAGTAAACACGAGGTGGTCGACCCTGAGAGGGGTCTGGGGGGCTCTGGCTGAATGGACCAGAGCTATTGTTACAGAGATCCACGCCTGCTAGCCAACTTACTTCGACGTTGGACTTTTTAAACCACGTTTATACACAAACTGTGCTTTAATTGACAAAAAGAAGTCTAAAACTGTAGCTAGAGGTACTTGTGCTGTAAGTTAACCCTGACAGCTGGTTTCAGTCCGAGAAAAAACAGAATACATTGCAGAAATATTACTCCTTCGACCAAAATCAGTGGCTTGAATTAACGTTCAAATGAGAGGTAGCCACTCACTGGGGCTATTTTTGAACGTTATAACGGAAAAATGTAACGCTATTACCGACTGTACAGTTAAGAAGGTATCATCTGAAGTGTTTTGTCCGTTCTGGGTAATAAAAAACGAGCTACATCCTCAACGCAGGCCTTGGACATGGTCTCCCCTGTGTGTGTGTGTGTGTGTGGTAGCAGAAGAAGCTAGCTGGCTAAGTCCTGGTCTTCTGTCGTGGAGAATCTTTGGGGGAAAAAAACAGTGCCGCAGAGACACAAAAGCAACCTCCTCCAGAACACAGAAACACCAACCGAACCGAGCAGAGACAGAGAAACAGTCACGACACTCCTTTTTCCAAACGCATTCCCCTACCTAACATGGTCGCTCCCAGCTCCCAACACCACAGAGAGGAGGAGGAGGCATTCCCACTATGCCCT
>JBBMFX010000001.1:36040470-36075879 GCA_037832545.1 Rhabdalestes septentrionalis
TCCTCGCTGCCAACATGCCAAATTCAATTAATCAGATTATTATCAAGCCCTACGAGAACTGAGTCAGGGTGTGTTTTAGCAGCAAAATCTCAAAAATGCACTATACCTGCATTTCCTAGGGCTGAGACTGAGAAAAAAAAGATGTGATGGTACAGTGTTAATATTAAACTTATGCATTTGAATGGAAATTCATGTTCACACCCTTGTCAGTAAAAATGTTTTATCATCTGCCAAGACGTACCTAAAATGTTTGTCTTTCTATTGTATCAAACTTGCCTTTGGTCTCATCATATTTAGTCCTTGGTCTCAAGACAAATGATGGTTTGAATGGAGTCATCAGTCTTGCCCGCGGAAGTTCACTTGTGATGTTGATTTGGTACAAACCGAGGCAGAGTTCATTTTTACATCATAATTTCCAACCACATTTTATTCCTTAGAATTAAACAAGATGTATGTGTTGCTGTACTTGTAGGTCTAAATTTGTAAATCTGTCCATTCTGGCTGCATGATATTAGGCTGAAACTCTCCTTTTAAGTTCTGTGAGTGAATCCACAGAGTTAAACAATTCTAGGCTCAGAATGTACATATATAAATATTTACTGTTTTGCATCTTAGGTCCCATGGACTATGTGGCATGATTAGCTAACGGTACCTTTTGAATGTTAACTCTTTAGTTAAAAATGTACGTTTTCAGAATAAAGGCCATTTCAAACTATTTGATTTGTGTTTGACGTCTTTAAACACTTACCCAACGAACACTGACTGAGTCAACAACTCAAAGCCAATTGCTGTGTGTCAGATTTAGCCAAACAACCTTGTTATCGTTTGGGTGTGGTCAGAGCAGGCACTGATCACTGAGAAACTCAAGATACTGAAGCATCATCCGAAATCAGTGAACATTTCACAACGTCTAAATTTCCAAACCGAATTCGAAACTTTTGACCACCGCGAACTAAGCGAGGTGGTGTGAGGACTACCTGTGTGTGTCTGAATTTAAATCAAAAGCACTGCAGCAGGCTTCACTATGTCTTCTTCAACCCCCCTCCACTCTCCAACCCCGGCTCCTCTCATTCATCATGAATTATTCACCTCCCCTCAACCCCAAAATCTCCAGGACCCACTTCTCTCAGATCCGCTGATTCAGAGGCAGCTGCCCTACAGGGTCCAGCTGAGCGCGCCCGGAGCTTCAGACCTCTGTGTAAGTCATTATGCCAGAGACAAGCCTGATTGTTCCTAAGCTCCAGCAAATACGCCTTCTTTGAGTCAGTTTTGATAAACTCCAGACCTTTCAACACTGTTCAGTGATGTAATTGACATTATCTTTCCGGATGTAAGGCCAGGCCCAATGTCGTTTGCTCAAAATGAGTTTCCCCTTAAATCCTCAGGGCTGCTGGCTCGTCTAGCAATCATGCGCTGATGCCTGCTTCAGCCTGGACCAGCACAAAGCCATAATCAGAACGGAGAATGATTGGAGCTGAGGGGGGTGGTGGTAGACTGGTCTCCTAACCCACCACCCCCCAAAGCCCCTCAAAGCATGCATGGAGTCCCTGAACATACAGCGCAATTGGAACCAGCTGCAGCTATTTACCCTGGGCAGCGCCGCAGCTGCATCGCCATGGTTACAGGTCCACGCTCGGCCCGCTGGGTGGGGCCAGGTTTCAGGGGTCACCAAGCATGGGGCCTTGGATGGGGAGATTGGGAATTCATTCGCATACCTAGCAGAATCTAATGGGTGGAAAATAAGCATGTCAGTGTCCTGTGTCAGGAATTACTACCCATTTGAATTTCGCACGATGGCCAGGTTCTGCAAAAGCAGCTTGTCGAAGGGATTTCTGTGGATTCCACATTGTTTTCGAGAGTGAAAGTCTGGCTGAAATTTACAGCCCTTTGCAATCATCATGACACATCCATTTTTCCTTCATTTCGAAGGCAGGAAGTGTTTTTTTCCCATCCAGCAAGAGGCTTGTAGCCGTAGTGAAACACAGGCCTTCACAGAATGAACATTAAAAGAATGAAAAGAAAACATTTTTGCCGTCCGTATGACTACCAATACCTTTCGAAATCGGCTGTAAAACATTTATGTGAATTATTTTAAGCATGCTAACAACGAAAGCTAACATTCCACATAAATAGGGCTGCATTGGGAGGATGTCACCCAATCTCAATTCATAATACATGCTTATGTGCTGTATAATACATGCAAAAGCCATTTTAGTTCAGTTATGAAGACATCCCGCAGATTGGATTTTGCTCATATTCGGGCGAAGTCATTTCTTAGTTTATGACATGAATAATGATGAGAATGTAGCTACAGTGGGCACGGTGGAAATGTGCTTTCTGGTAATGAATTCCTGAATCTCAAAGTGCCTCACACAGTAAGATCAGCATAAATATTGGAATGGCAGAACATTTGGTTCCAATGAAAAATTTAAAAAATAAAATATTTAAAAAAACAACGGAATGTAGAGGAAAATTTCACACTGTACTACAAGCCATGTTTTGAACCTGGAAGACCCAGTCACATATGCTAAAGTATATTTTAAACCTCCATTGATTTAAACCATGCAACATGTTTGGTGTTATCCCTCTGCATCCATCTGCCTTGTTCATGTATCCCCTCTTCATTCATCATATCAGGGCTCATTCATTTTTCATGAACCTCAGGTGACACAGAAAGCAGACACCCTCTCGCCCGCCTCGCGCGGCACAACTCCCTGATTTAATTATTGATTTTTTTTCCCATAGCCTCGGGAAGCAAAGCACTCTCTACGGGTCTTCAATGTGTTACTTACTGCATGGGGCAAAGGCTGCTTTTATAGTGCAGTGACAGCACAGCCATGTCACTGAAATATGCTTTCAGCACCTTTCTATGAAATCATCAACCTACACTCTCAGCCGATTTCACCCGAAAGTAAACCAGCTTGGCTTCAATCACACCCATTAGCGTTGAATAATCTTTCCATTAACAGCACAAATCTGACCTCTTCTTTGTCTTTTGCAATCTGCATTGGGAAAACTGCTAATCTCATCATTCATTCATTCATTTTCTGGAACCACTTAATCCTCACCCAGAGCCCAGCCCGAGGTCAGTGGGGGCAAGGCGGGGCGCCAGCCCAACACAGGATGCACACTCACACCTACTCTTTGAGTTGTGGGAGAGACTGGAGGAAACCAACACCACCACGAGGAGTAATCTCATTATATAATTTAAAAAAAATGAATTCATATTATTGTATTTTCTTTAGATTTATCCCAATTGTCTTCCAAATTCAGTCATGTCTAATTCCACCTACCAGGATTTGGACAAATACTTTAAAAAATATTTGTATTCTGGAACCCCCCGGTCACACACTCGCATGGTTAGGGCACTCGCCCTGTGATCAGAAAGTCGTGGGTCGATGCTGAAGTCCGCCAGGTACCTCCGAGGTTCCCTGACTAAGGAACCGTCCCCACACACTGCTCCTCGGGTGCCGTGTTCATGGCTGCTGCTGCTTCACTTGGTGAATGGGTTAAATGCAGAGGAGGAATGTTGTGCTGTTCCCCGCACCCTCGCCCCGTCACACGCTCAAGTTTAAATTTAAATTTTACTTGAATACAAATACGAATAATTTTCCCTTTTAACAAATACAAACACAGATACGAATAGCAGTCGCTCTGCACATCCCTAATTCATACCATACCTCCAATACTGGAATGGTAAAGGCTAACATACTTCCTAACGTGACGTGTCACTGCCACTGTCATTGGAAAATTACAAAGGACCATCATGTCTATTCGTGTTAGATTACTGAAATGGAGATTGCCGCGACAGGAATTCTCATCCAACATAAGTACCTGACCTCACAAATGTTCTACAGAATGAATGGGCAATGTGTTTCCATGTGTTTAAATACAATGTCATTGGTGTAATGGTCAGACGTCCCAACACCATATACTGTATACTGTAGTACAGAATGAAAACACATGATTATTCCCAATGTTTATTTAAAGTCTGATTCCAAGACAAGTAGTATGAGCATGATTGTTCTGTATGGGGTTTTTTTTGAGTAAATTGTTGCACACATGCTTGGGATGTGGAATGTCTTCAGGCCTAGAAGAGCATCTCAGGTGGCTCTTTTATGAAGCTGCTTGCCAAGAATGTGTTAACCTACATTTAAGGCGAAGTGTGGGTGTTGGGGAGAGTTTAGATTTTCCCAGAGTGAACATCAAAATAATGAAAACCGTGTGTGTGTATGTGTCTTTTTATTGAACATACTGTATAACAAATAAGCCTCACTTCACTCATGACTTTATCCAGACTCCGTTTTGTGGCTACGCCATCAACACAATTGGCCTGTTGTATTTGCTCCATCACCTCATGAAATCCTTGGTAATGATCTGATTCAGGTGTGTTAAAACGTGACTCTATAACAGCTGTTCTAAATTTGACCTTTATTCAAATCCAGACCTCAACTGAAATCTTCTAATTCTATCTAAGGAAATCCACTCTTTAAGAGCATTGACCATTCACCAGTAATGCAGTTGATATCTAGTGAAGTGAAGTGAACATTCTGTCATACGTGAAGCAGAGCACACAGTGTGAACAATGTGAATTTCTTCCTGTGCTCAAGGGCTCTTCAGTGGTGCCATTAGCAGTCCTGGGATTGGAACCCACAACTATCTGATCACTGAGCCTACTCTCTAACCACCAGCTGTCCTGAAAGCCTGTTTATGCACGACATATGCATTTTATGCAAATATGGACTGGAGCAGCAGTTTCTGAGACAGCTGCAATCAGAAAAATTCAACCCCAACAAGGATTTATCAATTAAAGTTGTGTCAAAAAGCAAGATTCTACTTTGCATGATATCTTTATTAATTGAGTGAAACATAAAATCAACAGAGAAAATGAATGATGTAGTATTTGTGTGTAACCGGATATTTTGTTAAGATGGCCATGTCAATTTTTTTTTAACCCCATATAATACTATTGTTTTATAAAGTTTTGGAACGCTATAATTATCCTTCCTTTGTTTCAGCTGTGATGCGTATATAAACCCCACCCATGAAGGAATTCAAGGTGAGCTGCAACCATGGGAAACACAAAGGAGCTTCCACAAAAGCTGAGAGAGGAGGTTATTTATTACATCACACCTGAAGGGATTTGGGTATAAGAAGAGTTGAAAACATTTAACATGAGACACCATTAAGCGCATTATAAGGAAGTATAAAACTCATGGAACAGATGCAAACCTGCCTGGATATGGAAGAAAGCCCAAAACTTAATCAAGGGCCCTTAGCAAATTAATCAGGACAACTAAGAGAAACTCCTGTGTGACTGTAAGACACCTACAGCATGACCTGATGAAGGCTGGCACAAGTGCTTCAGTGGCAGCTATAAGATGTACACTGATTAAAAAAGGACTTCACTGCCAGACTCCAAGACACACTTCACTCTTGACCACAAGGAACGACTTGAATATGTCAGGAGGAATTTGGATACAGGAGTCAGTTCTATGGACTGATGAAACCAATTTGGACCTGTTTGGACATATGGACTGGAGGTATGTCTGGTGTGGGAAAGGCCAGGCTTTTGATCAGAAGAACATTGATGATTTGGAGCTGTTTATCTGCAGCAGGAACTGGGAATCTTGATCGTCAGGGTTGAGTGCATGGGTGGGTGAGGGTGGTTTCAGCACCCTCACTTCAGTTGAAACAAAATTCCGACTGAGAATTGTAAGAAGCTTTTCAACACTTATCGAATATATTTGTTAGCAGCTATAAAAGCTAAATGATGCTCCATAACATACTGAAGCTGGGGGTTGAATAATGCTGTACATGAGTTAAAAGAATTGCATTCTTCATTTGATCTTCAAAGTTAAGTCAAGTTCTGTTGTCAGATCAACTCAAGTATCTATCAGATATTTATTGCCTAGTGAATACATTATAGATATTATTGCCATTTTGCTTAGGAGTGAACATGAGATTTGTTTAATTGAATGATTCATGTTTTGTAAACACAGCCTTATTTTGCTTATTTTTATGTTTTGTCATATCCTTTATAATTATGCCTTAAAGAACAATATTCTTATTTGGAATTTAGGACAAATTTTGTCAGCAGTTGTTAACAACAAATGCAAAGCTGTTCAGTTCAATACTTGCATCTATCCAAGTTAAAACCTGAGAAACTGATGATTTTTGCAGTGTTCTCATTTTGTTTACACACACACACACATCACGATCATCAAAGAATGACTTCAACTGACCCTAAAAATCTGGAAAAAGAATCCCCAGGAATACAATTTCAGAATTTTCCCTACAGCATGCCTGAGCACATTTACGAAACATTTATATCTGCTGTGCTTACTCCGAACCTTTGTCTTTACAGGTGTCTCGGCTCATAAAACACCACAATCAATTATAAGTGTGGTTGGAGTCAATAGATTTTCAGTTCCTATAGCATAAAAACTAAAATGTATTGTTCCTGGCAATCAACCATATACCACGAAGAACAGACATTGGATTCAGTTTTTCATTTTGCTGACCACAAAAGTAAGGTCATTAAAACCACAGAGCCCACTTGGGACATGTAAAGGAAAATGAAACAAGTGCGCAGACACAGATCAAAACATAGTTGTAAGTTCAGCCCTGGTATTCCATGACCAGAATGAACCCTTTGAGATGATAAGCAAAACTGCTTTGTTGACCTGATGAATCACAGGCCGCTCTGTCTGGAACTGGAGGGAGTGCAGCTGCTGCAAGGGTCAAGTTGAGGGAGTGAGGAAACTATGCAGGAAGTGGCCCTGTTTGGTGCAGGGCTCTAAAAAGCTCTTCTGTTGACTTCTGCCCATCCTTTCAGCCGAATCTGGGCCTTAAATAACACTCAGTATCACAGAAACACTTATTCTGAAGAAACACTGACGATCAGCCTTCTCTAACCGTACTCAAGGAGCGTTAAGTACAGGCATAATTTCAGTTACAGCGCAGTCTAGTGAACATAAGGTGTAATTGCATCTGCAATCTGCAAAACATTTCTGTCATTTTAGGGTTGTTAGGAATTAAGAGCACTCAAGAGTTGCATAGCAAGTTTATTTGTGCTTTGTTTCGACTGAACAAATGTAAAACCTTGATCATGTACAAACAGAGAAGTGCGTCAATGATTACAGGCTAGACAATCACTGAAAAAACTGAAGGCTTGCGTAACTGTGTAGAACCATGAGTTTTGCCAAACCAATGATAAAGTTGTTAAACCATAGCAGTACTTAGTAATCAGCTAAATACAGCCTCAAATATTTCAAATAATCATCCTTGCACTGGTTACAGTTTCAAAATAAGTTGGTGGGGCAGAATGCCATTTACTCTTCTCACATGCTGCTTTTCTGAGATTGTCATGGATATTATAAGAGCTTCTAGAACTGTGTGTTTTTTTTTGTAAAGAGCAAAATTAATCTGTGTTAACAGTATGAAGAGCAGGTCAATGTGTGAAATGTTAATAAATATAAGTACATACATAGTTTTTGGTTTTCATTGCTTTTTTTATGTGAGACTACTAGCTCTTTTTTGTTATTAAATGTAAGTGTTGTGATAATTGTCATATTTCCAATTTTTTTGTCATACTGCAGATTGAAGAGACTACTGTGGAAACAGTTTCCGTAGTAAATCACTTTGCTGGAAACATCTGCAATTGCGTCTGCTTCCTGATCCATTCAATTTGGACCACAGACTTTTCTGAAATCTTTCGGTTTTCCTCCAGCCGGTGAAATCCTATTGTAAGCTGGACTCCCATGCAGCTGCAGTGGAATGGGCTCAAGCTCCAGTAAACTGGATTTCCTCTGGATTTCACACTGCTGTACTATTTATCCATGTACATGATGCACTGAAGTACAAACAGCTCCAAAGTCTAAACAAAATCAGATGTTTTATACTATGTACATGTAATAAAACTATTGAAAATGTCAGAACACAGGGCACAGAATGGGCTTTCACACATTTCTTTAGTCCACCATGGCTCATTATCAGTGTCAGCTTCGTTCACCTGGACTCTTCTGCGAGCCGCCGCACCACTGCTGAGGCTACTCTTCTGTACGCTTCAGCCTGCATGAATGAGCTGAATGTTATTCTCAAATGGAAACGGAGTCAGCAAAGAAACAAATTAACCACCTTTAATTTTGGACACTATTAATTGAGGTTTAAATGTTGGTCACTACATTAAGACCATTCTCATTTATAAACTCTCCCATAGCAAGCTGAGGAACAGTCGACCCCCGAAATTAGGGGGTTACATTACAAGACACCCGCGAAAACCACACATTTTTGATGTTGTAAAAATTTTTAATACCAAATTTCATAGTTTAAACCCAAAATTGCTCCCACAACACACACAAAAAAAAATAAAAAAAGTAGGGTTATGAAACAGGAATATATATACTATATATATGTTTTATATAACAGTTATAGAACAGTGATTCTGACTAACTTTATAACACATTTGAAGATGCCCTCCAAGAACACCAATTTCTGTATGAGACAATGGCCCCATCTACTCACCTCAGGGCTGTCAGGACATGACATGACCACTGGCTGACCCGTGTCTGATGTCTCTCTGATGTTGAGATGAAGCGGAATGTCCCCTGTAGAGAACAAAATGACATTTAACATTGGACTGCTCACAGATCAAAGGACATTCTTTAAAAATTCCATGTTAAATGACACACAGACACACGCCGAAATAAATAAATGCACAGCCCCATGTCAAATATCAGAAAAAGGCAGGGATTAAGCCTAGTCCTGGACCACACAGCAGTCTGTAAGGACAGTCTCCACTGAAAGGAAAATATAGTCTGAGAGCAAGTTTCATTCCCTGTCAGGGAAACTGACGCTAAAGGATAAGAGCACGCTAAGCAGATATGAGTATTAAAATATGTAAAATGTGGAGAGGAGAGATAATTTTAAGCACAGAGATACTGAAAAGTAGCTTAGATCTGCAACATTAAAAGCCCCTATAGTTTGTACATGCACTGCAGACGTGTTCCTTCCTTTAAATTTTCTTTGAAAACGTAAGTCTTACCAAGGACCTCTGCTCCAAGAGTTTGAGCCAACGCTCTAGCCCCATCTGACCCAAAGATGTGTGTTTGGTGGTTACACTGGGGACACTGGAAAACACTCATATTTTGAACCAAGCCCAGGACCTGCAAAAGAAAAAGGTCAGACAGTGACATACTTTTCTCATGAGCTTTCTTACTCAAATATTAACATATTAAACAGAACTGATGCAGCTGAATTTAGCTAATATTAAGCTGTATATATGCTAATGGTGATGATATGCCTTTCAACTTAATGGTGCGAACAGACAGTACAGAGAGTGAACATATTTTATATGCACATCTTAAATATAGGGTAAATTCTCCCAAAGGAGCTACAACCACAATTCATTCTTTTGGTAGTTTTTGTCAAACTCAAAACATCTGGAATTCAACACTCTCTACCCAAACACAAATGCTTCTAAGGTTTCTTACCGGTACGTTAACTTTACGGAACATCTCCGCACCTCTCCGTGCATCTAACAGTGCAATGTCCTGGGGAGTCGACACTATCACAGCACCTACAAGACAAGACAGATATTCCAAATCAATCTAAAAATCGGATCATTTCCCATTTTGCTGAAGGTTTTTGACTGAACTGGGAATGTATTGGAAAGGGTCTTGTGAAGAAGTGTTGTATTGTTATGTTAAAACCTCAGTTTCACTTGGAATTCATGTTTGGTAGATTCTACTCTTTAAGGTAGCTGTAATGTTTCTTTTTCAAAACAATGGAAGTGATGCTATTTTTGATTGCAATTATGATTTTAATAATTTAATCATGAGCTGCTTATTATTATTATTATTATTATTATTGACATGAAAAAAAAAACATTCAGTGGCTCTTCGTACAATATATGCCCACTAGACGATCACCACAAAAGGTACTTATGATGCATATGATGAGTGTAGGTTACAGATTTAGACTGCACAGTACTAAACATTTCACTTAAGATGATTTATTCATTACAGTTACTATACTTCATTTATTTTCTTATGGTCTCCAAATTAGTACACAGTATGTATGTATGTATGTATGTATGTATATATGTATATGTAGGTAGGTATTAGTGTATATCTGTTTCAGCCTACATTTACTTTTCAGCCAATATAAATCTAGGCTTTTGTATTAAAACTAACATTTCTTATTTTAACGGCATAGCCATTCATTTAAAACACAGTTGTCAATGCATTTGAGAAAAAAATGTTACGGGCCAGTTAATTGCAGACAGCAATGTATAACCAAGATATTTCTTTTCTTATGAACATGTAAAGGTCTGGGAGACGATATGCAGTGAACTTCTAATTGATGCATTGGATTCAGGAAAAAAAGGTTTTTAACACTGGTTCTTGGACGAATAGGTCACAACACATGGTGCAGTACACCATGATGAGTATGGTACTGCTTAGCCACAGAGAACTAAGAGTGCTCCCTAACCCATCTCCACTGTCGACAGCTCCTAAATTAGATAAAGTCAATCTGGTTCAATAAGTTAGTGAATGGCCTGGTATGTTGTCCACCAGGATGCACTATGGGCTGAAGTCAACCTTGTGGAGGGAGTGGGATTCTCTGTGAAATGTACTGCTGTTAAATTCTGGTCGTGGGCTTTCATGTGGCACCTACTAAACAGACCTGGAACACTTTTCATGGTGATTGTATTATGCACTGGCAATGGCCTGTTTTAGCAGGAAACTGCCATATTGCATTTTTTTCAATGATTTGAAAAAGATCACCATCTAAATTTTTCAAAAAAGGAATGTCAGTTTTAATGCAAAAGCTGAGGTCTATCTATAAGCATATTTGAATATTGACCTGATGGCCCAGTGGTTAGAGCTAGTCAACAGTACTATTTCTATTCAATCCCATATCAATAATTACCCGGTCAACTTTTTTTTTTCCATCTTCATAATATAACATCTCCATCCCTCTCTTACTCCACCTTCTGCTGCTATCCTCGTCCACAGTCTTGTTACGTCTGACTAGGATTATTATTCTGTCTCTCACAAAACTCTCCATAAGCTGCAATTGGTCCAGTATGCAGCCACACACATCATTACCCCCTCTTCTATCCATTGCATTACTTCCATTTTGCAGCAGCTCTACTGGCTGCTGGTTACGTTTCCTATTGAATTTTAAATGATTCTGTTAACCTCAAAGATCATTTCCAACCTTACCTATCTAACCTTACCTCTCCATGCCTATCTGACCTCCTTCATGTTGCCAGTCTCTCTCATATGCTTGAATCATCCCCCTCCATCCGTTTGACTGTCCCCTCTGCCTATCTTATCACTATGGGGAGCAGAGCTTTCAAACCTCTCTCTGCTCCCCAGCACTGGAACTTACCCAAGCTCAGAAATATCAATTCATTTTCACTCTTTAAATCCGCACTCGAAATCCATTTGTTTAAGCTCGCTTTCTCTCTTTGATGCATTTGCAGTGTTTATATTTAATCTGTCCCTTAATCTTATTACGGTTTTATTGTTTGTTTTTACTTTGTTTTATTGTACAGTGTCCTTGGGCCGGTTCCATGAAACAGGATTAAGGGAAAGTCTGGCTTATTTCAAGGGAAAGTAAGGCAAAGTAAGCCAGACACTCGTGTTTCATGGAATACCCCCTTAGATGGAAGAAAGGTCCCAACAAATAAAATTCATTATTATTATTAGTTGCTCCTGTGATTGGAGGGGCGTGTGTTTTAGTGCCAGAACTGCTAGAGCTACCACTGATACACTCGTGAGCGAAGTACCATCCTTAAACACTGCTCCCCGGGCGCTCCCTTTTGGTTGATGGCCACCGCTTCACTTGCCGAATGGGTTAAATGTGGATAAATATTTGTTCACGCTGTGTGCTGTGCTTTGGTTTGTCCATGAGTGACTATAAGAGGCATTTTGCTTTACTTACCTATGTTTACATTCACATTTATGGCCTTTAGCAGACGCTCTTATCCAGAGGGACGTACATCACTGCACATACATACATACTCATTTTGTGAGACCACTGAGCATCTGTGGGATGTGCTGAAACACCAGCTCTATTCTGAGGTGGCTTCACCTCGCAACGCACAGGACTTAAAGGATCCTATGCTCACATACTGTCAGAAACCACAGTGTATCCTCAGAGGACCAGCCATGTTAGACAGGAGGAAATATGTTTTTTTCTGTGGTGTGATTGAGTATATCATCTACCATATGTGTAAAAAAGCTGAATTTACCAGCTATTGGGATGTTCTGAGTGATGGAGAGTTGGACGTCCCCGGTACCGGGTGGCATGTCAATAACCAAGTAATCCAAAATCCCCCAGTCTACCTGAACACATCATAACACAACAGGAAATTCCAACAACATCTAACTCCTGAAAAATGTTACCTTATCAATCACCAACCACTAAATCTGAGTCAAAAGAAGAAACTAATAAACTGTTCGAATTAAGGCATTGTATTTTTTTCCAATAAACAGAATAAATCAAAGCACCAAAATCATACAAAGCTACTAGACCTACTTAAACCTACCTGTCTGAGAAGCTTTTCAATAGCAGACATCACCATCAGACCTCTCCACACAATGGGCGCTGTCTCTTCAACCAGAAAGCCCATTGACATACTGCAGGAAAGCCAGGAAAGGCAGGAAAAGACAGGAAGTCAGATTTTTTGCATTTGACCACTTAAACACTTCAGTTTTTCACTCTCGGGCTACGATAATCACAGATATATCTCATATTAGTTAAAGAACATCTAACATTTCCGTTCAGTTATAGAGTTATATATTATTTATAAATAATATTATTATTATATTAATACATTTATTATTAAATAAAACAAGAATTTCAAACTAATTTAAGGTTTGATACAATAAGACAGAATTCAAGGCAGTATTGTTGTATACTCACCAAGGGACACCGAAGTTCACAAGAGGTCTCATTAGGTTGTCTTAAAATAAAGAGAAATGTTATACTATGTTTTTATCACATTTTACAATAATGCAATGTTATGGGATATTATATTTATTATGATACAGAATATGCTAATATGTATTATTATATGAAATATATCACTATTACTTACGATATTTAACAAAAAAGCAAGCAGAATATAAGAAGAAACAGTTAAAGCTATTTTATTGACCTATACTTTATTTATTCTTAACTAAAAAAAGAAGAAAAGATGTAGATTACTGCTTCTTATATCACTTACTGTCTGTTAATTCTGGGCTTCCTTTTAAGTTCATCAGCTTTGGAACTGAGGGGCCATAAACATCAGCATCTAAAAGACCCACTCGCTTAGTCTGCATAAAGGAGGCAGGCACAGACGAGAAACATGGAAAGTTAGTTTAGTGCGCTGCAATACAGTTTGAGTATGAATGGTTTTTCAGGTGTTACTTTAGTACCTGATCATTAGCCATCAGTCCAAGAGTAAGATTCACTGTAAAGAAAGTATAAATAATGGGTACTTACACATCATATTAAACAGGAACTGACATTACATTCTGAAGATCTTGCACCCATTTTAATTAGTCTTTTTGACACATTAAAATACTTATTTGTGGACAAAGGTTAAGCACAGACTTGGAATACATTGTAGCTTTTAAAACCTTGGCTTAAGTTGAATCTGGGTCCTGGAAACATGGACTTAATGTGGAAAGGTCTGTCCAAAGTCACATCCTTACAGTTAATTCTCTCTACATACCAGAGTAGTAACATCACCTGATATAGCAAGTTGCTGTGTTACAACCATTTCATGCCTTGTTGAGAATCAATCACTGGCCAAGTAAAGTTCCGCCTTAACAGTGGCGGATCAAGCTTTCCAAAAGTGAGGGAGTTCTGAGACACGGATGCCAAATGATAAATACAATTTCACCAATTTAATAAAATATAATCTGACTAAAGTGGGGGGGATGGAAACACATTTTAGCAAAAGTGGGGGTGTTGAATCACCCACACAACCCCACACCCCCGAGTGCTACGCCCCTGCGCCTTATAGTCATGCATGAACACCCAGGGAGCAGTGTGTGGGGACAGTACCTTGCTCAAGGGCATCTCAGTGATGTCACTGTCTAGGGATTTGAAACCCACGACCTTCTAATCTCAGGAAAAACTCCTTAACCACTAGGCCATTATTTATTAATATTAGTCAATTTCAAATTTCAAGGGTATTACAACAGAAATGGTTGCAGATCTCCAGTCCTTTTTTCAGCTAAATGTGTGCAGCCATGTCAAAATCTTAAAAACAAGGACAAGTCAAGGTTACCTGCTGTTGTAGACTTCCCAACACCTCCTTTTCCTGAAGCGACAACGATGACCTGTTTCACACCTGCTATTGGTTTTTGTTTGGGTAAACCTCGTGCCATATGCGCCTTCTGTCTTTCCTGCAGTGCTCTCTCGCTGGCACCCGACGTCTAATAAGTGAAACAGACTCGTCACTCATCAAACACAGAAAAAACTTCAGCCCAGAAAACTAGTAAGAGCTACTGAGACTATATTATCTAACCTAATTCTGTCACAATTTTTGTGAGGAACAATTTTTGTGATTGTGTGTACAATTTTGTCCGGAAAATTGCTTACATCTAATTACAGCATATAATGAGATTACATTTATTCTTCATAGGGCATTAACCGTAACTTAACACATTTAAAAACACAACATATCCAAACATTACCTTAAAGTGCAGCAGTAAACATTTTGTAATATTTGCCAACAGGTTGGTTAACAGATGGACTCACAATCTTTCTGCAATGTTATACACTAAATGGACCAAATATTGGGATGCCTGACCATCACACCAATAGATGCTTTACTGACACTGTATTCAAAAAGATAGACTTGGAGTTGGTCCCCCTTTGTAGCTCTAACAGCTTCCACTCTTCTTGAAAGGCTTTAAAAAAGATTTTGGAATGTTTCTGTGGGAATGTGTACCCTTTCATTCTGAAGAGCCTTTATGAGGTCAAAAACTGATGCTGGACAAGAATGTCTGACTGTTCCAGCTCATCCAAAAGGTGTTGGATGGGGGTTAAGGTCAGGGCTCTGTGCAAGCCAGTCAATTTCTCCCACAACTCATCCAACCATGTGTTTATGGACCTTTATTTGTTCACCCGGCACAGTCATGCTGGAATAGGAAACATTCTTCACCAAAACTGTCCTCAAAGTCGGAAGCTTGGTGTTTGTTGGTATTCTGACCTTCACTGGAAAAAAGCCACCTGAATTCTACTGTCCAGAAGTGTGTCCCAATACTGTTGTCCAAGTAGTGCATGTTTACACTCTTACATGTGGAGTTTTATAAAATGTATACTTGATGTCTCGATTACCTGCAGAGAGTACTGACACTGTCACAGGTCAAATTCTCTAACGTTGCTAAACATGCAGACACGACATGAGCTTTTCAGTAAAAGCCCTCCTAAGCCTCGACTTACCTTAAAACGAAGACCATGTCTCCAGACCACCGATAGAGGTCCAATATGCCTTCTTGTATACCCTAAAGCTGTGTCGGAGAGTTTACACGCCCATGCCAGCTTCCCCCAATTGTAGAGGAATGCCATTTTATAATAAAGCTAAAGCTAAAGGTAAGGGGCTATTAGCTTAGCAGCTCGAAATAACATAAAAATTCCATTTCAATGGACTGCAAGCCTCTTCTAGTTACCTGTGCAAGCTTGCTGAACATCTCCTGGAAAGAAATCAGAATTATGACTCTTAGAACTGATTAGAAAAAACTGAGAAATGCAGTAAAAATCAAGGCAACAAAAACACTGAGACTAACATTGCAGGGCACTTTTGATGACGTCACATTACGTGGAACACGAGACTGGAAGATCCTTCATCTGTTCGAGCAACTGAAATAGGAATATATTGAAAATAACCTGCTGCTTAAGTCTAAATTTTTCATCGCAGTCCTCAGTCTTGCTGTTTCTACATCATGACGACAGCAGACGGCACCCCGGTGGGCGCTCGGTTGGTCCTTCAGCAGTGCCTTCAGGCCAGACTGCAGGTGAAGCCGCCTGATGAAGAGGGTGAAGCCCAGTGGGTCGAGGTAGGTTTTAAGGTACACTATGGACAAAAGTTTTGGGACGCCTGACTATTACACCAATAGGGACTGCATTCAAATACTTAGACTTTAATGTAGCGTTGGACCCACTTTCCAGCTCGGACAGCTTCTAATCTTCAGCCCAAAGGTGCTGGATGGGTTTCAGGTAAGGAGTCTGTGCGGGCCAGCCAAAGTTTTTCCACACCAAACTCATTCAACCAAGTCTTTATGGAGCTTGGAGCACATTTATGCTGGAATAGAAAAGGTGTCCACTGTCCACAAAGTTGGAAGCATGATGTCCAAAATGCTTTGGTCTGCTGAAGCTTTAAGATTGCCTGAATTGTACTGAGTGTGCATCAGTAGTGTGCATTTTCTTAATAATAACGGTCTTAGGTGGGCAGAGTTGCCTTAATACATTCAAGCCTAAAAAGAGTTCAATGAGTTCAAAAATGTAAAAATACAAAAGTTGCAGACTGAGACTATACAGTACTGAAAACCTATAAGGTACAGAACTGCTCAAATGTGAGTCACCTTGTGGAAATCCTTCCAAGAATAGTGGAAGCTGTTGTAGCTGCAAAGGAGGTCCAACTCCATATTAAAATTTATGTATTTTAATGAAATGTCATTAAAGTCAGATG
Organism: Rhabdalestes septentrionalis; assembly: GCA_037832545.1. Taxonomy (NCBI): domain Eukaryota; kingdom Metazoa; phylum Chordata; class Actinopteri; order Characiformes; family Alestidae; genus Rhabdalestes; species Rhabdalestes septentrionalis. The sequence goes on from JBBMFX010000001.1 coordinate 36,057,173, forward strand.
TCCCAATACTTTTGTCCATATAGTGTACCTTTTCCTTGCTTTGCTGAGTGGGTGTCATTCTTTTTACTTTCCATTACAATCTTCTGGATGCTTACTTATTGATTTACATTAAAATACTATGGCTTGCAAATCAGGGGCAGGGTCAAGATCAAATTATCAGCATGACTAGTAAATGCCAATGTTAAATGGTTACAGTGTTTTTTCCCTCCCCAACAGATTAAAAGAGGGATGGTTATCTATGTCTGCTTCTTCAAGGGTGCAACAGAAGACATGATCCCCAAAATGGGTATGGCTCTTTCTTGTAAGAGAATGTTGGTTTTACTTTGGCATAAGTTAAGAAGAAGCTGACTGAATCCTTCTTGCCTCTTAGTGACCACCCTGCTGAACATGAAGCTCTGTGAGATGGATTCAGGGAAGTATACTTCAGTACTAGAATTGCCTGGCAGTGTGCTCATTGTACCACAAGCGACACTGGGAGGAAAACCGAAGGGTAGAGGCATGCAGTACCACGGAAACATCGGGAAAGAGGATGGGCAGAAGCTGTATGCCAGCTTCGTCCTTCACTGTGAGAGGGAACTGAGTTTGGCTGTTAAGTGCAATGAAGCTGGCACAGAAGTCAGACATGGAACATATGGGAACAGACAAGTTCTAAAGCTGGATACTAACGGACCCTATACTCATTTAATGGAGTTTTGAGAACCAAACCTGTAAGTTTCTAGTTGGTGGATGAGTGGAATTTACCTCATTCCAGCATTTATCATAAATGAGCCAGAAAACCTCCTACTCTTATCAGTTAATTCATGTTTCGTTTGTATGCGATGTCATCTTCATGTTAAATTAAAGAAACTGTGTATTATAGATTTTTCAAGCATCAAATTTCTGTTTTAATTACTCAAAGAATCAATGCAAGCATGTAGGTTTTGCAAATAAATGCACTTTTGAAAAACTGAAATCCCAGAATTCTTTACCTTTATACTCATACTGCACATTATTATATGTTTTTGTATTTTATACATATAAAATATATAAATAAATGTAAATATATATATAAATAAAAGCCAAAAGAGTGCTCAACACACTTAACCACTAACAAAAAAAAACAACAACAATTGTTAGTGGTAAAGTGTGTTGAGTACTCTTTTGGCTTTTATTTTGACAAACAGTGGCAGGAAGTGACGTACAGGCTCTGTAAAATTCCGTCGTCTTTTTTTCGCCGCACACTTTCAGAAATTACTTAGGTACTTTTCGTATCAGTGGTTCTTTCATAAATTACTAAATCATATACGGGCGTTGAGTAAGTTTAATTCTTTTGGATCATCTCTTTAAAATGTTGTTGAATGGTTAGACTCGGAGGATTAGTGCAGATATTTGTGGTCTTGTGATGTGCTGCTGAATTTTGCCTCCCTCTGAATTGTGACCCCCTGAGCTGCAGAACATCACATATGACTCTGACAGTCCGCTTTAAAATCACTGCTCCTTTTGAATTTTCTCAGGAGGTACGTTGTTTAAAAAGTTCATTTATGACCTGTGTCAGGTTGTTTGTGAAAACTGATGAAATATTATCAAAATTATAAACATATAACGTATAAAAGACATGGGGCAGCTGGTGGTTAGGGAGTTGCCTCTGCAATCAAAAGACTGTGGATTCGAGTTTCAGGACCACTGATGTGTACTTGAGCAAGGTACCGTCCCCACAAACTTCTCCCCGGGCGCTGTGTTCCTGGTTGCCCACTGAATTACTTGGTGGATCGGTTGAATGCCGAGAAAGAATTTGACACTGGGTGGTGTGATCACTCATGCCTATGAGGGGCTGCTTTAATTTTATATAGAACTCTAAAACTTCTTTTACATGTTGAACATTTGGTTGAACATTTTTTTGCTCATATCATATTAGCATCACAAAACCAGATTTTTCAACTCTTTTTGCCCTTTTGATTCCAGCTGTTTATATTCAAACAATGAGCTTCGGCAAGTTTGATGAAGTAGAGAAGTATCTTCGATTTGGGACATATACACAGCTCGATAAAGTTGCTAAGGGTGTGTTAAGGAGATGCAGTAAGAAGTTTTGCTGGACAGGTGAGTGATCAGTTAGTTCTTCATAGTTTGAATTAAAAAAACTGTTCCTGTTTGACCCACCCTAAGTAAATAAGGTTTCTTGTAGGTGATGCTCTTTGGTACATAGATGGCAAACGTCAACGAAAGGTACTCCGCAGTAAGGAGGAGGTGAGGGCAGTGCTGGTGGATCAGCACAACAACCGCAATCATGCCGGTCGCAAGAGGTGCCTGAAGGCCGTGTCTGATCTGTACTATTGGCGTTCGATATCCAAAGACATCACTGAGTGGATAGACAGTTGTGAAGGTTGTGCATATCACTCCAATCCAGTCGTTTGCCTACAGTGCATCGTCCCTGGCTGTGATAGCTCTGGGTCGGCAGATAATGAGGATGGTGTCTCTCTTCACCGGTATGGTTTTTACCAGCTTTACCTTAATGTGCAGTTCGGTGTTTGGCCACTTGTATGTATAAACACTGAAAACCATTTAATCTGTGAACAGGTTCCCTTTTGGCGAGCCCAGCAGACTCAAGTGTTGGATCAGTTTCGCTCAAAGGGACCGCTGGTCAATTAACAGCCGATCGGCAATATGCTCCAGGCATTTCACACAAGACTGCTTCGAGCTAAGCGGAGACAGAGCTGACCTTAAACCTGATGCTGTGCCCACACTTGAATCGTCTGCGTGCACACAAGAGGTGACTTTAGCGCATATACACAGATTTGCTTGTTTATCTGCCACATTCAGTAACTCTGTACCCTGTCTATAACAAAAAAGTAACCACCACAAGACCAAAGTCTTATATGTAATTACCATGCTCAATGGTGTTGGGTCTATGGTGGTCCCTTCTATCGATGAATCAGATAGAACTGTAGGCTGCAGGGACAACGAGAAGCACTATGTAGATGTGTTTGATAACAAGACAGGTGTAATAAGATTAGATAAAGGTTTACCACAAAGAAGCTGCATAACGACAGGGTTGGAGGATTTCAGTGTGGAAGAACTTGATTGGCACCAAGTCCAAACTCAACCCCATACAATATCTTCAGGAAGAACTGAAACAGAGATTGTGAGGCAGGCCTTTTCGTCCAACATCAGTGACAGACGTCTTAAATGCTCAACAGAGTGAATGGGCACAAATTCCCACAGAAACAATCAGAGAAGAGTGGAAGTTGTTATATCTGTAAAAGTGGAGGGACAGCTCTTTATTTAAGTCTATGTATCTAAATGCAGTCATTAAAGTCCCTGTAATTATCAAATCCCCATACTTTTGTCTGTATACCATAGCATTACATACACTATATGTTTATATTTACTAACTGTAGCCTATATGTTGCTGTACAATCTACACCTCTATCCGATTAATCTATAGAAATTAATCTATAGAAAGCCACTGAGAATTGACACTGCCATGGTATAAGGGGGCTGTGCTGGTATGTAAATGTCTATCTCTGGTCCTGAGGTGATCTCTTTTTATTGATAGACAGAGTACATAGTGACTGATGGACTATAGTCACTAACTGTAAACCTACAAACCAAACCTGCTATAGCAAGGGTTTTGAAAATGCCCAGCGGTGTGAATGAGTGATCCAAGTTGAGAAAATATACACCAGTAGTATCACCAGTGACATTTCAACTTTCTGTTTCTGGGACAGGTCCGCAATGAATCCTGGCTTGGGGTCTCCATTGAATCTGTGGAGGATGAGCTTCCAACTGCAGATGAGGATTCAGTCCATCTGGAACATCCGTACTCCAAAGGACACACGCTATCTTCGAGCACAAATGGAAGCAGCACCGACACTTCCCTTCTGATCTCCACGTCCGAGCCTTATTTCAGAAAATATGATGCTTTGGAGAAGTACCTGCGCACCGGAGTGTACAGCAGTATGCCTTACTGCAGGAGAGACGGGGTCAAGAGGTGTGCCAAACGCTTCTGTCTCCAAGGTGAGTTATTTTGCCATCTAATTGGGAAGAAATCGATCAATATGTGTCAAATCATAGTTAGTGAAAGTAAGAAAATGAGTTTTATTTGTGCTTCGTTGTTTGGATCATAAAAAGATAAAAGCTCAGATAATTTACATATACAAAGAGGTGCTTAAGAAAAGGTACTATTATGGTACATTTTATATATATTTTTGGTGTCATATCAAATAATGATTCACTTTGTTTGAACCATTGGTTGTTTTTTTGTTAGATGGAGTCTTGTTTTACCGCCATGGCTCTAAGCTTCGCCGAGTTATTCGAAGCAGAGAAGAAGTCATTTGTGTACTAAAGGAGCACCATGACAAAAGAGGACATTTTGGGATGAAAAGGTGCTTAAACTCAATATCAGAGCTTTATTACTGGGGCTCGATTACCAGAGACATTGAGGAGTGGATCGGCAACTGCCAGTTCTGCATGGAGATGGACAAAGCGACGCAAAAATACCGCTGTTCCGTTTACAGCTGCAATAACTACAATGGACCTCTGGAGAGAACGCTGGGCTTGACCTTTCATCGGTGAGACTTGAGTGGCTTTAGATTGACCAGAATATTTTAGGATGGTGAAGCTAGATTTGTGCAACATTGATTCTTCCATGAAATAAGCTCTCTGATAAAGAAATATGGATGCACTGCTTTTTCTGTAATATTGGCTTAATAACAGCACCCATCCTGTCAGGTGCTCATGTACAGTTTACCCCAGTTTTCTCAGGTACTTCCATTTTAGCGCACTTATCCACAAACATTCTGAATCAGAAAACGTTATTCATCCTGGAGAAAATTGCTCATGCAAAGTCTAAATAAAGGAGCAAACAAGTACAATTTGAAAGTAACAATTAAAAGAGCTTTTAGGATATTGGTCACCTTGAACTAGTGACCCTATCGCAGAATATAACACAGAAAATCCAGTGGCATACACGAGACAGCACAGAAAAACCAGTGGCGTACACGAGACAGCACAGAAAAACCAGTGGTGTACACGAGACAGCACAGAAAAACCAGCTTCTCTAACGCTAGGTAGCACTGAATCCCAAGAATGTGGAGCTGCACATGTGGAGAAGGGCACAGTAGCATGTCTCCATGTGTAGCATGTTTCGACAGAACACCTGATCGGGTTAAAGTCACTTGGTGTGTTTAATCAATGTAAATTTTTAAGGTGTAATTTCTTCTGTGATTAATAATTAACATCCCTATTAATAACACAACAAGTGGTTAGGAGTATGTTATTGCATGTAATAGAGATCAGTAGTGTATATAATATTGCATCAGACATAGTATCAGATTATTGCCCAGATTCATTTTCCTGGTGCAGAACTGGTGCAGTCACTAAGGCAAGGTGACGTATAACCAAACATTAGAAAAGAAATGATACATGCATGATTTTATTCTTCTATTAAGCTTATTAAAAAAGTTTACTTTAAATTGATCATTTGTTTAAAGTAATCATTTATTAAACAAGACTTAAATAGATTTCCATTTTTCACAGTTGTTGTAGACCGGCAAAGACTTTTGTGTTGAGTAGTTTTGCACTAGATCTACAGGGTTAATGTGGCCACAAGTAATGGGAGCTTATACCTGGCAACATGTATCTGCTCACTTTCTCCAAACTGGCTCAAGTTATTGTATCAAATGGGTTTACTTACGTGGTTTCTGATACTGTAATGAATATTGTTATCTAGAAAATGTCCTAGACTATTCTAGACTATTTTTTGACCTGCTTTTGTCCAGTTTTAACAATGTTTTAAGCAAGTCTGCTTGAAAAGGCAGGTAAAGTGAGGATGGGTATAAGTTATTTACATTTGGCTGTTTGACACTACGTTTTCAGGGGTTATTGACTATCTCAACATTGATAAAACTGCAGTAGCCCTTTCTGACTAGTGCAGTCTCTGTTAATTTTCATTTTGATAACTATGTTCAAACCCACACTGTCTTCAGGTTTCCATTTGATGAGCCAGAGCGACTTAATCAATGGATCAAAAACCTGCAGAGAGTGAGCTGGCATCCCCGGCCCAGGTCCGTAGTCTGTTCCACTCACTTCACTGAAGACTGCTTTGAGCACTCTGGAGGGTCTGTTCGCCTCAAGCCTCACGCCGTCCCAACCCTGCTCCTTTGCACTCCACAGGTAATCTGTTCAACCGAAGTTGAAGTTGCTGAAATCATAATAACCCCCCGGTCATATTAAGTGCTGATACACAATATGGACAACTTGTCTTCCTCCCAGGATAACGAAGGGGAATATTCTTCTTATGGTTTAAATGAAGGGAGTGTTTCATGCGAAGCACAGGATGACTCAAGTACCCAGCATGCTTTTTTCACCAAATATGATGCCATTGAGAACTATTTGAATGGGAAAGGCTATCCGATGGGACTAACTTCTGTGGAGAAAAACACATTCCGGAGACTCTGCTCCAGGTTCGCCATCCATGGTGAGTCATCTGCCTTTTCTAATGTAAAACATCAGGGATAGATTTGTAGATGGAGATGACCAATGACCATCAAACACTTCTTCTCAAAGGTATTTTACTGTCTTTGCAAAGAATGGCCATGTAAAAAAACTAAGCAATTTTTACATAAACACTGCTGTCTTAGTGTGGAAGGAAATGTAATATGATATATAATTATCCGATTATCATATAACTAGATATAGCTGCACAAGTGGTTAGGGAGTTGGCCCAGTGACCAGCAGGTTGTGGGTTCAAATCCCAAGACTGCTAGTGGCACATCCTGAGGTTCTAAATCAGGCGTATTAAATTAAAAGTCACCGAGGTCCAGTTATTACACTTCGTCCCAGTAGAAGGTCCGAACTGAAGTCCATCTTGTGTCTTATAGCCTTCCTCTATGTCTACATTTTCATATAGTTTACTCAAAAAATGTTGTTCATTTCCAATGCAGAAAATGAACTGAGTGCACAACTAATGTCTTTACCATAAATAGAAGGAGTCACTGGCAAATACATTTAAGTTACAAAACACATTCTATTATCGATCAAAACGTGTTGTAAACTATTTGTTTTTTTCCCTCGGGTCGGGTCGGGTTATTATCTATGAGTAGTTTTGTGGGTTGGGTGGTGGTTTGGATCTCCTGACGGGTCGGTTTGGGCGGAGTTTTAAAAAGCCTACCCCCGGAACACTGCTATAGATGATAATAAAGTAAGAGCCAGTTGGGAGCCGAAAGAACCGGTATTGTGCCAAAAAGTGACCGTCTGCCAGAACTTGATTGCCGTCTGCGGGAGCGCGCTCAGCTGCTTAAACCTGTAGCAACCAGATTAATTTACTAAATATCATTCGGGAGGGTTATATTTGACACATTATACTGCAAACAGACCCTTATAACTGCTAAGTACCTTGAAAAGGAAAATAAAAAATGATAATATTCGGTTTTCAAGCTGCCAAAAAGTGATTACAGCTTTTAACCTGTGACTGAAATGCTTTTTCTACTTCAAATTTGCTAGATATCATTCAGGAGGGTTAAATGTGACACATTATAATGCAAACAACCCCTTATAACTGCGGAAATACATTTAAAGAAACATTAAAACTGAGAACATGGAGTTTTATGTTCATTTTTTATGTTCCTTTCAAGGTATTTTAGCAGTTATAAGGATCTGTTTGCAGTATAATGTGTCCTGAATGATATCAAGCAAGTTCATCTAGGCGCTACAACTTTAAGCAGCTGAGCGCGCTCCCGCGGACGGCAATCAAGTTCTGGCAGACGATCCCTTTTTGGCACAACACTGTCTCCTCTTTGGGAGCCGTGCCAGTAGAAATGGCTCAGTGAAATAAGCCGAACTTTCAATCACTAGTAAACTAACGAGTGAAGCTGTTGTTGTATTAACTGGAGTAGCAGCACCCGCTGTCAACAGTCACGACCGTCCAAAATAAATGTTCCATGAAAATTTCTCAATCTCGTGAATTTACCAGACTGGTCACGGATCCGGACAGAACATTCACTCGGTCCGGATCTGGACTGCAGTCCGCCATTTGGTGATGCCTGTTCTAAATGGTCACTTTACTTTGTTTTATTAACACATGATGGGCATGAACCTCATTCTAACTACCATCATAGTTAGAAAGTCCTTGATGTGTGCTTTTTCATGTGAGATGATGTATACATCATGGAGTGATCTTGACTTGATATTGATACTAAGAATTCGATCAAAAAAGCTTCTCTTCTGTTAATTTTTAATGTTCAGCATGCTGTGTTGAGCTAAAAGTGCCATTATTCTATCATTTACGTCCTGGAAATTCAAGAGTGAGTCATATTAATTTGCTCTGTCCATTTCAGATGGCTTTCTATTTTACACTTCGGGAAGAGGCATCCAGGAGCACGGGAGGCGGCGAGTAGTGAGGAGCAAGGAGGAGGTGCAATCCACGCTTGCAGTGTACCATGATGACATGAACCATCTGGCATTTGAGAAGTGCTTGAAGCTCATCTCCAGACACTTCTTCTGGGGCTCCTTGAAGGCAGATGTAGCAATGTGGGTTCAACGCTGCACACAGTGTTCAGGTTCTGAAGAATCTGCTGTCATTGAGACTTATGCTAGCCCAGGAAGCCCTGAGGTCCCTGAACTTTTGGAGCAAATGGAGGACCAATACAGGTTGGCTAAAAGAAACACTAGTTCATTCAAATGTATATGTTCCCCTCAACCAAGACGTAGCTGATCAGCCCAGACATGTTTGTTTCCCTAATTTACTCAGGAATTGCCAGGTTAATTGAAGTAATGAAAGCCAATTCCTGTTATCACTCTATTTATGAAAATGAACCCAAAATGAACAAAATCATGGGACAAAATTCAGACTTCATTGGTGCTACTTCTGTTTTATATATGAAACATACTTTCATCATAAATCCCTTCGTCAAAACAGTTCATTCATTTCTTCATGTAAAGCGTCTTTTGAGTATATTTAAAAGTGCTCAATAAATAAAATGTATTATTTTTTATTTCTTGCCTACAGGGCAGGTGTGAATACTGTCTTACAAGCTTTGTCTGTCTTTCTGAATATTGTCAGCAACCATGCACTAAGGGTCAGCTAAAACCTAGCTGATCACATATGTTGCTGTAGAAGACACAATTGTAGCCCCTCACTCAAGTGCAGCTTTTATTAGTCACATAGACACTAAGGGAAACTTCATAGGGTTGCATGAAGGCCTGAGCAGTTTTTAAATTATAATGAATAATAAAAAATTATGAGAATATTTAAGCCTGTCCTGGCTGTTATTTAACTATAATGCTCTAAACTATTTCATTTGAAATTGCTGCCGTCATTGAAAGGTATCTGCCAAATATACATACATTTATACAAAATTGTAAATATATGAGAAATTATGCAGTGTGAAATTCTAGGAGCCTTAATAGGGCAGAGCTGCATAGTAATTAACTCTATCAGTTGCAGCTGAGCTTCTGGAACAAAGTATAATTGCATTAAATTTGTACTATAATGGAGTACCTTTTGTTTTTAGATATGCAACACATAGACGGATTCTGGAATTGAGTTGTCTGGCCCTTTTGATTAATTTGACTAATTCACAGATTGACTTTGCCAGTAGTATAATTAGTTTTTTTCTAATTAGTTCTTTTCCAATCTCATTGCAGCGCTCCATTTCCAGGGGACAGTGACAGGTGAAACTGATGTTTTTGTTTGCCCATTTTGTTATTGGCAGTTTCTGTGTGGTCATGTTTTTATTCTGAGCTAAATTCAGATCCTAAGCTTCTAATGTTTTAATCAATCTATCTAATTTAGTTTGGGGCCGCCGGGTCAGATGAACGCGAGTACAGCGGCCGAAAATGACCTGCATCTCTCCGTCTCAGAAGTGGCTGTGGAGCAGTGTCAGATTAGTGCTGGACCCAAGGTCCTCCCTGCATGTCTGCCTGATAGTGACAAAACTGATGGAAAAATTAGTGCAAGAATGGACTCTCTAAGAAGGTATGCAAGAGCCTACTGTCAGCTGTGTAATTAAAACCAATTGTGAAAAAGAATCAACAAATGAAACAGTTCAAAGTACAGTCCAATGAAATTTAAAACAAAAGTAAAAGAGGAAACTTTACAAAAAATATATATTTTTTTAATATATAAACAGTGTTCCCCTACGAATTTGCGGCTTCAGTCTTTTTTGCTGATTTTTTCTAAAAATCGCAGAAACCGCACATATGCTCAATTTGTTTTCTGTGGCAATATGTATTTCATGTATTTTAGTGCTAAATATAATTTACTTATTTGGTAGCATACATGTAAAAGCAAATTCAGCTACATTTCCTTATAAAATGTAATAATTATTTTATTATATAATTATTTTGTTCTTTTGAGTGAAAGCTCATCTTGGGATGGTGAAATTCTGCTGTCATTAGCGGTGGGAGGTGTGAAAGTAGCCAATCTGAGAGAGTTATTTATTTCCTGGCATCTGATTGGCTGCCCTGTGATGCATTTCTGGCAGCTTGAGTGTTTCACAATAGCTTCACTCATTAATTGACTAGTGATTGGAAGTCCAGCTTATTTCATAGAGCCATCTCTTCTGGCATGGGTCCCAAAGAAGAGCCGGTTCTTTTGGCTCTTTATTATCATCTGTAGTAGTGTTCCGCAGGTCGGCTTTTTTTCCCCTTAACCCTGCCCCAAAATGACCCGTCAGGAGATTCATACCGCCCCACCCAAACCACTAAAACTACATGCAGAAAATGACCCAAAACCCAACACAACCCGAGGAAAAAAACAAATTATTTCCAGCACGTTTTGATCGATAATGAAATGCATTTTGTAACTTTTAAGTGTATTTGTATGGGACTACTTTTATTTATGGTAAAATAGTTGTGCACTGCATTAGAAATGAACAATAAAAACTGTGAAAGCATATGAAAATGGGGACATAGGAGAAGGCTGTAAGACACGAGATGGACTTCAGTTTGGACCTTCCACTTGGCCGAAATGTAATAATTATAGCTCGGTGACTTAATTGAATACCCCTGGTTAAGACTATACAAATAGGCATTATTATGCATTTATTATATGTGGGTGCTCTTGGTATGTAACCCTGTGATATATGTGTGTGTGTGTAAATGTTTTCTATAGAAAAGCAATATATGTAAATATTACACCACTGTGCAAAATTCAGAAGAAATATTTGTTACTATATATGACCAATTTAGTTGCAGACAAGAGCAAAGAATGGTTGCAATTAACACTCTAAAAATTATGAAATGTAGCACAATGTAGCACAATATTTGTATAACAAAAAGCAGTAATTGTGCATTAAACCATGCAGAAGTATGTCCTCTGTACAGGATGCGGACTCATTTTTCCTTTGAAAATCTTTTGATTCACGTCTCAGCAGTTTCAGTGGTTCTCGTCAGTCATCTGTGGATCTGGCACAGGAGAGGAGGAGCTGCAGCTTGAGTGCCAGGACTGTTGTCCAGCAGTGCACACACGCCTTACTGCAAGTTAAGCCTCAAGTAGCTGACGCCTACTCAGAATGGGTGGAGGTATTTTACACAGTTCTTCATACACTGTGTGCTGAGTAGAAGCACTGACATGATGTGCCTCATAGACTGAGAACTTTTGCTGTTATGTTGCTTGTTGACAGATACATGAGGGAATGGTGATCTACGTGTGTTTTTATAAAGGAGCTACTGACAAAATCATTCCCAAAATGGGTACGTACGCAAGTCGGATGCATTTACACCATACAATGGCTATGTAAGACAATATTTTATTTTCATTTTTGTTACTAATATATTTAAAACCATTTATAACCATAACCATGACCATTTTGTTACCAATAGATTTTATACACTTTTATATTCCAAAGGGAATATAAAATCTGTATTCACAATAAGTATAGGTAAGTCTGACTGAAACACTATTTCTAAAATCAAAGAACATGCTTTCTAATATTTTTAGTGTATTTTTGCCTATGTAGCATATATGCAATAGTTTGTGCAATACTCGACTCGACCAAGCCACTCTTTGTATATAACAGTAATAGAATAAGCATTTTCCCCCAGGACCAATAGATTCTGATTCTATTAGACTACTGCATTGGTGGTGCTGGCTGAATCTTCACAAATGACTTGAAGTTTAGGTACTAACGCTGGTCTTTGTTCTGAATTCCACAGTGAGCTCCCTTCTCAATGCAAAGTTCTTCCCAACCAGTAACGGCAGGCAGGTGTCCATCCTGGATCTTCCGGGAAGTGTGTTGATCGTACCCCAAGACACCATGAGCGGGGTGCTGAAAGGCGGGCGAGTGCAGCACCACAGCACTGTCGAGAGCTGGAAAGGCCTCCACCTCTACAAGCACTTTGTCTCTCTCTGCGAGAAGGAGATGTCCGCATCCACAAAGTGCTCAGAGGCCGGGACTGTTGTCAGACACGGAGTGTATGGGAATATGCAAGCAGTGTATCTGAACAGCAATGGACCCCTCACTCATGTAATTGAATTTTGAACTTGAGTTCACTGGCTTGGAGTTTAACTTGTTAACAAAAACTTTGCACAACTTATAGAGCAAGTGAAAAGTTAGACTTGATATGTTAATAAAAGGAAAATAGCCAAGTGTAAGAATCCTATCGACTTGACAGGTTCATGAGTGCCCAAAACTCCCTTTCATACCAATGATCTTCTCTACGTTATTCTCTTTGCTAAGGGACCCAGTGGTGATTGGCTGAAGGATCTGAACCCATGACTAGGCCCACCACCCCATTCTCTAACTGTGGTGTCTTATTTTAGCAGGATAATGTGCCCTGCAAACATGGGCGTCACCGCCATTCAGTCTGAAAGGGACTTTCCCCTTCACATTTCATAATTACTTGTTTGGACCTCCCACATTTACATAAAACATTAGTTCACACAGCGCTGTTGAACTTTGAATCTTTCACAAAATAATCCATTCCATTTCATCGGTAAAATAATACACACAGTACTGGAAATCGGCTCCGGGTTTGCCCCCTCCCTCCCCTCCTAAAAGGGCCGAGACTTTGCATGCATGCAGCAACCCATACACTCACCCGCCCAAACCATGCCCCCACACCCAAACCTTTCCCCGAGCCCAAACCCCGCCTCCACGCGTAAACAGGTGTGTCCCCCTTACATTAAAAATGCTTCTGCCTGCAACAGTGTACAAATTCTTCAGGAATATTTTGAGGAACATGATAAAGTTAAAGGTGATAATCACCTAATATTATGTAATTTTAAGTTATTGCTGATTAGTGTAGACTCCCATCAGTTGTTGACCACTTAAACAAACCTAAAACACTTTGTACTCCATATCTAATAGTCCAACTGATTCTGGGATAAGAAGGGACATAAATGTAAATTCGATTGTTCACAGCCCAGTGTTAATCCAGTAGAAGGGATTCATTCTAACAAATCAGGAGCTCATGTTCAGTTTTTAAGACTAAATGATGAATTGAGTGAACAAGTACGGTAAACTGTATTTAGAATATCATGGGTTAACACAGGTACATGAATTAAGAGGCATTTCATGTAGATTTAGAGACAATAAAGGTGTCATTTGTCTAAAACCTCACATGGGATGTCATAAATTACACAATTATCTCAGGTCAACCTGAATAAAATATTTTTCTTCACATATTTTCATGAATGTGTCCAACAATTTTGGAGTTAAACTATAGATGTTCGAGTTAAAAGCATCGAGAACTCACAGAGAACATTTTAAAGAAAACGTGATACAGTGTAGGAAAAAGAGAAACATTCTTAAAGTTGTGGATGGAACACTGCATACCTCTTTTTTGACACATAACGTTCACCAAAAACTACAAGTTTGGACTTTGAAACTGGCCATAGTTTCCATGAAATGCACCCATAAAACAATCCTGCATATTTCACTGCTCCCAACACAGCTAATCTCTCCAATCAGCTCATTAAAGTACAGCGGCCCCTTATAGTCAAGTGTGAACACAGCACCGCAAACAGTGTGAAATTCTTTCTCTGCATTTAACCTATTCACCAAGTGAGCATTTGGCAGCCAGCGACGCAGTGTCAGTGTGTGGGGACAGTATATTGCTCAAGGGCCAGTGTGGCTGCAGGTTATTGCTCCAACCAATGAGGATTCCAACTGCCGTCAGTCCTCAAACAGTTCATTATATTTTGTCCATTTGTCATAAGTAAACAAAGCACACATTGAAAACAGCATGAAACAGTTCTCTGCATTTAACCCATTCACCAAGTGAAGCAACGGGTGGCCAGGAATACAGCGTAGTGTGTGGGCTCAGTACTTTGCTCAAGGGTACCTTAATGGTGCCATTAGCAGACCTGGGATTCAAATCCACCACCCTCTGTTTGCCGGGGCATCTCCCTATCCACTAGAGCACCAGCTACGTTGGGCTCCTGCTTGTTTAAAATGAAAACCCACGGCCACTCTGGCCCTTTGCGGAAAACATTGGACACCCCGGGGAAGGAAACGCTGCCCCAAAGGCCTGCCTCTCCTGTCCTAGGATGGATCCCCATTCCGCCTGCAGATGGCAATGTGGAGCCAACATCTCCAGAACTCTGGAAGCACAAATGAAGAGCAGCTGAAGGAGTAAGTTGATCAGAAAGCAGGAGTGAAGAGAGCTGGACGTTTTAGCAAGGACTATGTAATGTTACACTAAATATTCTCCTTTTAAATGAAATCTGGACATACTTGTCTCAGTGTACGTCTGGTTAACTCGGACGGTCCAGCAACTGACTCTTTATCTACACTTTTTTTTTTACATTTTCTGCTGTTCGCTATCTACTGAGAGGGCGCAGTGAACTGACAAACATTAGGACAGTCCTAGCAGTCTCTGAGTCTGATGGCAGAGAGGTGTGTGGAGGACTCCTGCACTTCCCTACGGAATCGAAAACCATGGAAGCAGACAGAGCAGAGAGAGAAGGTCTGCCCCAAAAACACACCTGTGTTACCTGAGGACAGGAACACGCAGGGCTGTAACGGGACCGCAGGTAAAAGGCTTGGGAGACAGGAGCCTCCTGACGGTGGTGGTCCTCCACTCGGACCCGTACTGTGTGTGATCGTGCTCTCCATCTGCACGCGCTTCTACAGCATCACCCAACCCCCCCACGTGTGGTAAGACTTCTACAAAATAACACAAATTTTACATACACTACGAAACCAAACCCCTTAATTTTTCCCCTTAAAATAACCTTAATTTTTTCCTTAATTTCCAGGAAAGTAAGGAAAATTATGTGGAAAAGTGCACAGATTAAGTCTGATTAAGGGGTAAAACTACTGAATGTTTCCCTTATTTTTAAAATGTTCCCTTAAATAACTGAGCCTCCTGAGGAAAATGTCTTGTGTTTAGGATTAAGGGGTTTCACACTCACACCTTAAATCCACTTTTAAGGTCAAATAAAGGGTACGGTTTACAAATTAATGGCCACTTAATTCAAATTCAGGTGTTTTGTAATTTTCTGGGGTAAATTAAGGTAGAGTTAAGCATATTTTAAGTACATTGTGTTTCATAGTGATAGCAGCAGTCCGTTCTGATAGGAAAGTTAACACCGTCACCCGTACTATATACAGCAAAAGCACATAAATGTCAACTCGTAGTAATAGGTTTTAACTAGGATGATGTGTAAAAAGTGTGTAGGTCGTAAAACAAGATTGTTTAATCACATTTAGATGATATACATGTGTATGCATACATTACATATATTGACAGAAGTATTGGGACGCCTGACAATTACAAGCAATTTTATAGTCTTTCATTGTGTGTCTGTGTTCATTTATTCTGTAGATCATTTATGAAGTCGGGCACTGACATGGGTCTGACCCTCAATCTTTATTCTATTTCATCTCAAAGGTGTTTGCCTGGGTTGTGGTCAGGGCTCTGTGTTGGCCAGTCAACTTCTTCCACACTGAACTCCAGCCATATCTTTACTATGTGCACTGAGGCACAGTCATGCTAGAATAGAAAAGGTTCTTCCCTAAACTCTGTCCACAAAGTTGGAAGCATGCCATTGTCAAAAATGACTTGGTCTGCTGTAGCATTAAGATTAAGCCCTTCACTGGAAGTAAGGGATCTAGTCCAAACCCTGAACAACAGGTGTGTCCTAATACTTGTGTCCATGTACACTGTGCTTTCTTGTACGTCTTCCTATTCCTTAAACAATCTTTCAGTATATAGATAATCTATAAAGGTGATTATCATTTGTTTGCAGCTGGGATGAGACTCACTTTGGGAAGATGGGAAGTTATTATATCAACCGCACCTTTTTCTTTGACGTCCATCCTCCTCTTGGAAAGGTAAAAAAAAAAAAATTATTTGGAATATTTTTGTTAAATTGCAGGATGAGTTGCTTCAGTTCAATAAAAGTGTCGAACTTATTGATTGTTTGCCCAGATGCTGATTGGACTTGCTGGATATATGACTGGCTATGATGGGACTTTTCCTTTTGTCAAACCAGGAGACAAATATGAGCACCACAACTATTGGGGGATGCGAGGGGTAAACACATTCTCACCATTTTACGTTGTTGTGATCACTCTACTGATGTTTGCTAATGATTTGAAATAAGAATGGCCAGTTAGAAAATGTATAGTGGTATACGTATGCATTGTATATATATCCAGAAGTATCCGGGAACACATTCTGATTTGTGAATTCAGCATTGAGTAACGGAGTGTAACACCACTGAGCATTAGACTATAGAGCAGTGAATGTGTTTTCTGAGATTCTGAGTTCTATCAGCTTTGTGGCATATTTCCTTTGCAATGAGATTTTAATTCACAAAGCCTGACAGTGCAATGCATTTTCAGTTCTGTGCAGCTCTTGGCTCATGTTTGCCCCCCTTTGCCTTCCTGGTGGTCCTGGAGTTGTCCTGTTCCACTCCAGCTGCACTCATTGCAGCTGCCCTGCTCATTTTTGGTCAGTATGATACATTTGTGTCACTAAACTTGTCACTAAAGTGCTACAAAACAGAGTAATGTAATGATTTGTCTTTTACTTCTCTGGTTCCCTCCAGACACTGGGTGCATCACTCTCTCCCAGTACATCCTACTGGACCCCATTCTAATGTTTTTTATTATGGGAGCCGTTCTGAGCATGGTCAAGTTCAACCGGCAGAGACTCAGGTACAGCAATATGCAGCATTAATATTTGTGATAAACTAGACTAAGCGGTGATGGGGGTAGGGTTTAATGATGGGATTTTAAAGAGGAATTGTATGCCAATAAATATTTGGGGACCTGTTCTACCTAAGGTTTTGGCTGGATATTCAAGGCTAACATTACAAAGACCCCCAATTGGTTTCCATAAAAATGCATCACCAAAACTTCTTCCAAGTCTTTATCGATTGATTAGAGATAAAGTTATATGCCTTTTTACGTTCCTATGTCCTTATGTGACAAGTTGTAACCCAAAACCATGATTTTTCCATCACCAAACTTGACTGTTTTCTGGGTGAATCTTGAGTCCATGCAGGTTCCAACAAGCCTCTAGTTTCTGCAGTATTTGCAGCATTTCTGGCTAATAAAGGTACCAGTTATTGACAGCTGTCTTGTCACATAAGGACACAGTAACTTAAAAAGGCAAATAACTTTATCTTTAAATCAATTGTTACAAAAATATATAAATTTAATGCCAAGGGCTTTCACATTAATAACTGGGTGCAAAATGAAACAGTCAAATAAGTGTCTTGATTAGAGCTGTAACGATACACTGAACCCACGATTCGGGTCGTTTCACGATTTTTTGACTCCCGATTCGGTTCGTATCGCGATTCATTTGCGGTGGAGGAGAGGAAAAGTTCTGAGGCGCCATTTTGTTTGGAGACACCTTATCTTTACCACAATAAACCAATATTTTCGCTTATATACCGCTTCCTTTTCATTCATACTGAGGACAAGGCTCCGTTCAAACAAAAGAAATGCTCTGCCCAGCTGCCCGGAGCCACAAAACTTGCTCAGAACACAATAGAAACAATCACACAGATACTCCAGAGCAGTTTTATCACAACCCAGCCAGCTTATAGACAGTTTTAAGCCCAGTATCATAACTTACATGTACTCACAGCTGTTACAAGAAGAGACTTTAAGAGATTGCATGCTGGGGAATGTAGTTTTGAGGGGAGTAATATTTTTTAAAGGAGCTCGGGGAAAAAGTTTTCTGTTTATACTTTTGTGGCCGCTTGTTCGTAGGGCCTTGTTCTTTTTCTGAAGAAGGAAAAATAAATGCTCCCTTTCTGAGGAGAGGAAGCATAGACCTCGCTCCCCATGACATCTCATTTTTGGACCTGTTTAGTTGCCGAGTGAACGAGCAAGGGGCGCCCGGTTAGCAGCTGCTAAACCGAGGTAAGGCAACACAGCGAATTAATTCAGCAAACAAAGGTCCATCCATGCTTGTGTGTTAGTAAACTTGTGGGTGGGCTTGTTGAAACACTTAGACCCTCAGCTATTGGTTAAAAAAAGAATTTGACGTGAAAATCCTCCTATTATGGTGAAAAACGTATGTTTCTGGGCGGGAACTGTATACGGGAAAGAGTTGGAAAGGGTGTGTCTGTGTCGTGATTCACCCTCTTCACACCGCGACACGGGTTCGTGGTGTGTCGCGATTTCGGTTTTGTATCGTATATCGTTACAGCCCTAGTCCTGATGTTCACAGCTTGTTAAAATCCAGAACACATGTTTAATGGACAACACCTGAATTATTAAGCATCTCTGGGGTAAGATGAAGTAGGAGGCTTGGAAGACGAAACC
>JBBMFX010000001.1:36123806-36140931 GCA_037832545.1 Rhabdalestes septentrionalis
AATCCTAACAGGTTTTTTTTTTGCCCATTGTAGCATCCATTAAAAAAAAAAAGTTTTGCCACAATGAAAAACAGAGCTTGACCTGTGACCAGACTGCTGTTGTGTGGGATCAAGTTCTCTGCCTGTGGGACAGACAGCCCACCAGAGTGATGTAAACAGGTGCTGGATCTGAGAGCTTGCAGGGAAAACTCACACTGGTTGTTTGCTGTTGCTGCCATCTGCTGTACGGTAGTTGTCATTTACGGCACAACGGTCTCAGAGAAACTGCCAGAAAGAAACTGGACAGAAAAAAACCTCGATGTCAAATCAGTCATTCTTCATTGCTTTCATTCTTTTGATCTATTTAACAGCGTTGGTCTGTTGGTCTGTCTTTGCAGCTGCTATAATGGTTCTACTCCGATGCTCTGGACTTTTTTAAAAATAACAAACCAGATAAAATGTGAATGCCCTGCAGTGGCAGAGCTTTGGTTTTAGATTTGATTTGATTACATTAAAGTTGAGATTTAGAGAAATATTTGTAAAGTAAAAACATAAGAAGCTTTTTAACACCAGTGTTCCCTTTAACAGGGTTAAAATGTTTGCAAATCAAATGTTAGTGCAGTTTTGTTGATATAGCAGTACTTTAAAATGGCAATACACTACTTTTGAATCAATGGTTTAAATATAAATGCAAAAATATGTGATTAATCGCGATTTTTAAATTTTTTTTATCGTTGCCCAGCATGATCATACTTTATGGACTTGTACATTACCTCTCTTTTCTTAGCATGCTGTGTTATCTCCAGTACTCAGAATGTATTCAGTAAGATATAAGATAGAAGATCCAGGCATTCAGTTTACAGACTCCTCCAGTGGACACCTTTATCACGACAGGCTTTTTAGAGTTTACAGACTCTAATTCAAACTTTGATCACTGCACAGGTTCAATAATTTATAGACTCCACTGCACTTTCATCACCACAGACTGTCTGGAATTTACAGTTTCCTCCACGGCACACTCTATTCAGCCCAGACTTTGTGTAGTTTATAGACCCCACCGCCCCATATTCTCATCACGGAAGCTTTCTATAATCCATCTCTGGGGGCACTAAAGAGTGGTGTGTTCTGCAATTACTGATTCAACACTGATTGTACATTCCTATGTATTCACTGAATGTGTTTCTTGACGAAGAAAATGAAATGCTTCTTATGTTGTGAGTGTTAGTGTTGTAACTTCAAAAAGTAAACTGTTGATCTAACGGTTGGGGAGTTGGTTTTGCGATCGGAGGCTCGTTCGTTCAAAACGTAGGACTGCTAGCAGCACCACTGAGGTTCCCTTGATTGAGGTACAATTAATTCTGCTACAATCAAGAAGCCTCCGTTTCAGAAGTGTTGACATGAAACTTCAGGATTTTTAATCCCACCGATAAGACCAAAGTCAGTTCTAAACCTTCAAAAGCAGCTTGTTTAAGTGTGTTTAAATGTGTCGAATTGAATCAAAGAGCTGAGGACCGGGGGAGATGTATATTTCATAACATTTACAGTCACGCATGAACACATGCAGCACATGCATCATCGTCATCAGTTACGGTTTCCCACTGCCTGCTTTTTTAAAGTCTTTAGGAGAAAGACTTCGGTAGATGTTGTGTAATCTTTCTCCATTACTGTATATGGTTTCCAGGGCTGTATTGGGGTGATGGGTGCCCCTTAAGTATCTGCATTTCCTAATTAGAAGGAGTGTGTGGATACTTTTGGACACTTGGTGTAAGTTTGTAGCAGAATTAATGTACTTGCAGTTTATTCGAGGAATAACTACTTATAGATCTAATAAACTCATATGAAAATATTGTTGTACAGTGTTACTCATTATACTAAATACACAATTCTCACTCAAAATTCACTATAATATTTATTGTACTCTCATTCCACATCAACTCATTCTGATCCACTGGATTATTAAATTTGAACCATATGCTCCTTTCACATACTTTGGGATACTTTAGATGGATGTGTACAATATGGCCATAAATATTGTTTCCTCACGGTCATTTCCTCTGCACTTCTCTCCCAGATCAACAGTGCAGAACAAATACAGGAAAAAAAAGGCCTTTAGGAATAAAGAATAATGTCTCGAAAATAAAAGCAGCAGGGTATAAAACTGTGCATCGTACTTGACAGATAGTCTGGGTGTAATCAGAAGGTTGTGGGTTCAAATACCAGGTTTGAGGTACCCTTGAGCAAGGTACTGTCCCCACACCCTGCTCCCCTGTGTCGCTGCCAGCCCACTACTTCACTTGGTGAAAGGCTTGAATGCAGAGAAAGAATTTCCCATGTGAATATAAAAGCCCACTTTACTTTAAAGTGTCCAGTACTGGGGAAGGGTTATGGGGTTGCTGAGTGGGGCACAGAAGGTTCATGACGCTGACAGCCTGAGGGGGAAGGCTGTTTTAAACCATGGTGGTCCTGGTGATCCTTAAGATTTTTCAAAACCAGGAGGAGGATAAACAGACTATGGGAGATTTGTCAGATGGGAAGGAATTTCAGGGGTTTGTAGAAATGATGGAGGCTCTTTGGGATGAATTAAGGTGTTCAGCAAAGAGGGGCGACATTATAGGTTAGGAAAATGTTGCAGTTCATACTGAAGTTATTTAACAAAATCCAAAACCAAAAGAAACCAAATCAGATGTATTGCATATTCTCTAAGCAGCAGCTGCTCTCTATTTTTATATATTTTTCTTTATATTATATTTTGTTGCCAGAGACTTTATAAACTATGGTATGACCATGCACATGCCAGTCTTGCCCTCAGAGCCACAATTATTGGATTGATTTATGAGCAAACAAAGTGCAGGGCACTCCCAGGCTGTGCCCCAGCAGGTACATAAAACTTCCTCTCCTTTTAACTTTCCTTGATTTGAACTAATCTAGTGGTTAAGAGATCCACTTGCTAGACAGCTCTACGAATACACTATATGGACAAAAGTATTGGGACGTCTGACCATTAAAAAAGCTTATGGACTTTGTTTTGTTCACTGGAGCACAGTCATGCTGGAATAGAACAGACTCGCCCCCAAACGGTGTCCACGAATTTGGAAGCATGTCGTTTGGTCTCCTGAAGCATAAAGAATGCCCTTCAGTGGAATTAAGGGGTCCAAAGCCTGGAATTCAGTTGTATCCCAATACTTTTGTCCATATAGTGTACGCTTAATCAATAAACCTTAGTGAGACAATGGGCGAGCAAATAGGCAGACAGGGCAACTTCTGCTCTAATGCTCCAGTTGAAGTTGTTCCTGTGACTAGAGACTCGATCTCAAACTAGTTCTCTCTCAGACTCCAACAAAAACTACCTGTACTGACTCTTAACTCTTAGACATAGATAGCCAATCCAACAGCGAATAAGTGTGCACATAGTTGGAGGAGCAGAGGAAATAGTTGGCTTGGCTCTTGGTTAATGAACCGTTGAATCGTGTCGGAGTAGTTGAAGACCCGATGTCGATTTTGCCTGATTTGTAGAACGTCGCTGTACTGAATGTGGGTCTGGACTGTGAAACGTTTGGCTTGAAGATCGAAACGAAGCGGGGGGCGGAAATGACGTTGTTTGTTGTTGTCCTGTCTCCCCCCTCCTCGTCATCGTAGTATGGATGGAGAGCTGAGCTGGCCTGCACGTTTTGAGATTATTGCATTCACTGTGGGAAGAATGTGAGATGAATTTGACCAGATATTTGACTTGAGTGCATCCTGTGGAGGTTAGAGGAGCTCCCGCTCAAACTGGGTGTAGTTCGCGTCGACGGCTCGGTGTTTTTTTGCAGACTCTTTGAAGCACAGTCCGTTAGCTTCCATACTTAAAATGGCGGACAACGAAGACGAGAGCAATAACTCGGCCAGCGCTGCAGGAGCGGAGGGCGATGGTCTCGGTGAAATTCAATGTCAAACGGATGACTCAACCACTGGTGGACCGGCAAGTGGGAATGAAAAGCAAGCCGAGGCATGTGGCGTTACGGTTGGGGGTCCTAGCAGCGACTTGGACGGCCCCCCGGGCCTGCCGGAGCTCGTACTCACCAGCTCGACAGAGGAGCCCAAAGACCTGGACGGAGGCTGTCAGGAGGAGGTGATCGGCCAAATTTTGGACAAGGAGGTCTTGACGTCCTACGTACAGACCTCCGAAAGCGTTGAGGGGGCCGTGTCCACGGAGTGCACGACCGTGAGTAGCGATTTTTTGAACGCCCTGGCTCCCGCCACCACCATAATCTACGTGCAGCCGGACGGCAGCTTCGTGGAGAGCTCGGGTCTGTCCGCCGAGGAGCAGCAGCAGCTGATCGAGCAGCTGTCCAAGCAGCAGCTGGTCCAGCTCACGGGTAGCGAGGCGACACGCATCTTCGAGCAGCCACAGACACCAAAGTCTTCTGCCCCCGCCACCCCGGTCGCCCCGGCGGCCTCTTCCCCGGCTCTCACCGTCAAAACCGGCACCATAGCGCAAGTGGACGTACAACAGGTAATCGACCACGTTAACAAGTCCCAGGTGATCGCTCAAGGAGAAGCGTCCCGGGTTCACACGACGACGGTGGCCCCTAAAATACTACAGAGGACTGTCACGACTCAGCCCACCTCGTACATCACGCTGGAGCCAGGGAGCTTGATCTCTGGAGCCCAGCTGACCGC
The DNA here is from genome assembly GCA_037832545.1 of Rhabdalestes septentrionalis. Classification (NCBI taxonomy): domain Eukaryota; kingdom Metazoa; phylum Chordata; class Actinopteri; order Characiformes; family Alestidae; genus Rhabdalestes; species Rhabdalestes septentrionalis. The sequence goes on from JBBMFX010000001.1 coordinate 36,128,445, forward strand.
CACCATCCAGCCGCAGCCTTTCACAATTGTCCAGAATGCAGCCCAGCAGCTGCAGAGTGCAGCCAAGCAGGTCGCCCTGCAGCAGTCCCAGAACGGAGCCCACCCGATTCAGCCAAAGGTAAGATGGGTTAAGAGTCCAGTAGCTCATCACTCTTCCCAGAGCCGCTCTGTCCTGCACATACTTGCATTTTCTATGCTCTTGCGTACCCGCTTAAACCCAACAATGTTGGATGCAGGTATTACAAAAAGCGGCCTGGACATGCGGGGCTCCAAAACCAAGGCTGAGAACCACTGTTATAGAATATGGTACCTGTAATGTAGTTATATCTGTCCCCTGTGTGTAATGCCAACGATTTGCGGCAGAATAACCACCTCCCACTCACATCTGTCTTGGATCATTATTGCTAATGCAGTGGTTCAGCAGCCATGCCCTTCATCCAATTTGATCTAGGGCCAGGAGAGTATTTTCATGCAACAAAACTGCAATCCAGGTAGTGTTAACACTGTTCAGCAGCCATGCCCCTCATTAGTCTATCTGAAGTATTAATTTTAATATATAAAAAATATATGTTTAATAAAGATCAATGTATTCAGGATGTGTTAGGCTACACATGGTGTCTGATATGTGTCCAAATTTTGACTGGTGGTGTGTATATACAACTTTGAATAATTTATTTACATTATATTCTATATAAACTGTTCAGCTAGCCACAGTTACACTGACAGAGGTGGAATTGTCATAACTAAATAAATAATGTTTACCATATGACTACGGTATAATTCTGATCAAATATTTCATTTAGTCTTATAATATCAGCATATTGGTTAATATCATTATTTGCCATTCTTTTGAACTGTTCTTGGAATGAATTTAATTTGTACTAATTAGTAAAACCAGGTATAATTTGTGCCTGATAGGAACTTATTTTCGTGTTTGCTGCACTGGTCACTTACAGGATAGTCACTTGCAGGATACCTCATTGGTTTGGCCAGTGGTACCACAAACCTGCATAATTTGGTGTTTTCATTGCTCTAACACACCTATCCAAATAATCAGCCACATTAACAGGCACTACTTCAGTAAAGGTATAAGAAAAATGGTCAATAAATTTCACAAGACAGGGATCCTGTTGGACCAGCATTTTGGAACCACTGGTTTAAGTGTGTGCAGTATGTTTCTGATTTTACCCTGTGCTTTTTGTCTACTGTTTAAACCTCCAGCCTGCTGAACCCATCCGCATTCATGTGCAGACACCACCAAAACAGGAGATCAAGCCACGACAAGCTGCTCCCATCACAATCCTGCAGCCTCAAGGCTTACCAGTAAGCCAGCCTCTGGTTAAAGTCTCAACCGTGGGGACAGTCAGCACTCCTCAGATCATCCACATCACCCCTGTGCCTGGACAGCAGCAGTATTTTTTACAGAACCCAGGAGAGCCCCCTATTCAGCTTCTCCTCCAGAAACCTGCTCCAGTGGTCAGCAGCATCCCGATCATGCGTAAAGTCCAAGCTCCTGCCGTCACTCCCAGCCCTGCTCCCATCAAGAGTCCTCCGGCCAAGCCAGCTACAGTCGTCTCTCCTCCCACATTGATCCTGGCACCTACTCCTCCCGTCAGCGTCTCTTCCCCAACCACTAAGGTGTTGACTCCACCCACCAAGGTCACCACAGTTGTTACCAAGGTTTCAACCCCATCTGTTGAAAAGGAAAAACCCAAAGTGAAGAACCGGCAGAAGAAGCCACAGAAAATCCAGACCCGCTCTGGCCGGGTATCACGGCCACCTAAGCACAAGGTGAAGGACTATAAGTTCATCAAGAATGAGGACTTGGCTGAGAGCCACCAGTCTGATTCTGATGACTACTCAGAAATTAGTGTAGAGGAGGAGGAGGGCGACGAAAGCAAGAGGAAGGCAGCAGATGACGGTTTAACACTTCGCAGTAAAGCCTTTAAATGTGAAATGTGTGAGAAGTCCTACATAGGCCTGGCTGGTTTGAACAGACACTATAGATTAAATCCCAATCACAACAAAAGCCAGACTTGCCCTCCTGCAGAAAAAGATTCCAAGCCAACAGAAGAACCGACAGTAACTGAAGACACCAAAACGAGTCCTGTGAAAGTGGCCACCACCCAAAAAGTTAGGATGCACATTTTTTACATAAGCTTGCCAATAGAATAGAAATAAAATAATTTATTTTTTAATTTACTAAGTAACTCTTTAGAAGAGAGCTTCTGTGGTTCCAAGCTTTTTTGGTATTTGCACAAAAAGTGAAGGATGGATACAATTTCTGTCATATTGGACATTTTAACAGGTGCAAGCAGATTCGACAAGACAGATAGAAAGACGCCGACCTGGGAGGCCTAAGGGATCAGGCAGGAGTAGTCTTCCCAAAAGGCTCGGGCGGAAGCCGAAGAGGGGGCGACGGGGCCGGCCACCAAAGCACCTTTCCGCAGCAGCTACGGAGGAGCAGCAGGAACAGAGACGGAGAACTCGATTAACCGAGGTAAGTTTAAAAAGTATAAATGTATAAAATCACTCAGGCCACTTCTGGAGTTGGTCTGAGATGCATTTGAGCTACAAGTTGTTGCAGAATCAATGCCTCCATTTCTCAAGGATTTACTCAGCATCCCCTCTGACTACTCTGGTATATCTTTCCTGAGTATGAAACAGACGAGTGGATAAAGATTGTGCTAAATCATTCATAAAATTCAGCCCCAAGTATTTTCCTTATTCTTTCAGATTATTCGACAGTATGATGATGAAGACCTGATGGAGATTGTTCTTCCACGCCTTGCTAAGGTCATGACCGTATGGGAGTTTGTGCTGATGAAGGTAAATGTTTGTGTATTGTAAACCAGTGAACCAGAGAATCACTGATATAAATGGTTAATTCAAGCATGTGTGCATGTTCTCAAGTATTCCAAATCACATGTTATAAGCTGTGCATGTGGATATCTGTTAGAATTGTGCTGGATCTGTATAGCCTGTAGTGGTGCAACGGATCAAAAAAAAGGTTTTAAGTCACGGATCGGATAAATTTTCGGATCTCTCCATTTATCTAAGTATTTGTGCCCATTAAAAAATATTCCACTCATTCCACGCAATTATATAAAAACAAATTAGGTTGCAATATAGGGCATGATAATTATTTACTTTGATGTGGACACAATCAAAACACCTTAAAATGCAATTTAAGGTATCAATGCTTCTTACTTTGAACATGGGGAATAAAACAGACGAGGATGTCTACATTTTCTGGGGAGACTCTCACAAAGGGGGCGTGTCTGCAATACAGGTCTTGGTATCTCCCAGTTCACTGTGATGTAATGAGCGGTCCCGGTCACGTAGCTTTCCGTTGCCCGCGAGGTCCACTGGGATGGTTTTGTCCACCATTTATCCACCACCCTTTCCCATCAGAATATTTAAGGGGGAAGCCAAAATGCTCCCATACATGAGATCTACATGATGCTGGAGGTTTCTCAAGCTCCTCCGCTCCTCCACTTGGACCACTGTCACTTGACACACTGAAACGCGCATCATACAGTGACGCCTTTTTTCTCTCGAATCTTCGGATCACGTGCGTGCCGAACCGAGGAGAGAACTCAGTTCGGATCACGGATCAACAGCGATCCGATGCACCACTAATAGCCTGTGTTCTTTGTCGTGCCCTTGAGGGGTAATGTGGGGTTTTTGTATATATAGTGGATTGCAAAGCTGTTTCAGTGAAGGAAGAAATTCTGATGATCAAAAAAACTTGGATTAATAGACTTTCAGTGCAAGTTTTTTTCACATAGTCTATGGAAAAAGCTTAAAAAAGATGGTTTGTTTTGACTTTCAATTTCAGAATCCTACACAAATGTTCAAGTCAGGAATTAAGCGATGCAACCAACTTCACCTGTTCCAGAAAGCAGGCTTGTGTTGTTTTGGCTGTGTGGGATCATTGTTTGTTTAAAAAAAAATCCATCTTCTCACCATTATTGGTTAATGAGACGAAATTCTCTATTTACCAGTACATTGCTTCATTCGTATTTCCTTTCAGTGACGTTATGCCATTGTACCAAAGAAGTTGCCCATAAATCATGATACTCCCAGCCTGTGTTCATTAGATGTGCAGTTCTTTAAATTATACATGCAACACTTCTTTTCCTCAAAAAATAAGCAGAATAATGGAAAATAGCTCTTTTTTCTTTCATCTCGCCATGTTTCCAGATCATCCTGCTATTTTTTTGATTGAATATCGAATACTCTCTTGTCTTCCTGTTGGAGAAATTACACCTGTCTTTGAAATTGCTTATTGTCTAAAGGTCTGCTATTCTGACTGAAATATTTAGTCATTTGCTGTTCCTTTGGAATGGAACATACAAATTTCTTCATCATATTTGCTTTTTTCTTTTTTTCCTTTCACATCAATTACTTTTTGTTTAATTAATGACTATAAATACATAGTTTTGGCTAAAAGTGCAAAGTAAAAAGGCAGTTTGTTTGTGAGGTGAACATATGCATTAAAGAACAAAATTGTCTTAATACTGAAACTGGTAAAGACCAAGAACATTTAGCAACATATATACATTTTTGTAGTGCACATGTAACTGATGCTTTACATTAAAATCTATAAAGGGTAAAACAAGGTCCTATAAACTTTAGCATGAAACAAAGCCGGAGTAAAAACTAAAGTGGAAGATGTATAATATGGATATTACGTTTTTTCCATTCAAGGTAGAAAAAGGCCACCCGTCAAAACAGCACTTTCCCAGTGTGTACCATGAATTCGAGCAACTCCACAATCAGGTGAAGAAAATGGCACAAGAACACTTTAGTATTGCAGCAGCTTCCCGACCAGCTCTAGAAGTTAACAACATGGAAGTAAGAACCCTGTTCACGAACGTTGTTTAAAATTTTTTTTTTTAAATTACAATTGTACAATGGCACCTGTCAATTGTTGGGATGTTGGGAAGTGAATAGTTGAACAACACGAAGTTTTTTCATACCATGAAACCATCCCAATATTTCGAAGTACTGTGGCATATTGCTCAAGCCAATGGTGAAAGCAGGAAAAATGGACCGGTAGAAGGATGTGAAGCGACTGACTATTGCCAGATTGTAACGACTGGCAGAGCATCTCCAAAACAGTAATTCTGGTGAGGTGGACCCAGTATGGAGTGGTTTGTACCTACTAAAACAGTCCAAGGACAGACAGCGGGTGCATATGGAAGGAATTTAGTGTCAAATGTATTTCAATGTAAAAAAAAACATTGAATTGTTGAAATCGAATAAAACATGCTTACGGCATTTTAGTCACTGCCAAAACATTAAAGGCACGCAAGATGTTGCACTCAAGTTCTTTTCCTGTAGGTCCCAGATATCATACTGTGTTTTCAACTGAATTTGTCCCAGCCCACTTAAAATTGCTAAGTTGAAATGAAGGCGCTGAATAATACTGATTGAATAATTAGTTGTAATTTTTTAAATGATTGTTTTTGCTGAATTTGAAAGGCTGAATTTTTTGATATTATATCTTAAAATGCTACATAAACTTACATGCATTATCAATCAAGCATGTTTTTATTTATTTTCAACAATTCAGTGTTTTGTTTTTGTTTTTTTTATATTCAAATACATTTGTCACTAAATTACATCCATAGGAGCATTAGCAACAGGGTCATGGGCACCCAAGTATCTATGTTGTGCATTTGGAGTGAAGGTTTATTCCATAGAAGAGCTACTGTATCACAAATTATTGAAAAAGTGAGGAACATCTTGGTCAGCACCCAGCAACCGTAGTCCCATCATTCAGCCTTATGTTCCTAATCGCTCCCTCCACTCCTCCAAGGAGCATCATCTGCCATCCCCACAAACAAGGCAAGCCCTGTCCAGAATCTTCTCTTTGGTGGTTCCCTGCTGGTGGAATGAGCTGCCTAAGCTGCCGAGAGCTTGCAGATCCCCTCTCCATCTTCCAAAATCCTCCTGAAGACTCATGGGTTCAGCGAGTATCTTCATTTCTAATGCTTCCAATCCTCTTGCAATGCTCTTACATGAGGATTTAGCACTTAGTACCCTCCTCTGGTTCTTACACTGGCCTGAAACTCGAATGCTTCCTCATGTTGTAAGTGGCTTTGGATAAAAGCATGTTCGAAATGAAATGTAATGCCTTCAGTGATGGACAAGGGTCAGCATAGGCACTCTGACCAGTTCACAGTTATTCAGCCCCATATAGAACAAGCTGCATTGCAATGTGTTCAGAAACCTTCCTATCACAGCCAGGCATAGACACTAATCTACCAGACGTGCCTCTTTGGAGGTGGACTGTTGTCTATCCTTATGCTTGCCCATTTGTCTTGCTTCCAACACATCAGCTTCAATAATTGACTGTTTACTCACGGCCTAATTTATCCCTCCGCCTCTCAGGTGTCATTGTAGCGAGATAATGTTATTAACTTCACATGTTGGTGGTTTTAATGTAGTGTTGGATTGGTGTACTGTTTTCTAAATCAGTTGCTGTCTTTTAAGGTCTTAAAGTCGCTGGGTATTACTGATCTGCCTAGTGGACTGACGCTCCTGAACTCCACTCAGGGACAAGGCATAGCAAGAGCAAATCAGGCCATGAAGAGTCTACGAAGCATTGAGGTAAGTGTAGGGTTTCAGAAGACATTGGCATTCACCAGAAATTTTTTTCCAGCCAAATGTCAAAACTGATTAGAAGTAGTTTTTTTAGTATTGCTTGCATAACACATGCCAGGAATGTGATAGATTCTTTTTGTTTGTGAATGATTTTCAGAATACCAAAATGTTGCCCCCAGCAAAGAGGTTCAAAATGGAGAACTGCACCGCAGAGAAAAATGATTCACTAGTCAATCAGAATGGTATTCAGAAGGATGAGACAAGTGAAGATTCCACGTTACTCCGGGAGCCCCAGGTGGTTTTGACCCGTCTGGAGAGCTTGACCTCTGAAGTTCTGGTTGACGGTGGAGATTTGACTAGCTCCGAGGAAGCACCTGGGGCAAGGACAGACGAAGAAGCTATGGACACAGGAGTTGCTCCTCTTGATTCGGCAGCTACCAAACTTCAAGAAGACCACGAAAATGAGGCTTCTGAAGTTATAAACAGCAGTGAGACTGTCGACATTGCCGATCAGATGAACCAACTAGAACAGGTTCTGAGCTCGAGCGCGGAAGAGGGTGTTGTGCAGGAAACCCCTCCAGAAGATGATGGAAGTTGTGACCCTCCACAGGTGGGCAACTTGGGTGAGGCAGAAACAGTGGGAGAATCTGCTGAGAGTGAGGTGGTTGAACCTGCCCAGGCTGAAGAGATTTTCATTCAGACAGCGGAAGGCCTCGTCAGACAGAGTGCTGAGGAGTTAGCATCCAAAGGTATTGTCATTGTGAATGGGCCAGACGGCACCACCATGCATATCGAGGCCCCGGAAGGAGTGCCTTTAGAAACTGTCCATGCTCTACTTGGCATTGAAACAGAAAGAAAGACTTGAAGGAGTTCCGGTTTCTGAAACCTATAAGTAATTGGTTGTCCACTCCAAGCAAACTATGTCTGCATTGTAGTGTTTTTTTTTTCTTCCCAAGGAACCTTTTATTGCAATTGTTTGTAAATTTGTATAAAAAATCATTATTATAGATTAGTGCATTGTTTTGGTTAAGTCGTTTGTTAAGATATGAAATATTTCCGAGTTTTGACACAGACTTGTTACCTTCGCATTTCTTTATTCTAGCTGCCAAACGCTTTCCCTCTTTTCTCTCCCCTTCCAGCAGTGTCGCAGGGGTACATGTATCAAGAGTTCTGTGTTGTTTAAAAGGGGAAACTATGTTCCACTACAGCACGATAGGTTGAGCGCCGAGTTTGGATAGAAAAATGCTTTACACAGTGAGTACCTGCTATGGGTTCCTGAATCGGTATTAAACCTCGTTTGAGGATGGTTTAAGGAGTTTGGGTGTACTTCATAACAAGTATTCAGCTTTTCTTTAGGAAGAAAACGAGCAGCATGACGTTAAAACTGAGATGTACGAAACACTCAGAAAACAAATGGAGAAACATGTCTTAAGTGTCTAAAATCCCAGGTTACCTCTTTATAAGTGTTTCATTGTTTGTTACATGTTAAATAGTAGTTTGTCCAGTTCAATGGTCATTTAAAAAGCACTATTTTATTACTTTTTATATACTCTTTGGGCATACTGTGTTTTTTTCAAACATCTCAACATTTGTAATACAAAGGGATAACATAAACAGAAATTAAAACAATCTTTGCGAGTGAGCTTTTGGAATCGGGGCTTTACTGAATCATCTGTGATTCTGATTATATTATACTTAATATGATTAAGTGTAGAATGACTGTGAACTTTGCCATGTTATATGGAATTCATGTCCTGGAGTCAAATTTTATGTTTCTACAGTTACCCCCTGTGCACATTTTTTTTTAGTTGGTGCACAAATAGTTACAGGATACACATACATGAATGTGCTTAAATATGTTACAGATATATGAAATAATGAAAACAGTAACCACCATTCATTTGACATCACTTTATCTCAAGAGTCCCCAAAAGCAATACAGTTCTAGTACTTGAGCAACAGTGTAATTTACAAATAAGCTGAAAATAGAGTACCTCAAACAGATGGTTATCACCAATTTTCTAGAATTTGATATTATAAATAAATGCCTGAAAATACGGAATCAGATTTCGAAACAACATTTCCTAATATTAAACAAAATTCTCCTAATATCAGTTTCGCTGCTGGCTTTTCAGTCATGCAGCCCCCTTTTAGGTTTTCGCTAACTGGAAGGTATTGCTGCTGATTTCCGGGGCACTGAGTTGTCACTTAAAAACCTGCTGGCAAATGAGGCGAAGCCACGCCCACACGAGAGATTTGTGTCACAACTGAAATCAAATCCTCACGCAGTGAAAATGTAAAAGGGGGCAGCGTGACTGAAAAACTAGCAGCGAAAATGAAAAACTAGCAGCGAAATTGCAAGTCTCACAGGCGAGAATTAATTTTGAATTTTGTTTGATATTGGGAAAGTTTTGTTTCAAAATTTTGGCACAAATCTGATTTCATAGAAATATATTTAGTCGTGTGTTGAAAAGTGAAAGTGACCATTCTGTCATACGTTTACACAGCACAACACACAGTGTGAACTGCATGAAATTCTTCTTCTGCATTTAAACCCATTCACCAAGTGAAGCAGCCAGGAGCCCGGCGCTCTGGGAGCAGTGTGTAAGGACAGTATCTTGCTCAGAGTAACTCAAAGGTGCTTAGCAATCTTGTGAATCGAACCGACAACTTCCTGATCGCAGGGTGAACATCCTAACCACTAGCTGCTCATTATACCATTAAAAATACACCATAACCAGGCTTTTGCCCGGGACCCCTTTCTATACAAACACATTTGAGGGGGGGACCCGGCCCATGCATTAATAATATCAATGCACAAATAAGTCTAGCAAAGCATATTTTCATTCCCAGCTTGGCAAGACTGAGCAAAGAAAGCATCACTGATGTTTTATTTGCTATAAATTCACCATATGGGTTTTGCATCGACACTTTTAGTTCATTTCTGATCCAGTGTGGAGAAAGTGCATCCGGTTTGAATCAAAGCTCTCTGTGACCCGTTTCCAGCAGCAAGCCCTCTAACAGAAGTTTTGTACTGTCATCAATGTAGGGTTGATACAACCAGGCAGAGAGGTAGACCATGGAGAGATCAGCTTTCGTTGTATGGGCCAGTTCCCGCAGGATGGTTTGCTTGAGGGCCAGCTCCTGCTTGTAGGCCTTGTAAAGCCTAGACGACACTTCAGCTACAGTGGGGAACAAAATAAATCAGCATTTGTATTTATATATTTTTTCTCCCATTTTCCTGTATTCTGCCATGATTTCGTTTTGCAAGATCATTTAAAAGTATTCTTTATCTATTTGATTTTAAAAGGCTGGATTTGGCTAGGTATTTTAGTTGTATGTTCAAAGAGCAGTCCAGCTCTAAACACTCCTTTCAGGTTCATCATTAAAGGGTGGGGACTAAACTATATATATATACACACACACACTGTAGTGAGTTTTAAAAATTTTAAACTGCACATTCAAAAACTATTTTTTTCCATGAAATGGGCTCTTTTAGTGGTGCTGATAGGAAATGAGTCTTTCAGTTTCTTACCAAACTCTTGAGTAGACCAAGTGTGAAACATTGGCTCTGGTCTCCCTTTTTCGCCGTACTGAAACGTTTCCAGCTCACAAATTCCCCTCTCATCAGAGACCATCTTCTCCATTTTGGACAGAATGTGTGCCTTTGTAAGGAAGGAAAACAAAACCAGAAAACATCACACATTTTTCCTCTGTAAAGTTTCACAGCTGAGTGGTGTCACTCAATGGTTCCTGGAGCCTCGAAACACTATTGGTTAATATTATTATCACCATGTTGGTGCATGGTGATGTAATCAAAATTCAGAAGACCTTTTATAGATGGACAAAGTCGTAAGATAGGAGGAATGACTTTTGTCCTTTAGATAACATGATGAATTTTTAAAAAACAAACAAGGTAAAATTAGGTACATTTGCATGTTGACTTTAACTGCACATTTCAAGTTTCAAATTGCATCAAATAATCATGGAACTCATACCAATTTGTCTACAATATTCTGCAGATTGTTGCATTCCTCCTCAAGCTCCTGGTTGCTCTGGTACGCTTTTCTTTCTGGAGGAGCTACCGATGACCAATCCACTTCTATCACCAGATCAGGCTCCTTCACAGACCTTCACATCCAGGAAGACAAAGTTAACAAAAGAAGATTATACTGTATTAATTATAAACATGGTCAGGAATCCTACCTTTCGCTAATTTTGTAGTTCACGATTTTGGTTGCGATGGCAGATCCCTCGTCGCTCAAGCGGTCCCATTTCAAAGTAAAGTTGTGCCAGTCTGCTGCATTATCCTTCAGTTTTCGGGCACTTCCAGTCAGATTGCCTTTCCGTCCAGGGGTTGTGGCCTCTGACTTTTTCACTTGTCACACAATTAAAAAAAAGAGGAAACATCAATAAGCTAGATGACCTGGCAAAAATACGACATGTCTGATTACTTTAAGCCATTTTCATGAACTTGCATTATAATATTTAGACTGCAACAAGCTGGAACAGATCAACAAACAGGCAGCATTTTGTGTGCGATGTCTGTATCCTAAATAAACAATTTATTAATATTGCGAAAGGAAGAAACAAAAGATTTTTTTATAAAAAATTAAATGTGTCCTTTCTGTCATATGTGAACACACCGCAGCACACATTGTAAAAAGAACTAAATTCTTCCTCTCCATTTAATCCATTCACCAAGTGATGCAGCGGGCAGCCAGGAATGCCTCACCCGGGGAGCAGTGTTGGATTGGTGTCTTGCTCTAGGGCACCTCAGTGGTGCCACTAGCAGTCTTGGAATAAAGACAAATGACAAATACCTGGCACCCAGTCGGCTAAATCTTATGTACAATTTTACACTCTATTCACTGTGTAACTGTTCTTTTTATGACATTTGTAGATGTTCGACGTTTTAGGTCTCATTAACCATCACGACAATTAACGCTGTCCTCAAATTCTGTACGTTTCTCGTCCTTTACTATGGAAATGCTGTCGTAGTAACCAAACATGTTTCTGTTGGTTTGACTGTCATTTATATTCTTGTTACAATCGCAATAAACTGCAGGGTCTTTCTAAAGAGACTGTTTGCCCCTGAAGAACCTGCAGCAGTTCAGAGCGAATGCGTGAGTTTGTGACCATGATTCCTCCAAAAGGAATTTAAAGAACTGAATGGCACACTGCTGAGGAAACTCTGAACACCTGCAGCCGCTCCATGCCCCAACAACATCTTCAATAAGATCCTCAAGGGTCCTGCTGTCTCAACAAATGCATTCATGACAATAAACCATCAGAAACAACATCCTGGATCTGCATTCGCTGGTGCCCCTTGCCGAAGACTCCTCGACTGGTTTGGCTGCTTTTGGCCCGCTACCTGCTCCTCCCTCATTCAAGGGCTACTGCTGTTTGAAGCTCCTGTGGATATTGTTGTTGTTGCTGTGGGACTAGAGACTCTGAAACTCCTCTTCACTCATACAAAACTACATTTTTTCACGCTCAATTGTACAAAGTCTGTTGGACATAAATGGCTCAAAATGACCCTCCTAACTTCCTATGTTTGGCATCTCTGTACACCTTTATATGACGGAGATGAAAATAAATCTCACTAACTTATGATCAATGATTAAGTCTGTACAAGAAGGCTTTATATTGTTAGTTTTCTTAATAGAGATTTTTTCTCTCTCCAACTAGAGGAGAGTGGGTTCCCATTTAGTCTTTGTTGCTCCCAAAGTTACTTCCTCCAGCTTTGTATGTTGTAGAAGGCACAAGTTTAAATAAAACTGAAATGAGATTAGCATTAGTGGAGCACTTATCTAGAATCTAAAATATGCAATTGCAGAACATTTCTTCAAACGAGAGGTCAGTTTTTTTT
>JBBMFX010000001.1:36163226-36174275 GCA_037832545.1 Rhabdalestes septentrionalis
GGGTTGGGTCGGGTTTTGGGTCAGTATCTACGAGTAGTTTTGCGGGTTGGGCGAGGGTTTTGGATCTCCTGACGGGTCAGTTTGGGCAGAGCTTAAAAAAAAACCTACCCGCCAAAAACTACTTCAGATGACAATAAAGTAAGAGCCATTTGGGAGCCGAAGGAACCAGCTCTAATTTGGGAGCCGTGCCAGAAGAAATGGCTCTCTGGAATAAGCCGAACTTTCCATCACTAGTAAAGTAACGAGTGAAGCTGTTGTCGTATTAACTGGAGTAGCAGCGCCCGCTGTCAACAGCCACGACCGTCCAAAAATATGTTCCATGAAAATTTCTCAATCTCGTGAATTTACCAGACTGGTCACGGGTCCGGACAGAACATTCACTTGGTCCGGATCCGGACCGCAATCCGCCATTGGTGATGCCTGGTCTAGACTGTTGTAATGAGACTCATACCATCAGCACTTACAAAAAACCTTGTTTTCTGACAGCTGTCTGGCCTGAATTTCTCTGTGTTTGATAGCATTGTCACAAATGACTATGATTATACTGGCATTTTCCGACTCGTCAATAGCAGCTGATGGGTCCTATAGAAGAACTCAAAAAGAAACAGATTAGCCAGCTGACCAGCTTTTTGAGGGTTAGCCGGATTCTCAATATATACTGAAGGATTCACTGTAAACCTGAATTACGCAAAGTGGACAATATGTTAATTAAATTTCTAGCATACTTCAGTTGTGCGTGTTAAAGGAATAACATTCATAAGAATGATTGAACCCAGTAAGTGAAACCAATGTACACTACCACTTGTTTGACGCTCACATAACATGGTCTGTAGATTTGCTAGTATAAATTTACTTATTAGACTGGCAAACAGTTCGACAGATGCTATTTACAAATGCATGGTTTCAATGTCAAAAGTTGTTGCTGCATGTGGATGATTAATCAGCCAAACAATTGGCGAACTGATGCAGTATAGGACTTGTTGAAACAGTGGAAGGTCTTATGTGTTCCAAATTCTTTGCCAGCTGAGGCGTGGTATTAGGCATTACATGTACTGTAGAAATATCATAGCGCAGTCTCACATTTCATTGTTTTTAAATAATGACAATCTTTATCGCCAGATACACGTGTGTTTAAACATTTCTGTAAACACTTGTTAAACTTTCTTCTTTGGACATGTTCTTTCATTTAAAAACATTAATTTTAAAATGTTTAAAAATATATATATGTATATCCACCCATCCGACATCAGACAACTTGCTTGTAGCTAGTTTATTTATCACAGCTATTTTTAATGGTAAATTTAGCTTATTCGAGTTACTGTAACAGTCATTACTGTAACTGAAAAATGGAAAACAATACTTAACAGACTCTGACCATCAAATGCATTGACAGAACAGGAGTATTCCATTTTCATGTTTTCAGTACCGGGGCTGTCCTGACTCATAAATAAACATTGTGCCAACCACCCCCTTTATACCCTAAATCTGAACTTCAAATGATTGACCTTCTAAAACTGACTGTGAGGTGCCCTTCCTCAGTTTGTTGCTGCGCTGCTGGAAGTGGGATTTAACACTCATGGTTTGTAAGGGAAGTTGGCCATAGAAGTGATTGCTAAAATCGATTTTGTCTGAAAAAGAAGTTTGAAGAATGTTTGAATTTATTTTGGATTGCCCATTAAATATCTGCTCACAACTCCCTTTGGAAGATACATTGTGAATAATTCATGAACACATATCTTTATATTTTCCCCCAAAACCTTCAAATGTGAGTTAGGGTGAATTATACCTTAAATTGGTGGACTATCAGGGTGCTCTTGATTATGTGTATTTATGATGTGACCTCACTCACAGGAGGACGTAATCATACGTCGATTATTACTGAATATGAGCTTCTACTCAGTGTTGGACTGTTGCCTCTATTTTCAGTTTGACTGGTGCACTAACTGTAGAATGCTGTGCTGTGTCAAGATGTGTTACGTCTTTGTAATAAATAAATAAATAAAGACTCTCCATAACAAGTCCTTACACAAGCAATCACAAGGCCATGAATCTTGAAACATATTTGATCAACTGAAGACACAAAGTTGTGTTAAACCTGGTTTCTGTTCATCATGTGCTTCCCATATGAAGCAATGTTAAAATCACACTAAATTCAGTTGTAATAGAGTTCAGTTTTAGATGGTCAGTATATTAACTTTGTTCTAAGTAAAGTGCATTGAGTAAAAAGGAGTAGAACAATTACATTTGTCCCTTTGTCAAGTGTTTTTGCAAATTATGCTCTAAACTCTGTTTCATTCATCATAAACAGAATCAGGAGTGAAGCTGCTGGAATATAGTACTTAGAAAAGCACACACTACTGCACTCACAACATAAATTGAGGGATTTCTTATTTTTTACACAGCTCACACTGCAATAGTTCAGAAAAGAATAGCAACCTGTGCATCTTACACACACACACACACACACACACACACTGCTGCAAGGTGTACAAACAATGAACAGAAAAAAGGGGAAAATGGTCTCTTATTTTTTTCCATGGCTGTGTAAATACCCGGACCACATTAGTTTTGAAGTGTTACTGGTCCAGTAGTTTTCAGGCTTTGCATCTGAAGGTTCTGAAGGGCAAAGAGTGTTCTCTTGAGGTCCTCGCCTTGCAGTGATGGTTGGTGGTTAACTGTTGTCTTTCCCCTGAGCTCTCCCCTGTGCAGGTTGGTAGTCTGTACTCGGGCAACTCCCCTTCCTCTCTTATCCCACCCTCCCCCAACTCCCCACCCTTGGTCAACTTCCTGCCGGCTTCGCTTCGCGCCACTGCGCCAGCAGCCCGACGGCAAAGGGGACCTCTCACCTGCACGCAGCGCCCCCCCCCCCCCGGCAGACTACCAACCTGCATCGGGGACATGGGCACCCACTGCTGAGGGTGAGTGCTTTCCTGCCCAGCTACCAGTGGAGACAGCAAGCACTTCGCCATCCCTGACACAATTTGAAGTAACAGTTTGATCCAAAAAATCTAATTTCCCTTAATCTAACTGTAGTCAGTCAACCAAGATATCTAAATCACCCCACACTTGTCTCAAACTGGGCTGATTTATTAGACAATGTCATATAGACTTTCCTTATATTGGTCCCATATAGTGTGGGATATCTGTAAAATAATATGAATCAAATCTGCTAATATTGTTTTTTGCTATTCCTATTTCATATTTGTGGATATCATGGCGTGTCGGAAACCATGTGAACGAGTTTACTTCAGGTTATTTACCAACTTGGCTTGAGACAAGCGTACGATGATTTAGGCATGCATTTAGCATGATGGTAAAGTATGTGCTAGCATTACTTTTTAGCTTGATTAGCCTCTTTGGACATCCAGCATGCTGATCATTGGGAAAAAGTATCTTCTAAAGTAATCCTTCAAGCAGTGAGAACTTCTGGACTGTGAGAGTGCTCTTCTAGGAATGATGTGCGTGGAAAACCAGTAGCTTAGATCTTTGGCAGATACGTGATATATCAATGTTCTATAGATAATTATAAATGTATGAAAGTGAAAAAGATACCTCAAAAAAACTATAGAGGAGTTCAAGAAAAAAGTGCATTTACCCTTCCACTTACCCCAGATATTGTCAATGAGCCAAGATATGCTGGTGTCCAAATTTAGCTTTGCCAGTCTTGTTATGAGGCTAATAAAGCTAATTTCATAATGAGAGCACCAGGGTTTGTATTCATTGTTTTCTTTTCATTAAAACATACATAATAATGTAGCTCATAGTAAGTCATACTCTATCCTTAAAGAAAGGATTTGGGTGACCACTGACTAATATTGTTTTTAAGTAATGTTAGTAAATTCAGTACTAAACTAAAGAAGCCAGTCAGCTTCATCGATGGTAACTGAAATTAGATTTTGATCCAAACACATTTCCGTAAAGAGTCTGTAGGCAAACCCAGACAGAAGTATCTCATTTCTGATAACAACGCAACTTGAAAAGTAATTTTTGTCATAGCTTTTGAAACAGTTACTATGTTTCTATGTACATTATAAATCAGTATTTTTTGTATCACTGTATATCCACACCTTAGACTACTGACTGAGTTTCATGCTGAACACATTTGAGCTGTCAACATATATTTGGAATGTGGGTTTGTTGACCCTGGCTCTGTACTGCATTTCTCTGCAGTGTACTTCCGAAAGAAGAACCACCTACATGCTGTGCGAGTGCGTCTGCAGAGCCCGGAGTACAAGCTGAGCAAGATCCGCTCCTCCACAATCATGACCGACTACAACCCGAACTACTGCTTTGCTGGGAAGGCAGCATCGCTGAGTGAGCTGAAGGAGGTTCCACGCAAAAACATCACGCTGCTCAGGTGCTCCTGCTCTATGTACAGTGGGATAGCAGTCTTTATACCATACAGGCCAGAACACTGTCTGTGTTAAATAATTATATACATATACACTGGTTACATTTAAACTAGGGGTGTCTCGATACCATACCATGTCTAATACAGATACTGATGCCAATCTGATACTGACTTATGGCCTCTCCTGAACAACTGAGGGATAAATCAAACATTTTTCTGGATGCACCCTTTAAAGCCATCTAGAAAACATCATGATCAACCTCAAATTGCTCTGTGCACTTCTTTCCATGATGCTTCTTCAACTGTTTGTCAAGTTTGTGGTGCAGGTGGCTCTTTGTTAGACATATTCTACACTATTTGGGTGCATGAGTCTGAATGTAAGTTCCCAGATAATACATATGTAGGGCATGGGGAGCTATTTGAGACAGAACCCTACTCATTTGTTCATTATAGTGGCACCTGTCAAGGGGTGAAATTTATTAGGTAGCA
This sequence comes from Rhabdalestes septentrionalis, assembly GCA_037832545.1. NCBI lineage: Eukaryota > Metazoa > Chordata > Actinopteri > Characiformes > Alestidae > Rhabdalestes > Rhabdalestes septentrionalis. The sequence goes on from JBBMFX010000001.1 coordinate 36,168,067, forward strand.
TGTGAACAGTCAGTTCTTAATGTTAGAAGCAGGAAAAAGGATCTGAGTTATTTTGACAACAGCCAAACTGTGATGACCATGTCAGAACATTTGGCAGTGGTTAGTGCCTGCCAAAAAGGGGTCCAGGAAAGGACTACTGGTGAACCAGCAACAGGGTAATGGATACCAAGGCTTTTCCGTCTGGTCCAGTTCCAAAGAAATGTTACTGAAATAGCAAAAATAATGTACTGCTGAGACAGAAATGTGTCAGAGCACACAGTGCATCACAACTTGGTATGCTTGATCTCCACATGCTGCAATGTGTCTTGAGTGTCCATGAGTCTTCCGTGGAATAGTTTTGATAGTTACTAACTACCATATGCCAGGAACACCCTACAACACTTGCATTTTCGAGGAGGCTCTGGCTTAGTAGTCTAGCCATCCCACCCTTGTTAGAAGTTGTTGACATGCCGCGCTTGCTCATTTGTCTTATGACACATCAACTTCATTCACCAACATTCAACAAGAACTGACTGCTCACTTGTTGGCTAACATATCTTTGTAACGAGGTAATCAACGTTATTCACTTCATTTGTACAGTGGTTTTAATGTTGTGGCTGTTTGGTTTATATCAACGCTAATAGGCTACTACATTGCATTCAGTAAAAACTTCCATAGTATTGAATGTCTTGCAGATTTTTGACACCATCTGTGTAGTGTGACAATGACAATGTGAGATTGGTAATTTAATCTGACTCACATTGTGGGATTGGTTTCATTGTAGGGCTTTGGGGCATGGTGCTTTTGGAGAAGTGTATGAAGGCCAGGTTCTGGGTATGAATGGTGAAAACACTGCTATGCAGGTCGCTATCAAGGTCAGTCTATATCTTTTAGGTCTGTTCACTTCACTTTGGTCTGTTTTTGATACGTCCTCATTGCTTCTGTTTTCCTTTCCCTGGACTGAATGATAGACTCTTCCGGAAATCTGTTCTGAACAAGATGAGATGGATTTCCTCATGGAGGCGCTGATAATGAGGTGTGTTTGCAACCCATACACACACAAGCACACACAAAGAGTCTCTATATGCACATGTGCAAAAAAAGGAGGGAGTTATTACAGTCTGTCGTTAGCCAGAACAACCTGAGGGGATGAGATGTCTTGTTTTCTTTTCATGTTTGTTTTGGTTGCCTGTTTGACAGATGTTCCTTGTTATTTAGGTCCAGTTAAATCATCCGACAGCAGCTGTTCCTGCCTGCTAGTAGGCCAGACATTTCTGAAGCGCACTGCAACATAGCTTACTGTCAACTCCAGCTTCTTATAAGAGCTATTGATATAAGAGAAGATTAGATTTGGTCATTTAACCTCATAAATCAAGCGCAATCTGGGGATGGCCTTTTTTACTTATTTGTCCTTTTTAAGTTATTATTATTAATATTATTGTTGTTGTTGTTATTATTATTATTAATATTATTATTATTATTAGTAGTGGTAGTAGTATTAGTATTAGTATCATTATTTGAGTGTGCAGGCACAAGACTGCTGCACCATATTATGGCAGTTCCGTTTGTAGTTGTTGCATGTTTTTAAACTTTTTTGCTTTTAAGCCATTTGTTCTGGCGTTTTCTGATTACGATTCTGATTGTATTCCTTGGATTCCACTTGTTTTTTAGGGCGTTTTGTCCCTGGACCTGATGTCGATTTTGCCAAAATTCCAATGTTAAAATGCGCCTTAGAGCACTCCTCAGATGATTTTCACTGTGTGTGAAATGTTTGTTTATCTTTGAGCTTTCCCTATCCATTTGTAGGCACAAGTGTTCGAGTGGTTAGGGGGATGGCCTAAGGTTTATGGGTTCAACTAAAGGTGGACTCGTCTTTTTCTTTCAACACAAACCATAAAACCAAAGTTTGGGTGGCTCTCTCTCTGTGGAAATGTTTGGGTAGATGCTACTTCTTGCTCTTTTCTATTGTGATTGAAAATAAATGTGGAAATAATGTGTGTGTGAGAGAGAAAGAGAGAGCATCTGTGATTTCAGGTGTCAGGAGAGGTGTCAGCAACACCATAGCGACCACTGAGCAACAGCTACAATTACCATAGCAGGCACAAAATCACATTTTGCATTTTCTCGCAGAAATTCAGTCTAGTTATTATTATTTATATTACACCTGTTTTTGGAGCCACTTCTTCTCCTACAGTTTTGAAATGTGGTGCCAGCCTCAACATCGGTGCGCTTGTACACGGCTAATCTGTCAGATAATCAGAGTATTGATTGTTTAAATGTTGATTGTAGTGGTCTCTTTAAAATGTGTTTTGGAGAAAAAGAGAGCAAGCACGCAACTACACTTATTTTTGTGGATATGCGTCTTGTTTAAAACTGAGCCCCGGAGTGCTCGCTCCTATGCTGGCCTTAGTAAAATGCTTGTAAGATGAAGAATGCTGTTGTTTGTTCTGCCGCTGTATAAAAGCTGCATTAGGTTTCTTTTACTGATGGAAGCTGTGAATTTTACTGAGTGAGCTCAAAGCTTGTTAAGAGTATAATTCAGAGTAAGCACATTTTATCAGTCTGTTTCATCAGAGGATATGGCTGACACATTCCTGTAATTGTGTTTACTTGTTCAAAGGTAGTTTGTGAGATAAAAAATAAAAATGTATACTATTTTGGTTTGGTAGATCATGTCTTTACATATCAAATAAATCCAGAGTAGCCCATGTAACAGAGAGTAACTTGTACTCTGATATTTTAGCCTAAAAACCTTGATCAGTCGCCTGTTCACCCCGATTCAAAAATGTAAAAAAATTATTTCTTCTGTCCTCCACAGCTGTACTGACACATCCTTCATTTGGAACATATAAAAAAATTCTGTGATGAAGATTTGGTTTTTCCATGTTGTATTTCAGTCAAATTTCAATGAATATAATAAATAAAGAAAACAATCATCAGTATTTCTTCCCTATAAAGATTTTCGAAAAAATATTTCATAAAAACATTTTCTAAACACATATTCTAAAATGTTTATATTTGTTTTGGCCTAATTAATAGCTAGACTTTGCAGAAACTGACACATATGTATCAGCCTTAAAGGGCAACATAAATCTTTTTGACTCCATGGTAGTTCTTAGTAAGCTAAAAGAAAAGCATGGCAGCCCACAATTTTATACCATTTGAAAGAATGAAAGGACATCCATTTGGTAGTTGCCACCGATAATTGCCTCCTGTGATTTAGCTGGTGCTGTTGATTTAGTTCTGCTCTTCTCTGGAGTGTTTTGCTACTTAAAATTGTTGACAGAATGTTCCAAAATATCTTGGAATGTCTTTTAGGTTACTCTTTGAGAAGGTTGGGGTTTTGTAATGTTTGGTTGTTTGAGAGAGGATTTGAGGTGGACGCACATGCAAGTGAATATTCCTTAAGGAACATAAACACTGATAAATTATACAAATGATGAACGGAGGCACTGTGGAACCAAGTGACAGTTCAGCGGTGTCCTCAGGAAAAGGAGTGCGAGCTGTGAAATGTCATCCAGGATGCTGGGAGGTACAGGGCAGTCAAATCAAGCAGGCAGTCTAGAGCAGCAGGTTGCGTTATTAGTCCAGGCGTTCACTCCATGGCATCCTCTGGGATACCTGAAGGCCTGTTGAGGATGAAGGGCAATTCCTGTCTTGCTTTTCCTCATCCATCCTATTTCTGAGTCCCTGGCCAGCAGAGTCTCCTAACTGCATTTCTGCTGCCAATAGTGCTGGGGTACTCTGGAATGGTAGGTCACCCAGAATGCCAGGGGGGCACGATCCATCCAAGTGCCTGTTAGGGGTTATCATCCAAGACAACAGGGGGAATTGTGAGTGTTTGGATGTGTCTGGTGATTAGGGATGGGTATCGTTAATGTTTTAATGGTATTACTACTTTTATCGGTAGCGCTTATCGATTTGATACTTTATCGATACTCTTATCGGTACTTTTATTGTGTTTTTTAATTAAAAACTAATTGAAAACAGAATAACACTTTAACTCTAACTCTGAATCTAAAAAAGTTGGACTCACTACAAATTAACTTTTAGGTGAGCTCTGCTTTATAATTTCTTAGTGTATTATTATTTATCTTTATTATTATTATTATTTGTAAATGCAGCACTATTGAAGTCATTTTAATGTTTAATATTTATTTAGGCTACTGCATTAAATATTTTTAACTGAATGTGTGTTTATTAGATTATTAACACTGATTTAGAGCCCTTATGTGATGTTTATGTCGTTATTTAACATACATACCTGAGGAGGCGGATAATGAAGTAGAAGCTAGCATATCTCTATATGCACATAATGCACTTTTGCTGGAAGTTTTAATAAATTGCTTGTGTGTATGCCTTTATGAGCAAAAGTCTTGTTGCACTTGTTGCATCGAGGATTGTCCGAGTCCATGCGGGTGAAATATAGCCATATTTTGGATCGTTAGGCTCTCTCCTTTCTCCAGTACTGACAGCAGAACCGTTACCGTTAAAGCTTAACGCTACTTTTATAGGTCTTTTACAATTAAGCACCGGGGAAGAGTAAGAACTGGGTTGTGGTACCCATCCAAACTGGTGGTACACTATTTAACCACAAAGGGGCTTGACATGCCTGGGCTACACATTCCATGTGTAAGGAGGCCGGTTCAATGGTGACCATGCAGAGCACTACTATGAGGCCCAAAGCCAGTTCAGTGTCGTAGGGATGTAAGCTGGAAGGTGAAGGAGGGCTGAGAGGAGGGCCAACTCAGCAGCATGGACAGAGAACCTGAGACCAGGAGCCCCTGCTGCAGCCCTTCGTGAGTGCTCTTTACAGCACTTAAGCTGGCCACTGCTGAAGTCCAGTCCTCAGGCCCAGTGCCCTCAACCACTGGGCTGCTCTGGATCTCCTGTACACGCCCTCAGGTCACTCCCTGGCCTTAACCTGAGTCCCATTAGCTGTTCCAGGAAGAGATGCCAGTACTGTTCCCCTCAAAGTGGCCCCAACCAAACCCTCCAGCCAGCACACTCATCCAGGTGGCAACACTGATTGGGGGAAAGGACAAGGGCAGGAAACAAAATAAATAACAGGGGGCAAAACAAGGCAGGAAGAGACATGTTTTTTTCTTTATACTCTACAGTTTCAAAGGGTTACCCATGACAGGGATAACACTGATTTCTTCTGTGTTCTTTTGCAGTAAGTTCAACCATCAGAACATAGTGCGCTGTATCGGAGTCAGCCTGCAAATCCTGCCTCGTTTCATTCTTCTGGAGCTCATGACTGGAGGAGACATGAAGAGTTTTTTGAGACAGAACCGCCCCAAAACTGTGAGTGTCCCTAGTCCCTAGTGTGTTTATGTGCATCATTTACTCTGACTGTGTATAGTTACACACTCACATTTGGACCTGTAGACAAACACAAATTCCTAAGTTAGGTTTATAGCTGAGAAGTCACCAGTGATAAACAAAGTGTAGTGCTATTTCATATCTTAGTGTAATTACTTATTTTATTATGAATTGAATCTGATTGTTGTATGGACAGTCTTGTTTTTGAGATTCATTCAATATTGTTTTTACATATACTACATATACATAAAATACATTACATTTATGATCTATTCTTTTGATATTATCTTAGATTGAAATGATATAGCAAAGACTTCAAAGAGTTCAGCCAGTGTTTGTGTAAGTGTGGCTTGTGTCAGCGGCATTAATGCATTGATATTGTGTTGAGCTCATCTGACAGCTCCCACTCACTGCTCTCACAGAACCAGACCTCCTCTCTGACTATGCTGGAGCTGCTGCACATGGCCAGAGACATTGCATTCGGCTGCCAGTACCTAGAAGAGAACCACTTCATTCACAGGTACTCACACACTGTCGAAATACCACAGCAATATTTTGATGCTTGACCATGAATGGCACAGATGCAATTCCTATGTTTGTTACCATGGATGTAAATAAGGCCTCACGGTGGTGTAGTGGTTAGCATTGTTGCCTCACACCTGCAACTTTGGGGGATTAAATCTGGGTTCTGACCTTGTGTGTGTGTGGAGTTTGCATGTTTTCCTTGTGGTGGCGTGGTTTCCTTCTGGGTCTCTGGTTTCTGCCACAGTCCAAAGACATGTGTCAGATGAATTGGGAATTCTAAATTAAACATAGGAGTGAGTGTGTGAGGGAATGGTGTGAGTGTGTGAGGGAATGGTGTGAGTGTGTGAGGGAATGATGTTAGTGTGTGACGGAAATGGTGT
>JBBMFX010000001.1:36186616-36199002 GCA_037832545.1 Rhabdalestes septentrionalis
TATACTAGTTCTATACAAAAGAAAACATCATCTACTATACACTGGCATTTTTTTCCTCACAAACACCATGATCCCCGGCTTTCTAAATAAAACTCATTTTACAAATTACCTGAATAAATCCCCATTTTTGTTGTGCACTGAGGCAGGACGCAGTTTTAGCATACTATCCCAAACTGTCCTGAATATTTAGTAAGTAAACAACAAATTAAGAGTCTTATTTTATTCCATGTACTTTATTAAGGCTTAATTTTGTCACACCCCTTACAAATAAAAAACGCCCACCTATACAGTTAAAAGGTTTTAGTTTTACATAATCCTGTAATACACACTTGAAATTCTATTTTTTGTAGTTATGATCAGGGATCACTGAAAAGCCATCTTTACAGAAGCTCATGGAGCTAATAAGAAAAGTTCCTAAAGCTCATAAGATCTGATGTTGTTTCTTTGCGTTTTACATTTTAAACTGCCATTTAATTTCTACCTTGTTAGAAAGCAAACTGTATCCTCAAACTATGTGTTGGACCTTGTAGCTCTTATTTGTGACATTTTATACTTTAAAGAAATGTCTTTTCTTACTTTGTGTATGTATCATTCTGTTGAGTTTTTAGAACATCTGTACATTGTAGTACGCCTGTATTTAGTTGATGCATAAAACATATTTATTTTAACCCCAAAAAAGTGAATGCTATACATTTAAATCTGTGTTGATTTCACTCTGGACTAACAATTATAATATGTAGCTATATGTTATGTAACCTCATATGTACCCTGTTCCATTATTTGATTATGACTTTATCACTGCCAATGCTGCGGGAAGCCTCCTGGGACTCGGCAGCATCTTCAATAACCACAAGAGGGCAAAATCCATTTAGTTGGAAAATGTGATGATTCAGGAACTAACGTTGTTCCACAGGGGGGAGCTGTCTGGTATTCCACTGAGGAATCCTGGGCCTGAAGTAAAAATGGTTTGTTTTGATTAAAAACTATGATTCTGACAGTAACTGTGACAGTGTAGTGTGTGTAGGAATGATCTAACATTTAAAGTCACACCTATAAAAGATAATGTAATGAAATATAAAAGGAAGCTTGGACTGTTTAAGGATATCTCCAGAACACTTTTTTTATTGTCCATCCATCCATCCATCCATCCATCCATCCATCCATCCATCTATCTATCTATCCGGCTGTCCATCTGTATATATACCCATCAATCTATAAATCTGTCCGTCCATCTATTCATCCATGCTGTTTGGTTGTCCATTCATCCATCCTTCTGTCTGTCTTTATTTCTGACCGTCTGTCTATCTGTCTGTTTTTCTGTCTGCATTCCTATTCATTAGCTTTATTTCCAGGAACTGCTTCCTGCACAGTAAGGAAATTCATTAGTAAATCAGATAACCTCCAGTCCTGTGCCAAGCCCATTCAGAAAAGGAAAATCTACATATTTCATATCTCACTCTTTTATTAGGAGAAAATCTAAAATATGTACATTCTGTGACAAGAAATACTTTCACCTGATCCCTAAAAACAATAGTGTTTCAAGGTAAAATTTGTCCGATCATGGAAAATACTTTCATAGTAATACAGAAATGCACGTGGCTGCCCCAGGCGTTCACCTTAATGCTGAACATCACCGAAACTTAAGTTTTAAATCAGCAGAATTATACTTGATACCATTTGCCACCACAAGCTCTCAAAAGAATCAAAATACACCTACGTTTCATTTCCTCTGACTGATTGATTGCATAATAGTTTGATCTTCAAGTAAGAATATTTAAGAAAAAACAAACTGGTTAGGATAAAGGGTCTTATCATTGTCAAAACCAGACCTGTGTAAACCCACACACTATGTATTTCAGCTATGGGGAGACAATGGCATATTGTGGGTGGTCCCACTTGCGCAGGCATGGGCCAGGAGATGGGTTCCAAGCTCCAGTCCTGCAGTGCAGAAATCCAGCATAGCCACGCTCAGAACCCCTGATTAAACTTATCAGTTAAATTACATGATGTAGTAGCAGGGAGCAGAATTTGGTCAATGTACCGGGCTAGTGCCAACAGCTTGGCACCAAAAATGACATTTCACTATTGGCCTCCACTCAGCATGACCTTTCTCCTGACCTTCTTGAGCAGTTTAATTTTCCTTGGTTTTCACATCACTGTTGTGTAGGAGCATGGAGCAACAGCTTGGCTGACATAAAGATTGTGCCAACGAGAATTAGCCTTGGTAGCTCCTCAGTTCTGGGAATGCCACTGAATCAGTGGGCTAATGGTGACAAATCTTCAGATCTTCATGTTTAATGTGTGTCTTAGAGCAGGAAAACTGTGCTGGACTTCAGTCTACAAGAGCTGCGGGTGTCCACTGTTGACTCTATATGGACAAAACACTGGGACAAAGCTTTTTTTCAGGATTTAACCTAGGGTTGAAGGCACTCTTAATGCTTCAGCATACCAAGACAGTTTGGACAACACCATGTGTCCAATTTTTCTATTCCAGCATGATTGTGCCCCAGTGCACCAAGCAAGGTCCATAAGAACACACCCTGACCTCATCAGTGTCTGACCTCATAAATGCCCTACAGAATGAATGGTCTCAAATTGGTCAAAAAAAAACAACCAAACAAAAAAAAAAACCACAGGGTTATCAAGTGCTGTTATCCTTGTTTTCCCTGGATTGCCCTAGGAGAGGTAGTCAGTCTTGTGTTTGGCTTTCTTGACCACTGGACTACCAGAGTTAGACTGCCCTGAAAGGGGTGAAGTCAGTTTGGAAAGGCAGAAGGCCCTTGCCGTTTGTCACATGGTCCATTTCTGCTATTTTGGTTTGAGTACATTTTGGGTTTGAGTGATAAAGAGATGCCACATCACATTTCCTGCATTTCAAGTTACACAAGCTGGAAGCAGTAATTCCTCTAGTGGCCCGTGCATGTAGACATTTTCTGTAGTCTCCAAGCTTTGAACGTATTTGCATTCTGGTAGGGATGACTAAGCTACCACACGTCCTGCCATGCTTTCTTTCTACTAACTCAGTTCACTGGGGGGACTTTGCTCATGAGTCATAACCAGCATTCAGCCACTGCACACTCGCCAAGGGACATTACACCAGTCATCACATGCATTGTTATGTCTCCATTGTGCTGAAAGCAAACGGCCCACACAAACAAGTGATTAATTTCACAACATTTCAAGCTGAGAAATAAGGCACGAGCACAGCACCATCCCTGACAATGGAGAGAGGCAGTGGGAGTGATGGCTGAATTTGGAAAGATTTCATAGGTGCTGATGTCTGTCTGATTACACTTAGGTGTGACTGTAGCTCATCTCTACTCACTGTGTACTTTGAACAGTCTTTACCTTGGGGCCGGTTTCTTATCTGATGAGAAGAATACACCTTAAGTGTCCAGGGTCTCCTAAAACACTATAAGTCAGAACATGATTAAATAACGTTTCTCTTCTTTTAATGAACTTTTGGTATCAGACCTCTGAGGTTGTGCTTCATTTTGTAGTTAGCGACATGCTAACATGAACTCTGGGCCAAAGCATTTTCTGCCCATTGTGTTTTCAAAGCTTGTCTCATCACACCCTGTGGTCAACAAATAGGTTCAAAGGCTGCATTTTATTCTATAATGATCTCTCCTGCATATTAATAAGTTCTTTGAATTTGCAAGGTCAAGCTATGTAAATGGTACACTAACATTCCTGCATGTTTAATTCATGGTTATGTGGAAATAAAGCTGCTACCACTCTAATTATGCATTATTTCAACACTATTATAAATCACCCAAGGCTGCATAAACAAACAGGTGTTTATGTGCCTAATGGATCATTTAAAGCAGTTAATGCAAATTTTAAAAAAATTACTGTTTGTAATTGCAGATTGTCAGTACATTTTCCAGTCTCCTTTTAGACAATTTATCTGAGGAGATTTTATACAGCTCCGTTAAGGTTAAAGATAAAACTTAAGGCCAAAAAAGGAAATGAACACTTCTCAAACTATAGCTGACAAAGGCACAAAAGCCTCATAGTCAGCACACAGACTGCAAGTGTTATGATGTCACTTTTCTGTTTGCAGGTATGTTAGCATATACTGAACTTGCCTGTTTGGGGGAAATTACACATCGCAAACATTTCACAACTTATCAGTTAATTATGCAGTAGATGTGCAGTTTAAATTGCTTTCACCCATACAACTATTTATTTGTAGCTCGTTCTAATTTTTTTGTGTTTCATTTAAGTCTGGTGATAGCATCTCTACTGCTTGGCATCTGATAAGAAAACCACATTTTTGAAGAATAGCACCACTGCAAGTTCCACTACAACTTACTCAGTACTTCTTTTTGGAAAGGTCCTTTAACCTTTATTTGAATCACTTCTGCGAACCACAGAACATAGTAGGGATCAGCTTCACAAAGCTCATTAGATATTTCCTACAGGCAAAAAACAGCTCACAGCCTGGGCTTGTAGCGAACTACAAAACGATGGCAGATTCTCAGAGGTGTATGGTAAATGGTAAGCTGTTGGCGGTTGTGTTATCACTGAGACCAGGAAGGATAATAATAGTGTTGATAATAACTGAACTGAAGATGCAGACAAACAGAGGTTCTCAGTGACCCCAGTGTTTTCTGTAAATGATCATGGGATAATAACACTATCATGCTTAGCTAAGAAGAGAAGGCACCGAATTGAATTCAGGATTTGCTCTGTTGGATGATGACTCACATCAAGAGACAAGTCAGGACAGACGCAGCTGATGAGTCAGATGCTCCCCTGCCAGTTCAGGCTGAGGGATTTAAAAGTTGAAGGAACCACCACATCATCTCGGTCCATGACACACTATAAGAGGGTCCATCCTTCCCTTTCACCCAATCAGGGAGATGGTCGGTTCATTGTGAACACTCTGTGTGCACACTCTGTTGTGAACACTCAGTGTTTAGTGAAGCGAGGGTATGAAGCAGGTTGTCAAGGCCCCATAAATATCCATCTTCTCGGTTCCCCTCCTGCCAGCGTCTCCAGTGGTCCACTGTCTGTCCGTCTGGGAGGGCCGTGGTCTTCCCGAAGTCAATGAGCCAAACCTGAGCCTGTTCCGTGTGGTCGTGGATGAACAGCAGCGAACTCCCGATAACCTTGAAAACAAGTAATTTCACAATTTTGTCCATATTTTATTGACAGTGTTGACTTGGGTGCTTGGTACATATTTAGTTTCAAACTGGAAAACAAAAGCCAGTCTGCAAGATTACTTCAGAACAAAATAATGTAATCAAGAAACAAAAAGCCTTGTTTACCTCATGTTTCATGAAGAACTCTGAAGCCTTCAGAGTCTGTTTAATATCCTCTAGCCTCCTAATGTAGGAGCTCTGCACCAGGCAGATATGAGGGAGAAACACAACACAAAATAATAACTACTCTGAAAGCATTCAGTGGGCATGAACAATAAGCACAGCATGTGTCCTCATTAGAAAATGTGGTTTGGTTAATGTAACCAAATTGGCCTGAATGTTGCCATTTTAGGCCGAGAGTAACATTTTCCTGCCCTGTCTGGTCCAATCATACACTTTTCACCACTTCATCAGGTCAGTGGTGCTCAGAACAATTCCATTCCATTTTTGGGTTGGGTTAACTGTGGTTAACCAGCGTTTCCATGAAGGTACACATCATTTCAACAGTATAGAGACAGCTGACTAAAGAAGAGGTTCTGGAGATTCTTACGCACAATTATTTTTCCATTCCCACTGACAAAGTCCTTGAAGACCTGTGTGACATCCTCCCTCGACCGAGTCTTCTTAAAGTCTGTGTGACAGGTTCCATCTGCTTTCTGAAAAGTCAATGAAAATGTAACAATATATATATATATATATGTATATATTTTTACACAGCCATTTTACACAGCCAAAAAAACTTGAGACCACTTTTCCCTTTTTTCTGTTCACTGTTTGTACAATTGGCAGCAGTTTGTGTGTGTGTGTGTGTGTGTGTGTGTGTGTGTGTGTGTGTGTGTGTGTGTGTGTGTGTGTGTGTGTGTGTGTGCAAAATGCACAGGTTGCTATCCTTTTCTGAACTTTTGCAGTGTGAGCTGTGTAAAAAATAAGAAACGCCTCCATATGTGTGCACACAATATGCCCTTATTATTATATTCATTTTTGCTATTTTTAAATTATATATTTTAATGTATGAGTGTTTTGTAGTTTTAGATTTCCAAGGCATACTAAATTATTTATTTGTATCTTTTTTTTTTTTTAATCAGGTGTGGTCGATAGTGTATAAAAAATAGTAACATGCACATTTTACACAGACACACTCCCACAAATTACAAAAGCAAATTACAAAAGTATCTCTTCAGTTTTTCTTACATCTCTAACTGCTTTTTACTGTTTCCTAATGTATTTCCCACAGATCTAAAAGCAGATTTAATTTGAGTCATTGTTATTATTGTAACCAAGCCATGCCAGCCATGTCCCAATAATGGTCCCTCTCCTAAAATCAGGTCTTAGATCTTTTCCACCTGTCATCTTGTTTCAAATGTTAAACATTAAATGTTAAATTCTAAATGGTGTCAACCGTCTATAAATGTATGCTCCAACATGCATAGTCATGTACGGTTTTGGATTTTCAGAAGAAAAAGACAGCAGTAGAGGTTCTGTTATGACCTTTTTCATACAGTGTATGTCAGATGACATACATGCAATTATTGCAAGTCAATATTTGCAGCGCAACCTTTGTGTTGACATTTAGGCCTGCTTGACCTGAATAATTGATTCTGCTGTATTCCATTTGCACTACGCTGCTCCAAGAGGGAAAGCACTCTTATAAGACATTTGTTTCACGTTGGTGAAGGTTAAGAGTTCAGTTTTGGTTTCTGAAGTGATGGACATAGGTGTATCTCTCTGATTCTAATATGCTCTTTTGAGCTTTGTGATATTGGTAGCAGTTAAAGGATGCTCTGATACACTAAATGTGTTATTACAGAGAGCAGTTAGAGATGTTTTGCCTAATATGTAGCATTTGACATGTTGATTAAAATATCCTGTGTACTAATATTTGCACTAATAATGTACGAAGTAATCGTTTTTGATAGTATAGCTGGGTGGCTTGTGGTTAGCGCATTTCCCCTGCAATCAGAAGATTGTGGGTTCAAATCCTGACACTGCTGTGTCGTAACTGAGGTGCCTTTAAGCAACCCACACAATCCTCCCCAGGCGCCCACACACTCCTCCCCAGACAGAGTAAATGCAAACTCCACGCAGAATGAGCCCTTGGAATTGAACCCAGCACAGTGTCCCACACTGCTTCATCATGCTACCCTCTGCATTGCCTAGCTAACTGTGATAATGCATGCAAGAGTGTGGATTGTTGGAAAATAAGATGTCCCACTGTCCACGTGTCCCCCATGTCTGGTACCTTGATGCCCTCAATGCGGAAGCCCAGTGTGTTGGTGGAGCTGAGGCTTTCCCTCCACTGCATGTATCTCGGCTTGGTCACAGCCTGCTGCCTCTTCTCCTCATCGGTGGGAGCATCGCTGTCCACCTCCAGCATCTTATTATACAAATCTCTGCGCAGCTTAGGCTTCTCTCGCGCCCGCACCAGTTCCTCCTCCAGATACGTCCTGCCGAAAAAGCCACAGCAAAGTGTGAGTCAGTGCAAGATCTCCTGCTGTGAAGAAGCCTGACGAGGCCTGCTGAGCAATCTGATGAACCCTTTCACAGCAGAGAAACGTTTTACAGGCTATTTAAATATTTAATCGCCTGATTAATTGAATTGCTGGCTTAATGATGGTTAGGCTATGATAGATTTAAATTAGTTTCATGGCTACTCTTCTCACCATTTTTCAGTTTTTTCCAATGAAATCAAATACTGTTACTTTCTTTTTTTTTAATCATCCCCTTTTTCCTCTACTTTCCCTACTGTCTGTGCACTTAATGCACCGATTTGTACTCAAATAATATTCAAATGCATTGTTTTGTATTCAAATAAAACATGCCATGATACGTATTCAAATGATTTTGATGATTTACTTCAAACTGAACCAGACTTTTTAAGAATATATGAGTATCTTACAGAATGATTCCATATTCTGTTATATTTTATCAACCCCTGGTTGTTTGAAGGACCTTAATAAATGAATCTATATCAGGCTGTTATCTGACTGTAAAGTCTTTATAAAATATTCAGGATTTTTATGGTCAGAGAGTAAATTAGATGAGCTTCTGCCTGGGAACAGGTTTAGAGTCCAAAACCACTGCCCCCAGTCACTAACTGTTGCTGTTTTGAGTTTTCTTGTTTATTGTTATCTCCGTGTGCAGCTTTCAGTTTCACTCTTGAACTTTTCTCAGCTTCCTGTGTGTGAAAAGAGGAAGTCAACAAGGGACTCCTCAGACAAAATATCTGTACGTGCATGAATGTGTGTGTGCATGTGTCTAAGATGTGTGAAGCATGTGAGAAGGAAGCCCTCAGGGACGCCCCATATGTGCTTGTAAGACTGTGTGTGTGTGTGTGTGTGTGTGTGTGTGTGTGTGTGTTTGCCTGAGTGTGTAGACACAGAGAATGTGTGCAACACAGGAAACATGTGGCTCCGTTGTTGGCTGTTAGGGCCTCTCTGTTCATGAGCTTTAGCCCCACCCACTGCCTCCACAGGAAGCAAACCAGGAGTCTAAACAGGTGTTTAGCAGACTTGTACACGCACTCACACAAACACACACCTCTGTCTGACTCATCCAACACTGTTTAATTAATAAGTATTGCGAAGCCATGCAGATCTTTTTTATTCTTTTTAAGTCTACCAGTTTAAATTCTTTTGCCTTTTTCACAAAAGAATCAAAATGTTGCTCTTATAGCTAAAACTTGTCTTTTTTTATATATTATAAACATATATTAATGTAATACTCTAATTTACCCTGTTTTGCTTGAGATTTCATTTAAGTTAAGCTTGCTGAACTTTACGTATGATGTGGTCTGTATAAATAAACTAGACTTCACTTGAATAGGGTAGGAGTCTCCTCCCTCTTGCTCAGCAAAATTCAAGCTTCAAGGTTCAAAGATTCAAAATGTTTATTTTCATATGTACACAACATAACATTTATTTGCAATGAAATTCTTTCTTTGCTGTGCACATTAATGCAGAGATAGGTTTAAGAGTTTTTATATTAACATAAGGTAGTACAGACTTAAATGTAATGTGCAGATGTAGATCAATATTAACTGTGCATTTGCAGAATGAAGGAAATGTGCAAAAGGGCTTAAGGTGCAAAGATGACAGTATGAGGAATTGTGTGCTGTTCACACTGTGCTGTGGTGTGTTCATATATGCCAGCATGGTCACTTCACAAACTTTACTATAATGTTACCCCTAAACCCTCCCGAGTTGTGAACATTAATGATGGAAGAGATCTAGCTAGTAGATAGATCTGAACTGGCTACGACTAAACTGGATGGAAACCTGGATTTAAATGAATGAGCTAAGAGTTTTTTTGACAGTGACTTGTGGCAGTTAATTGCAAATATTCCTCTGGTCATGTAGGTTTGCTCAAATGTCTCCAATCTCAAGGTCCCAGCTTGTCTTCAAACAAGGGATGATGTATTCATGCAGTCTGTAATGGTCCTTTGAATTGAATACAAGTCAATCTAATGAATACAAGTCAATGCTAAACTACACAGCACGCGAAACATTATTTTATAATTGCAACAATTAAAATAGTGATTTTAAGAGCAGAGTGTGTGCATGTGTGACTCTGCTTCAGGAGTGAAGCTGCTGGAATACAGCACATAGAATATCTGCTCTACACACACTGCTGCACTCACAACACATATGGAGCATTTCTTATATTTACACAGTTCACACTGCAGTAGTTCATAAAAGAACAGCAACCTGTGCATTTTATACACACACACTGCTGCAAATTGTAAAAATGGTAAACAGAAAAGGGGAAAAGAGGTATTTTACATTTTCCATGGCTGTATAAAACAGAAGACATAGACTTTACCTCATTCCCATCTTGCAATCCATGACATTAGGTCCATCGAAGCCAGCCAGCAGGTCACTCATCTGAAGAAAGAGCTCTCCGTCTCTCTCCACCACGCCATGGTAAGCGGGCACGAAGCGCTGGAGCACATCACCTCTCAAGCGCTCGAAACACTGCTTCTCATTCTCTGAGTACTTTTTCAGGACGGTGCCCTCTTCAGCTGCTTTGAAGCTGCCTGCAGCCAAACACAAAAAAGGAATGAGATGCCACGAAAGCAATGGAACAAAGAAAGAGAAAAAGCTTTCAAGACTTTAGATTACTATACTGGGTCTCTGAGAGACACTCTCTTATCATATGCGCTACCAGTCAAAGGGTTTTCTTTATTTCTACTATTTTCCACATCATAGAATAACAGTGAAGATTTTAAAACTATGAAATACAAGAAATTGTGCTTAAATAAAATTGTGTCCCATTTTAAACCTAATTGTGTGCCATCTGGGATGCTGCAGGACTGAAGAAAATACATATAAAGAAGATACAAGAAGATACCTATTGTTGGTAAAAACACTTTATGGTGGGCCATTTAAAAAATTCTAATAAATGCAATGTAATCATGGTTTGGGTTTTGGAAATAATTTCATACATACAAACATACATATATCATATTAAGGCATCAGCCTCGCTCTTATGGTTGTCTTATAAACAAAACTGCGTTTAAGGATAAGGCTTCAAACCAAAATCTCTTTTAAATCAGTTATTATGCATGTTAGGCTTTAGGACTGGTAGTGGATAAGTGAAATAAATCATGGAAACAGGCGTAACAGAACCCTTTTCTTGTCGAATAGCACTCCATTCAGTACATAATGAATGAATCCTACCTTTATGGCCCGCTAACTGGACCCAGGACAGCCGCTTTCTCTGTGAGGCTACAAAAGGCCAGTGGACAACAGTCTTCAACTTCCACCAGGGTTTAGCCTGTTGAGACACAACAGCATGCCTTGCAAATTGTCCTTGAACATCCTTACCCTGTGAAGTTGTCTAAATGGGTGCTGAATCACTTCATTACATGCAATATCTTATGTGCAATAGTCATCATGTGCAATATCACTGCAAATGTCAATATTATTTTTTTTACTTAATATTACCACTGAATCTGTACTAGATGCAATAACTTATTCCAAACCTCTGAACTACCATTAGTTTTTTTATTTCTACAGATTTACAAATTTTATTTAGACTTTAATTAGGCTTTATTTGTGTCTTAGTGTGTCGATGCAGTCATGCCATAAGCAGTTTCCTCTAGGATCAATAAAGTTTTCTTTTCTTTTCTTTTTTTAATGTTCAAGATGGTTGACATTTTAACAGGGTACAACAATTTATAACCTTTTTCTCTTTTTTTTCTCTCAATTAAACACCCCCATAACTGAAACATCATCCATATAACAACCACACAATTACACATAAATATATAATGCAGGCACTGAGCGTGGGGGGGCGGGGGGTAACCGCTACCAGGACCATAACCTAACCTTACCCTGAAGGGAGGGATCGGATCATGCCAAAATAAGACAGCAGAGGCTCCCAAACTGACAGAAACCTGTGTGACCCTCTTATTGTGTATTTTATCCTGTAGCCATTGTGCCGCAGTGGGAGGAAAATTCGATTTCCATTTAAATAAAATTTGCCTTCGAGCTAACAAAGATACAAATGCTATGATGTTAAGCTGTTATTGCGTAAGGGCTATGTCATTAGCTGGTACACCAAATATAGCCATTAAAACACATGGCTGTAGAGTCACACCAGTTACTTTCGACAGTACATCAAAGATAGTATCCCTGTACCATCTCAGTTTGGGGCAAGCCCAGAACATGTGCGTTAAGTTAGCTATGTGTATGTTACATTTAACATACCTGCTATCCATATTAGGATCAAATGTTGATAGCTTAGTTCTACTTATATGAATCCGATGTAAGACCTTAAACTGTATCAACCCTAATCTTAGGTTATAGCAAATTGGACTTTGAGCTACCAGGGTATCATTCATATTTCTGTATGAATAATTCGTCTGAATACAACTCGTTAAACATCGTCAATTTAAGACTGCTTTTCAATAAATATTGACCTGGTTTGGCCCTCAAGTTAAACCCAGTTTTTAATTTTGCCCCCCTCTGCGAATTGAGTTTGACACCCCTGGTATAGATGTATCACCTGTACTCCAAAGATTTAGTAAAGTTCATTGTTCCAAATTACCAAACATGAGTGAGAAATCATAAACCAAGAAGGTTTTAACACAGTGAAAACCCTGCTGTATATCAACCCTGCTGTACAACTTCCACATATACACTCACAGAGCAATAATATTATGAACATCTGCATATTCATGCAACTGTGTAATAAGCCAAATGTGGCAGCAACACGATGCATAAAAGTATGCACATA
>JBBMFX010000001.1:36199102-36225048 GCA_037832545.1 Rhabdalestes septentrionalis
TGTGGTTGTGTGTTTGTGTGTGTGTGTGTGTGTGTGTGTGTGTGTGTTGTTTTTGATGCAACAGCTCTTCTGATCTTTGTTCTGGTGGCTCTCCTGCATTTTTTATAAAGTTCATTGCTGATTTCAGCGGAGAACATATTGGGCCCATTGAACAAAGGAGTGTACGTGCTGATGAGTGGACTAGACCTGGAGAGACTGGTGCTCTCAGCTGGACCTTTAGGGTAATGTACGGACTGTCGACTTGCATTAGAACAGGCATTCTGTTCTGTTAAATAGACCACAGTGTTTTATTCTGGGCGTTCTGTTTTTTACAGCATTATGCAAGCGGTGCTTGACCACGCTATTCCATATCTACATGTCCGGGAAGCCTTCGGACAGAAGATTGGCCACTTTCAAGTGGGTGATTTATCATCAGTACACTTTTATCATTTCTTTTCTCTATACAAGGTAATTTATATAGCAAATATCAATATGTTGTGATGTTATTTTTGAATATGGGCGTTCTTTTTTTCAATATGTTGTGATGTTATTATTATCTTCAGAGAACATTAATGCACATTTACTGTTTAAGAAATAGGGAAAAACACTTTAAAAGAAATGTGGACGGAGTTGGAGTTAGCCAGGTTGTTTTTTTTTTAAAGTAAATGAACATTATTTGAAAGAGTTTTACACCTCTCTCTCTTTCTTGCCTCCTAGCTAGCTTTGACAGCCAAAATAATTGCACGTCTTTTTTAGTTTTTTTTTTGTTGCTATAGCCGTCTGTATTAAGTGAGAGGAAGTACATTGTGTCCATTTCGTTACAAAGGTGCAGTGTGAAGTCATAAAACAAAGATGCAGGCACAAAAAGTGCTTTGAAGCATTCTTGGTTTATTTTTGGCGGGTGGGGCTGGACTGCCCGATGTCTCCCTGGCTGTAACATACCAGAGTTAACTCACATAGAACTTCATAAAAGAGTGGAGTCAGTTGTGTTGGAGCAGTTTGAATCATTGTGCCTGAGACTGAGAATGTACTTTTTCTGCATAGTAAAGATCGTCTATTTTGCATACGTCCTCTAGCTGATGCAAGGAAAAATGGCTGACATGTACACCCGACTCAGTTCATGCCGTCAGTATGTGTACAACGTTGCCAGGGCTTGCGACAAAGGGCACTTCAACGCCATGGTGAGTGTGTTTTCCACCACTTTGTTTGCAGATCATTCAATTTACCTCTGGAATTGAAGCGCGCAGCATTTCCAGGTGCCGTAGTAGCAGTATTGATTTGTGGTGTTATTGTAGGACTGTGCTGGGGTAATCCTTTATTGTGCTGAGAACGCGACTCAAGTTGCCTTGGACGGGATTCAGTGCCTGGGTGAGTGTCTGGCAGCGTGCGCTGCAGGAAGTGTAAAGCATACCTCTCTGTGCCCCTTCCAGGCCAGTGTTCTCTCGGCAAAGAGCTGCTGTTCTTTCAGGCTTTAGGGTCCACCAGGGAATAATGAAGCAAACGCAGCCTTGGTTAAAAATCACTTTGTGAATGATTATGTAACGAGCTGTGGCATTAGTTACTCATTTGCTCATTTGTTAAAAGCAAACAACTTGGACCTGTACTTAAAACACCCTTCAGATAACGATGCTTATTACTGCCTGCGTGTGTATAATATAAAGCAGGAGCCTGTGCTCGATTTTGGTGCATGTATCTCTGCCATTGAAAATGTAACTCAAGGTGCCATTAGAGCACCTGGCGGAGTCATTAGCGTGAGTGCCTATTTGTTCCAGTAGAATGAGTCCAGTCGTGATTGTACATCTGGAGATGGGTCCTGGACTTTTTCTTTCTTATTAATATTAGCCAGGGATGGACTGTAAAATAACTGAAAGCAGAAGAAAAGAGCTGACATTTTAATACTGATTGGTTGATGGAACCATGTGCAACTCATTGGCCGTGACGCAGCAAAGCTGTGTAGCTCTGGTGCTTGAGCCATCAACCGAAAACCAAAAGAATTTCTTTATGCTTTTAAGCAACAAATGGTCCATAAAACCGTAGAACTCTCAAATCGCTCTTCTACTGGAAGCCATCTGCACCGAATGACCTGAAATCTGTTTTAGAAACATCAAGCCTTAAAACAAATCACAGGAAAAGTATCAGTAGAGATGAATATAAGAAGAAAATTAGATTTGTTGAAAAATTTGCGAATTTGGAGGACCATCTATGCAGAATCTTGCTACCATACAGGCTTTATGCCGTTCTGTATTTAAAGTTGGCCAGATACACTGAATGAGCCAAACCCTACTCCTTCCTGTCCGAACAGTGCAGGACTGTGCCTTCCTACTTCATGACTCTGACTCTATGTTTGTATCCACAGGTGGAAACGGTTACATTAATGACTACCCAATGGGCCGTTTCCTCAGGGACGCCAAGCTCTACGAGATTGGAGCCGGCACCAGCGAGGTCCGACGGATGATCATCGGCAGGGGTTTCAACGCCATGTTCAAATAGGACCAGCACCGAACAGGAACCCGTTATGCCTTATGCAGAATCCCTCTGTTCAAAAAAAAAAAATACTAATGCCATGCAAAGTCTGATATGGAGGTCCATTAGGAAGATAAAAGTTTTGAATGTTTATAAAGAACATGAAGGAATGTTAAGAAAGAACTTGAAGAAAATTTCAGCATTTTTCAACTGAACTGTATCTGCTGTATCAGTATGGCACTTAATACAGACATCAACCACAGACATGGTTTCTGTTCATATAAAGAATTAAGCACATTGACCCAAAACATGATTAGAACTGAAGCTATTGGCACATACTGTGACATGAAATATATTTGAGAAACGTGAGTTTATAACATGAAATTGAATCTCTGACCAATATCTTACTGTACTCTACTGGGTTCCCAAAGTATGGACCATGTTTGTCACTGTGTGTCATGCCCCGCCCCCATGAATTCACACCCCGCCTCTTTCACTCTAAACCAAGTTTTGGCCACTTTCACTGTAAACCATTCAGTCAGTAACGCATGTTACAAAAGGCAGGGGTGTTGCATTTTTATGTGGGAGGGACGTTTGGGACACTGGTGGGGGTCTGGAACCGGAGAGGGGGGTGTTGCTAGCAGTGGTGTAGTGTTTTCCCGGGGAGATATGTCTGATGAGGGTGTGGATCTGGGGCAGGTGTACAAGACCTTAGTAAACTGGCACCTTCAGTTCTCTGAGGTGCATCTTCCACTTTAGTTTCATGTTAAGCCTGTATAATCAGTCACCGTTTGATCTACATCTAGGTTTCTTGATTTCTTGAATATATAGAGGCATGGGCCCAAATGTATCATAATACTCTACCAAATCATGCCATACAATTAATACAATTATACAATCTTTTTGCATTAACTTTTTTCTAAATTCTCAGTGTTTTCCTTCTCCTCTGAAATGACCATTTTGGAGACAGAAGATTTAGTAACAGTTTGCTGTCCATACACATTCAGATATGGGCCTGGGAAAATTCTACCTGCATTAAAGAATGGCCACAAATACTTCCCCACTGAATACTAGCACTGTCTCGGAAGGAATAAGTTATATAGCATTACATCTAAATACCTTCAATTGAATAATACACTGGTCAAAATGCTGAGGTATTTCTTTAGTTTTATTTGATGTGCAGACACCTTGTTCTAAAAGGAACATTTAATGAGCAGTTCCTCCAGTCTGCATTTCTAAATTACATGTCAGGCAGGCTGAGTGTCGTGCTGGTGAACTGAGGGGTAGTATAATAAGGAATAAGCTGTATTCTGTTAAACAGACTGATCACACTAGAATCTTGATCCGCTTGAGGACTTTTTTCCTCTTTGTGCTCGCCTTGTGTGTTTCTGATGCTCCCTAAGAAACGTCGGGAGTGGTATTTCAGTGGTGTCTTTAATAGGATTAAGAAATGTAAACTATTTTGTATCATATCATATGCCTCTGATGTGCACCGTAGATTCATTCTTTTGGCTCTTTTAGAAGTGGAGGTACACATGTTCCATATTGGTTTGTGTAGAATAAAAAAAAATAAACGCTTGATCCAATTAATTTGTGATCTTCATTGAGGTTTGAATCCTGATGCATTTTTTTCTTTCTATCTTGGAGTGCTTTTCCATTGTCCACAGAATTGTGGCATACATTTAACAGTGTTATGGACAAATATGCATATACACATTTTTTTATGCTGTTAGCTCCATGATCATTAGCATTCTTGGTATAAATGAGGCAAAAAAAGGTTCTGAACATATTTCACTGTGGCTAGGTCTTGCTCAATAAATGAAGGGAAAAATCTAAACTTTAGTAGCTGTAAATCTAAGGACAAGTACAATTAAAGTAAAATATTAGACTGTAAAAAAAATACAGGTTGTACAGTCACGTAATCCGTCCAGATTTTCCAGGGTCGTCTTTTTTTAGACCTCAGCTTTTCAGCTTACTTTAAAGGTTTTCAGTGGGGTTCGGTCAGGGGACTGAAATAACTACGTAAAAAGATTGATGCTGTGGTCACAAACATTTCTGTGTGAATTTAGACATATGCTTTGGATCACGATCTTACTGGAAGATCTAACCATCACTCAATTTTAGTGCTTCAGTAGATGCATCCAGATTTTCCTTTAAAATCTCCTGCTTCTTCATTCCAGGCAAGTTCACTGCAGGTCATGACTGGTTCTTTTAAACGTCTTCATTATTGCCCTAAAAGGGAATATGCACATTCTTGGGCATTTTATTTTATAGATTCATTTCAAAAGTAAGCTGTTTTTTTCTTTATGTCCAGATGACTTTACAAATTATTGGTGCCCTCTCAAGCAGCTTCGAATCCTCTTCCAACTGGAACTGGTTATATATGACATATGCTGAGAGTCAAGTCACGCAGGTGTTTATTGCTATTTCAACCATATGAACAGTAAACAACAATCCATCTAGGATCATGATTTAACATGAAAAAAACAGTATATCAGAGGATTAAAGGGAGAGTGCAAAATAATACAAAGTAAATACACAGTATTCCAACAGTACAATAATATACAAGACCACATACGGTCCAGTTCTAATGCTTATGTGCCCATTATAGACACTTTCAATGATGGAATACGGACAAACATGGGCACTTCGGCTAGCCTATGCAGCCCCAAACACAGCAAGCTGTTATGCACTGTGTGTTCTGAAACCTTTTTACAATAGGCAGCAATTTCCAGCAATTTGTGCTACACTAGCTTTTCTGTAGGAATGGACCAGACAAGCTTGCCTTTACCCCCTATGCATATCAATGAGATTTAGTCACTCGTTGCTGGTTCACTGGTTCTCATTTTTTATTGGACCACTTTTGGTAGGTACCAGGAACATCCCAGAGGATCTGCCTCTTCGTAGATACCTTGACCGTCACGAAGACATTAATGACTGCTCATTTTTCCTGCTTTTCCTGTCTTTTCGCTTTCTGTCTAATACAGCTCTGGAAAAAAATAATGTTCAGTTTCTCAGGTTTCATTTTTTTAAAGTTTGAGTATTTAAGAACTGCTGGTAATATTTCTCCTAATTTACAAAAAAAAATATTGTCCTTTAAAGCATAATATTTAAGGAAATGACAATCAAAATAATGAAATGATGCAGTGTTTCTAGAGCTAATAATTGAAAGAAAATAAATCTCCTGTTCGCTCAAACAATATGGCAACAATTAACTTTAACATACTTCTAGTAGTGTTTTACCATCCAACTGGTCTCACTGTGAGAGGAGAGTGTTGATCACAGCAGTGTTGTTTTATACTTCCCCTAATAAATAACATTTGATTCAGGTGATCACTAATCAGTGCAGCATGAGGTGCTTGTGTGGGAATTTAACAGACACTAGCATGGAATGATAGTCACAGTCATAAACATGGTGATTCCAAAGCTGTATATCCCACTTCTTGACTGATGCCTCTGTAACAAGATAATCCATGTGATTCATCTGTCAGTGCTTTTAATGTTGTGGATGATCAGTGTATAATTAAGACCCATTGCATAGATTCACTTCAAACAGGTGTGGAAAGGATATTTCTAGGTGTCAAATTATGTGTTCAGTAAAATTAATTTTAAATGTCTAGGTTGAATGAAACCCAAAAATAAAACGCAGTGAATGCTATTTCATTTTGTGCTGCATCTATCATGAAGAACACCTTTAGCCATGACAGTGTTTTTTAAATGTATTTTTGTGTGTTACATTTTAAAGCAGGGAGCTCCACTGACAACAAACCCAGACTTGTTCTTCATCCTCTCCCAATATCTCAGTCTTGCTGTCATTTCCTACCAGTTCTACAGATATCTTTTCTGGCGTTGGGCTCTTGTGAACTCCCAGCTCATATTACCGATGCTTGGGTAGCGCTGTTGCCTTCATGCATCTCTCAGCAGGCGCAGCCTCAGAAGAGAGCTGCCTTCCTTTAATGGTTCCACACCAGCACCTGCCCCAACCAAGAATTCCAAAGAAACCTTTCTTACTGTGCTAAAGCTTTCGATTTTATGTTTGAGGAACTGCAGCCCGCTGAGGAACCCCCCAACCCACTCAGGTCCACATGTAGTGTACTGTGTGATGTTATTCATAATTTTTGCATGGACATTTTCCAATTTTACTTTAATGTTTTTGGAGACTGGTACATATATATTATGGCTGCTCTGACTGCAGTGACTAAATGAGTCTTTATTGATGCTACGTTTGTTAAAAGAAACTCTCATTAAGGTTAATATTAATCTAGCTTCATGTGAGTTGTCCTAAATGGCTTACCAACAGTGATTTGAACACACAGCCTGATTTTATAGCATACTTTCCATATATGGACTTAATGGATTGGGAAGTGTATGTGGTGTTTAAATGTGAAAATAACAACAACAAAAAACCCATTATGTATCAACCTTAAAAAAATAAAAATAAAGAATGATAGGTGCACCTTAAGTACATTTGTAATTTCAATAATTCTGTTCAATCATTCAGTTTTACAATAAAATTCTAATTTGACTTTTATATTTCAGTGTGCTGTATTTGTCAGTTTGTTAATGGCTATTGGACACTTTCAGCCAAGCAGGAAACTGAAATCACCTTGTTTTTCCAAATTGTGAGTACACATAAATGTATATTTTAATTTTTATTCCTTCAATCTTTTACAACACCCGAGTCCCTGAAGTGTTCTGCTGACTCTAATTAAAATATTAACTTTTTTTGGCTCGCGATGTTTTTTTTTTTGGTTGCCGTGGCCCTTTAAGAAACTCCATATTGTCCTGACATGTGATGCGTCAACACTGAAAGAACGGACGGAGCTGTTATGTAAAAAAATAAACAAATAAGAGAAGAACAGGGCAGAAAAGTGGTCGTCAGTGGTGTCCGGGTGGTAGAGGAGAGTACGGAAAGTGTGCTGGGTGTTTGTCCAGATGGCACTGAGAGGAGGACGACGAGGCTGGAAGAGGAGGACTGAGAGGAAGAGCTGTGGATAAACTGAGAGAGCACCTACACAGCAAGGTAAGAGAGAGAGAGAAGCTTTTTCAGACTGCAGACTCAGCACTCTGGGTGTTTTTTTTATTACTGTTGTAGTCATGTTTTTTTTTATATATTTTCATATGGAGGACCCCAGGACACTTGGGTGTTTGTCGGTAATGCTAAAGTTCCATTTTTGTTTAATTTTATTTGTCAGTGGTTTAAAATTAACAAAATGAATGTCTTCAACTTTAAAGCTATGTTAAAAAATACTTTTAAGCTGTTTTAAGGGACTATCCGTCGGATAATATTTTATATCTTTGTTCGGTGGATATGAGACTATTTAAATGTCTATCAGTAATGATAAAATTCATTTTTTGCTGAATTCTAATGTATAATCTGTTCGAGTCTGTTGTCTTTGTTGTCAAATGGATTAAACGTTAAAGCTTTATTTTTTTAAAATTTCTTAAACGTTAAAGCTGTGTTAAGAAGCCGTTTTAGTCTCTTTAAAAAGGTTGTCTGTACGTTGTTTTTATTATGGTCCAGGAAAGTAAGTGTCAGAAAAGCCTTTGGATGAAGTAGTATTTGGCACTTGTTTACTATCACGCCCATTTGACACCCCTCTGGTTGTTGTTTTGTTTGTGGAACAATCTAGAACTCAGTTGAAGTTCAACTTGTCACACTCAGCTGGCAGCAGTAGACAGCCTCTCACACTTAGTAAGCAAAATCCTACAGGCTGCAGAAGAGTTCCCCTGTGTTAAGCTACCTCCCAATGACGTTATCTAATCTAAATAGAACCAGCCCTGATATAAACCACAGTATCAATACAAGTATGGTGGTTTCCTGTTCGTGCTGAACATCCTAGCATTTATACCTGATATAGAAATGTAAAAGCAGACACAAGATCAAACACCCAATTGCTTGTTGGAGTGTAGATGCTAAGCAGTCGCAGAGAGACACCTGTGGGACTGTGAAATTCATCACTGTTCCCCGGTGCACAAAGTGAAGTCAGTAAAGACATGGTTGGATGAGTTTGGTGTGTAAGAAATGTAATGCTCCGCACAGAGTCCTGACATCAACCCCATCCAACACCTTTGGGATGAACTGGAATGGAGGTTGTGAGCCAGGCCTTCTCACCCCACATCAGTGCTTGACCACATAAATGCTCTAATGAATGAATGTGCACAAAGTCCCACAGAAACTCCCCAAATCTTGTGGAAAGCCTTCCAGGAAGAGCAGAAGCTCTTATAGCTGCAAAGGAGGACCAAATCCATATTAAAGTCTTTTTGTAAAAATTGTGGTCATTGTTAGTGTAATGGACAGATGTCTTAATACTTTTGTCCATGTGATGTCAGTTCAAATGTTTGTGGACACTTGCTTATCCATTTCTTCTAAAAATGAAAAAAAGTAAACAATTGAAAGTATTAATTTACACTACAGCCTTTTCTGCAGCAACTAGATATCTGAGCAGTTGTGAGATGTTAATTGCACTCAGCCAAGAGTGTGTTACTGTGCTCTGATATTGAGGATGGAATATGTTTTGGATCACGGACAGTACTTGAACTCATCCCAGATGTGTTGGATAGTTGGGCTCCACAGTGTGGGAGGAGGGTGTCTTCTTTTCCTCTCTGCGAGTTCAGCAAGTTCTCTAATTGCACTCTTGGTTTTATTTGCTCACCGCAGGCTCTTCAGCAAAAGGTCAATTTATCTCTTCGTTATGATGTTGAATTACATGAAAACGTGTTGATTAAGTGTAATCACAAGCAGGAGAAGGTAAAACCATCTGCCTTATTCATCTGACTATATAACCTGTTATCTGCTGATGTTTTGACTGAACTTTTTGAGCTACATTTCAGTGAGTTTGCAAGTCAGTGGCTGCCATACAGTTTTATACATGGAGTCCAACCTTTCAGGAGAATGAATGATGTCTGTGACTGTTGAATCGAGGTAGAAGTGGTAATTCATTTCACCCAGCTTCTTCAGTGGGGTAAATAGTGTGGTGACTTCACTATAAGTCCTTTATATACTATGAATAGAGTCCCAACCCTAGAAATGCAGCTCAGTTTTTTTCATACACACACACTACTGTTCTCATATACTAGAGACTTATGTCGCTACGTGCTCCAACTTCATGATATTATACTGGCCACAATGACTAACTATCCTCACTTATGCAGCTCCTCATGTGGAGATGCAGGGGCTGGGATCTGCCTACATTGTCATTTTATGTCATGATGTGTTTTCAATTGACCCTATGCAAAAATTACACGGGTTTTATCAAAGCAACCAGTTTCCAACAGTTCAGTTCACTCAAATGAGATTATGGGCAACCCCCCGGTGCGTTAGCTATTATAGTCGCTATAATTTGTTACACTTTTATGGTGGCTAACAAGCATATTGTGATAATCTTTTGAGTAGTGTTAACAGATTGGCAGTAATGGTATGAATATCTAAAGTATGAATATCTAAGAGAAGGGATTTAAAAACGCTAATCTGAAAGACTGCTGTACATCAGCTAGACACTCATATAATGTGACATGGTACAATGTGTACTCACATATGTAAACATGATGTTAGGCTAAACCAATCACTCGGTTTAGAAGTTGTACATGAAACGTAAACCTGACGTTAACCCTAAACATTTCTTCAAAAGTAAGTACAGGTCTGCCGTAGTTGTTTCGGAAATTTGCGTGATTTGCTAGCTGTGGAAATATCTTCTGCTTGATTTTAATTGATTTGCTGTTTTTTTCCACAATAAATGGAATGAAATATCAATAAGCATCAAACTGCCAGTGATGGAGCATTTTGGGTGAAAAGCATAGAAAATGACAAATACAGGGAAATAAAAAAATGGGAAGATGGTGGGAAAGAATACTGAAAAAACTGCTAGACAGTTCCATTGTGTTTTGCGGTCTGCTTCACCTCAGGAATCGCTTGTTTGTTAGTCATTAGTTGCATCACATTTGTCTTAGAAAAGAAAACTTGTGAAGGCCAGAGGAACTCAATGTGAAGTTACTTGAAGACATAGACATCTCTAAAATATTGCTGTTATTTAGAGTCTAAAGGTAGCACATCAGTTAAGAAACCTTTAATTTGTATGAATTACAGACACTTAAAAAAGATTATTTATATGTTTACAAAATAGTAATAATGCATTATTATAGGGTCTTTTTGCAGTTAGGGATCACTGACCATTTAAATGACAAAAAGCCTGGATGTGGACTCACTTTCCTTACCAAAATGTGTTCCTTCTTAAAGGCGTATGTTGGCTAAAGATCCTGAGGTTATATATAAGTAAAAGCCTTGTTACCACAATGAAATAAAAATAAAGAAATGTGGCCCATTACAGTGAAGCATGAACACACCACATTACACCACACCACACAATACCACAGCATACAGTGTGAACAATGTGAAATTCTTTCTCTGCATTTAACCCGTTCACCAAGTGAAGCAGTGGGCTGCCAGTGACACGGTGCCCGAGGAGCAAGGGTACCTCAGTGGTGCCACTGAATGGTGTTACTGAATAATATGCAGTGTAGCTATTAAAATTGATTAAATTTTAGAGAAATTATGACACTTTTGCAAAGATGTGGATTACGCCCATCTGTATCAAGGAAGCAGTGTGATTGTTCTGAAGAGAAGCATATTTTGATGTGTAATTTTCTGAAGCTCATCAGAGAAGATAATATCCTTCCTGTCATTCCGAATAACCTGGTCCTCACTTCTCTGCTCGCAAGTTACACAAGTCTCTGGCCTGTGCCACCTATATTTGGTGTCAAAGCTAAAACTGGTAAACAGCATGTGGGTGGAATGTGTCTGCCCATGTCAAACATTCATTTACAAGGATGTTTCTGAATTTCTTACATTACTGCTTTTTCCCCAAACACATTTTTTCAGCTGCTGCTTGTTCTGAATACACTTTGTATTTTTTGACTGCAAGTCAGAATTGAGCAGATTTTAAGGGACAAGGATGGATATAGTTATATCATACAAACCATCACTTGTTGGTTTAAAAGCCTTAATGCTCATGTATTTACTCAAGGCTCCTTTACACAGTCCTTGTAAGTATGCCATTCTGTTTGAGATTTTCCAGAATCTCTAGTATGGATTATGTCCACACCACCCATGATGTTTTGTTGACTAAAATTTGACGTGAAGTTGCTAAACTGGCATTAGGCTTTTCTACAACCTATTTTAAACTTGTGCTGGGTGTCTGTCTGTAACCTACTAGTTTCTGTTCTGTTTTCAACAGAGCACTATGATGTCCAAGTTTCTGTTTTAAGTGACATACAGTTTTAGTCTCATGGGTGGAAACAAGGTGATAAAGATTGTTTTGGTAATAAACTACACCACAGTGTGTATCTGAGGACAAGGAAACTTTAATTAATATTTAGTCCAATAGATTTTTGTATTTTGTGTATATGGCACTACTTTATGCTGTGCATATCATGTTACGAATTTTACGAATATATTTGTTATTTTACAACTTCTAAATTAGTATAAAACATGGCAGTAACCTGCCAAGTGGCATGTCCACTGAAATTACTGTGCTTTATTGTTTATTTGTCATACTCTATTAAATGGTGTAATGTTATGTCCTGACTGCTGCAATATTTAAGATAGATCAGAAAAGTCTAGCAACAGCAGAGTAATATTTGATCATTAATATTTTAATGAAAACATTTTATTCCAAGGTCTTGAAATGACTTTTTTATGATCACTATTATTTAGCCTAGATAAGCAAAAATCCAGTCAGATTTGTCTCTCTGCATAACTTACTTTACCTAATATTAACCAATGTAACATTTGTCCTGGTACATTTGTGAAAAGGCAAGACTGGTATACTTGTATTATCATGCACAGAGGTTGTTCAGTGTGATTTACTGCGATAAAATAAGCTCAAGAGTGTAAAAAAAATAATAAGTAATTACACTTATGTTTCTATTTCTTTTCTAAGTAAACTTTCTCTTTTATATAGTTAGATAAAATTTACTTTTGAAATATTGATCAGATCAGTGTACACCTTTTTATGTTTATACTTTTGTAATAAGGGTAAAATAATTTACATTGAAACAGACCTAAAAAGCAGAGCTGAGCAGAATGGTAGTGAGAAGTAACAGGGATGTTTGCATGTGTAAAACTTTCCAACTGGAATTTTTCAATAAAATGTGCGCTATGGGAAATGAATAAATTAAAATACTAAAAGTTACTAAAAGACACTAAAAGAACTAAAAGAAAATGAGATTATGACAATGAGTGTTTTTTGCACCTCAGGGTGTTCAGTCAGATACAAGATAAATATGGAAAGGGGTTCCTTAAAATATGACTTCCAACACTTTTCGTATTTACTTATTCATTCAAAAGCAACAGTAGTGTAAGTAAACTGAAGCATATCCAAATCCACCACATTGCGTTCACAAGGCACGTATGATGACAGATTGACTGAATACGAAGCCACAGTGATTATAGGATTAGGTAGACAGCAATCTTGTTGAGGCCAGGAGGGAACTGAAACAAGTAGCTTGTACAAAGATTAGGAAAGGTTTTGTTCCCTGTACATATTGGTTTCAAAGACTGCAATATAAGTAGCTGCCAATATCTCGGACCCTCAAGAATAGTGCTTTCCCTGTAAATATTTAAACTGGCAAAACTGAAGGCGAATATAGTCCTCACTCTGCTCAGTGAAGGTTCAAATAAAAGGCAGTATTTTGACTGCAGAGGAGCGTGCGCGTCCATGCTTTGTGCACTGTCAGGGATTATATATGAGCTTCTTTTAAAAAGGTACTCACTGGAGCGTAAAGACCATTTTCTGGAATAAGTTTGGTTTTCCAATTACATGGAAAAAAAGTCTTTAAAAAGATGTATTCTATTTTATCTGAAAGGCCATTTTAGCCCAAAGGGTTGGTTTTGCTATTACAAATGCCTGTGCTCCAAAAATGCCATGTTCTTTGACAATAAAGGTTTGGTTTGTGTGTTTGTTAGTTTTTGCTGCTTTGCATGCAATCATTTTTGTTCAAATTATGAAGCATTAAATTGGTCACTTTCAGATATTTAACCATATCCAATATACCATTTGGAAACCTTTTTTTTATGCCATATAAAATCATATGTATGCTCAAGGTTTTTAGGGCTTTTTTTTGTGTTGTTTCTTGGTTATTCATTTGGCCGTTGTTTTTTTCTGTTCATGATGCTTGTCATGCAGCTTGGAAAAGCCAGAAAGTTGAGGAGAGGTGCAAGGATTTGGGATAAAGACAGAAGTAAAGATATGCAACTGAGTGAAAGGATAGGAATGAGTTTGTGAGGAGAGACCCTTCAGAAGTCTTTTCATCACTGCTGGAAAATGACCTTTTTCTACACATAATGGAGCTCTTTACTGATAATGTGTGTGTTCGAGAACAAATGTATGGTTAATGTTTGAATCTTTAAAATCAGTCCATCACAAAAGCAGTTCTAGGTTACGAAATATGGTTTGCTCAGTTTGATTAAATAAAAGTCCAGTCAAATACAGTCCTGTATAGTTTGGTAAGGCTGATATAACATTCATGACTTCATATGTTATCTAAGTTACAATGAGTGAACATTAATTAATGTATGTGAATGTTATTTTATACCAGCAATTTTAAATTAAGAAGAATAGATGCTGTGTTACATTTGTTTATTGTTAAGTCATGTTACAGGGAATCTTTTTGTAAAATGTTTTTAATAAAACAGTTTCTGTCTGTGTAAAATTAATATCATATACTTAATATAAGTAATCTTATCTAAATTTATAAAAAAGAGGTTTGTTATTTTCTGAAAATGTACATATAAAATGCCTATAAAATTGTTTTCCTGAAGGATATTATATTTTCCATTTACAGCTACAAGCTGAGGAAGACCACGACAACAATTACAGATGCATTTTAGCAGCAAATGAAGTATGACAAAAAGTCACCTGAGGCAAGAAAACTGAACTGAGCTGTTGCTGAATTCATAATCTGTGTAGCCAAACAGTTGAAAAATATTTTGTTTCATTAATACAAATGTTTAAGTTTATAAATAAGAAGGGTGTATGTTTAGTCATATAATTATTGTTTGTTATTCATAAAAATAGTTTGTTGTTCAATTCATATTTTTGTGTTTTGCTTTGGTACTGAAATTGGTACAGAGAACAGTGGATTTTCACTGGGATTGGTACTGAATACTGAAATTTTGGTACCGTGACAACACTAGACTTTACAAATACTTCTCTATGACTGATCTTTTTCACCTTTAGTGTATGTTCTATAAGTGAAGCATTTTGCTGGAAAACAGGAATGTAGTTCCTTTTAAAAGGCATTCTGACCTCTAGAGTTTTGCTGTGTCCTTCAGTATCCCATAACATAACGTTATATTCCTTCAGCCTTATCAGACTCAATACACAATTGGATTATTTACACAGCAAGCATTACAGAAAAATGTCAAATAACCATGGAGATCATGCTGTCAATCAATAGGCTAATAAATACAATCATGTTAAACTTTCACCTTTCCGTCAAACAGAATAATGAAGAAGCGAGTCATCCTGTGACTACACAGCACAAAACACCAGAGACAATTATGTTACTCTTCCAGAGGAAAAAAAGAGACAACTGAGGTAGGATATCTAGACAGCATCTAACTATCTTGCTAAAAGTAGCTTTTGGCTGCTTGTTCTTTTTCACATAAGTCATGTATAAAATAACCCAGCCCCCAAAAACAGCAATTCAAAAGTTCTTCCCACGCCAAAGATACATGGTAAGTGTGTGATTTGAGGCCTCCGTGTCCCTTTCAAATGGTGTAGTATGGGTATAATGAATCATGCCTAATATGACCCTTTAAATAACAAAAACAAAAATTTTGTTTGAGTCATTTTTGGGGTTTCAAGAAAGCGTGAACATACATAAGAGAAAAAGAGGATCATTTAAAAACAAGGAACCAAATAATGCAAAAACTAGCCTTATATTATAGAGGCTAAAATGTACACTTTTACTACACAATGAATATTTTTGCCCCTCTGTGTAGATACAAATATGTTTGCCATGTTCAGTACTCTTTTTTTGGTATGTGCCAACTTCCTGAAGCCTGAGGTTTCTGTATGTCACCAGAGACCACCAAGCATAATGGTGGTGCTTTGTGAAGCCTGCACTGCATCCATTCCTAGTTTCAGGCTGGTCAGCTTTGATTGAGTTGTCAGTTCAGGAAGGATCTCCTTTAGTGCAGTATGTTTTGGGTCATTGTACTGCATGATCCAGCACCAGCCAGCATGTTTCCAGTATTTCAGATTCAGCAGACATTTGAGTTCATTCTACTGTTATCATCTTCATTACTGAAGATCGCTGAGCCGGTTCCAGTGGCAGTCGAACATGCCTAATCCAGTTCTCCAAATTTGACAGATGAAGTTGTGTGCCTTGGATTGTGGGAGGCTCTTTTTTCCCTCTCAGTGCAGTTTTGTTCAGGTTGTTCTTTGAACACTTAAACAGGAAATTTCTAGTAAACTGCAGTCATTGCCAGTGCTCTGCGTCAGCTCTGCTGAGGGGGCGGGCTGTCGTTTCAGGGTCTTCTTTACAATTGACTAGCTGTAGTAATAGACTTCTTGGTTATACACCCTATCGTTGCTTTTTTATTCATGAACTGGTACCGCATGAACACGCTGTCTTAAATAAGGGTGTCATTTCTTATTTATGAGCTGCAAAGCGTATCACTAAAGCTGTGTATTATCAAGAGAAACATTTTTAGGGAAAATGTGGTGAAATCAGCATATTCTTTCGCTCTTTTTAGCATCTAGAAGAGCGAATTTTGGCAAATGTGATTTTACAAGTTCATTTGAACAGTGAAAATGTTCCTGTTTCTTTTTAGTTTTGTAATGCTTTGGGAGATTGCTGTGTAAATGTTTTTGTAGGTGGTAGTTTTAGGATTCTTTTTATCGATTTTTGTCTGTAGCATTGAAGTTAAGTGAACCAAAGTTGTCTGTGCTGATCAGCCTCAAATCATAAATCACTGAAAGGAAAACATTCTTTGTGCTGTGTCAGTAATCCCATCAAGTGTCATTTTACTGAGCAGTCTTTCAGAACCCTGCCTCGACACGAGTGCCGTTTAAAGTGGATTACGACCCCCTGAGAACTGTGTCAATCATACTTGTATGAACGACCAGATAAAGAGCTGAGCAAATAATCAGTGATCTCCTATAACAGGCAGCTTATGCACCGCAAATTGACTTTTGAACTAATGGTCCATAACCTCCTCAGATTTGCACGATGTGGATGTAACGGAGCACTACAAACCCCCCAGGAGTTTATCTGCAGGAGTCAGAACTGTGTTCATTACCGTGTTGGGAATGAGTGTCAATCAGCCTCTTTCAAATGTTACAATATGCACCTTAATGCAGTTAAATAATTAAATGTACGTATTGGAAGTTGGGACTGGATCTACCTGGATAAGTATCACAGAAAAAAAAAATTCTTAAAAGTTTATAAATGCTATAAAAAAAAAAGTTTTTGTTAATTTGAGAATAATTAAATGCAACACATACGTGGATAAAATTAAACTGTGACAATCTGATCCATTTACATGCTTGACTTTTGTGTCTTTGCTGTATTTTGGAAAAAAACCGAAATGTTATATTTTTGTAAGGTGAGCTAAATTATGTGATCCTTTATACATCCTTGTGTTGTGCCTACCCTCGACCAGTCATGGAAGCCACGGATATCTGAAATTATAAATAACTAACTCTCACAAAGACTTCTACTTAATAACAACAAATCTTGAAAGCTAAGTTCCCATAATCAGTAAGGAAACTGAAGAAGAGACTGGATATTACAAGACGTGATCCACCAAATCATTTTAACTACTTCAATAAACAAAATGTTTTGAGATGGCCGTCACCATTCCCAGACTTTGATAAAATTTGATTGCTTATCTGTGATTACACTTTAAACATACTGTGCGTCCAAGATGACCCATGAGCATGCCTGAACTAGAAGAGTTCTGCAGGGGAAAAAAATATCATGGTTATTTCATGGTCATGGTTTCTCATGGAAGGTTATGCTTCATAACTAGACATTTTGCTGATCAACACAGACAATTTTGGTTCACTTAATTTCAATGCTACAGACAAAAGTCAGCAACTAATCTGTGATCATTGAAGAACTACACAAAAAAGAGGCACATCACTTCAGAGTCGGTGTGTTTCTTAAAAGCTTAGTAATCGAGTTACAGTTCAGAGGTTCACAAAGTTTTTGTGTGGTTTATTTTTGTCCCGCATTGCTTTGTTTCCTTTGGAAACTGTGTGCATTACCTACCTAGGCATGTGAAGCGAAGTGCTCTGTATTTTGGGGTCTGTCAGATGTCACAGTGACACCATTACAAGCCTGTATCTGTCATGAGCTCTGGGGGGGAACGGACACAGCAGCAGACAGCTTATAGTTAATCTTGGAGGGATTTTAATGAGTTTTTTCAAGGACTTGTAGCCGAGCAGACTTACAAGCTTTACACACCGAAACAAAAGGGTGCACAGTAACTCAAAATATCTCAGGGGACTTTCTCCCCAAGAAAACCGAAACAGTCTTTTTTCCACAGACACACTTCTTCCACGAGACCCTCCACTCTGGACGATTTCCTCGTGGCCCACTCGGAACTCCTCTCCCTATGAATTTGGGGCTCATATTCATGCCTGTATTGAGAAAGTGGGAGAAGGAGACAAACGAGGAGAGAGCACACACATCCACGTTAGTCCCTTTCACTTTTGTCCGGAATGTCTGCTTGCCAGGGATGCCACCTCTTTGCGTGAGAGTCCTGTGAATGATGAGGTAAGAGCAGACAGCTGCCTTCTTCAGACTAGAAGAAGTCCTTCAAAATCTCAGAATGATACGGTTTTAAGTACTTAATGATTCCAACTACTCCCCAGAACCCTATGCTTGAAAATGCGTGACCATGCAATGAATATCTGGCTTGTTCAGACTTTTAATCACACACACTACAAGCAACCAATCACATGATGGGGGACAATTAACAAACCCGGCCCCTGCACTCAAGCATCTCATTGCTACAACTGGGTTGCCTAGGCATCACACACACTTCACTCTCTTACAAATTACCCCATGTCCGGAGCTGTGTGCCTCCTAAAACTCAGGCGACTGGTTCGTTTGAAGGTGTGACTGAGGCTGACCAAACGTTACACTACCCCAAATCCACAGTGACCAGGTCACCGTGCTAACCTCAAAAGGGCATAAAAGGGTAGTGCGACAAAACAAAGCCCATATAATCTGTCTAGGGCAGAGCTGTTTTGCCTGCCAGATATATTAAATGTTGTGGTGGTCAGTGAACACTGTGATGGGAT
Source organism: Rhabdalestes septentrionalis (assembly GCA_037832545.1). NCBI lineage: Eukaryota > Metazoa > Chordata > Actinopteri > Characiformes > Alestidae > Rhabdalestes > Rhabdalestes septentrionalis. The sequence continues at coordinate 36,217,861 of JBBMFX010000001.1, forward strand.
GTCTGGCCCCCGCCAACCAATGACACCACACTTTTAACGCAGCCTGGACCACGAGCAGTTCCCGGTTGGCCATGTCAAGAAGGCACATGGATGTAATTTGTGAGTGGCTCAGTAGCACTGGGACAGCAATGCTCCCAGATCCACTTCTGACACATCTACCTCCACAATAAATGGTTTAGCCGGGTCTGGTAGTTTCAGTTTCAGCAGGGAGGTGAACGGCTCCTTGAGCTACATAAACACCGCTTTTGCTGCCGGGGTACTAAAATTTCTGATGAATATGCGATAGAAATAGGCAAATCCCAGAAATGGCCACTCAGGCTTTCCCCTCATCCATCGCCACTCCCCCTGGGTCGATACTATAGCTGAGAAAATAAACCTCTAATGTAAAATTTACATTTCTTGGCCTATAACTTGTGCGCGAGCAGGCGACAAAGGACTGCACAATGCCGAACATTACATATTTTGAATAAATAATGATATCTTCCATGTCTGAGTTTCAAATATTATGTTATATTTAATCCAGGCATATATGTCTCGGTTACTGATTGAACCACTCTGAAGAGAGATTGCATATTTTAAATTGCCAAAAAGCGTCTAGTAATTTTTTATATTTCCCATTCTTTAGTGGGATCTCTCCCCACTGGTATGATGCCTTACTCAAATTATCTCTCAAGTATTTATCCCAGCTGAAATCCTTCAGGGCAAAAAATTCCTCCGGCTGCATCAGAAGCAGTTCCATTACATCGTACCAGTGTTTGAGTGAGGTTAGTGCCACTGCGGAAAGCTTTTCATGACCTCAAAGCCTTTTTTGTCTCAGAGGTTTCCAGCTTTCACATATGTTTGAAGAGTGATTTGTTTCATATGGCTAATCTTGAAACCCATCAGGCTTGAGCCGGTCGTGTTCCAAAGCCACAGCTGTGAAATTTACTAGTGTGTAAGGAGAAAGAGAAGGAAGTGGTGCAGGAGTGCAGTGGGGTGGTGTGGGGACCCGGACACTGAAACCAGGCTCAGCTGTTTGCGGGTGCACAGCTGAGGTAGACATGAAAGTCGGCGAGGAAATCTTCAGTCTGTTATTGCTCCTCAACTGTGTACACTGGGAGGATGGTAAATCCTGTTTATGAGCCACACAAAATGTTTTCCAAGCGACTGAGACACCCCAGACTCGTACTGCGAACCTCCAAGCACATGGCCTTTAAAGCTTCGCATGCCAGAAACACCTCCTGTTCAACGAAAGACAGTGCTAGCTTCTGTTTTTTTCCAGTGGTCCTCATTGAGCACCTGGAAAAAGGTTTACTAACATCGTTTTATTTTAACCAAGAGCTTAAAAAGCTGTTAAAGTTTTTTTTCTGTTAGTGTAGTCTTCTCAATATCTGTTAGTACTCTCTGAAAGAGTCGTCCTCGTCATTTTTCCCAGGCACACTGCCTCACATCTATCGTGTCTTTGAAGACAGGCTGCTTAACAGCTAACAAGGCTTCCTGTGTCATGTCTTGTCAAATTAGAGGTGGCAAACTGTCATCTTTTAGTCTGGGCCAACACAGACAAACAAATGAAAGTGCACATGCACTCCTTCAGTCTTCCATAGCCCAGCATGAGCAGGCAGTGTGCTTCTTTCTGCCAGCAAAAACACAAGTGTACATGAGAGTAAACTCAAATGCACAAGAAAGCAGTAAAAATGTATGAAGATTTTTTTTTCCTAAAAAGGAGTTTTCTAAAAAGGTTTGGTTTCAGATTTCTGCTCATTGCATCCAGTCACTGTGTGGATTTATACAATTCCATAAGCAGCAAAACTTGTTCTGAAAAGAAAGAACACCTGGGTGTGGGGGGGTATCTTGTTTTTCTATAACAAACCAGATAAAACACAAATGCCCTGTAGTGATTACATTAATTGAGATTAAGTTGAGATTTACAGAAATATTTGAACTGTAACAGTGTTAAAGGGAACACCTCTATGGAACAGCTCTTTATTTGTTTAAAGGTTTGCAAACCACATATTCTTGCCATTTTAATCACATAGAAGTACTTTTAAAATAAATGTACACAACACACTACTTTTAAATTCATTACTGAATTTTGTGTATAACAATGCAATTTGAGCATGATTTTCTGCAAATAATTATGATTATACATTTTAAGCGTTAAAATGTGTATAATTAATAGTATGACCAAAATCTCAGGAATATTTTTTCTTAGCACTTAAAATAGAAAGTCTTTTTGTATTTTACTGGCAGAATGAATGCTCATTTATTGGCTTCATATCTAAAATACCAACTAATCTGGCTCAAACATGACCCAGTTAAAAAAAAAAATAAGGGAAAAAAAATGATTTTCTTGTCTTATTCTTATAGACACCCCACACTAAACCTTAGATCCTGTTGTTTCAGTAAGCAAATGTGAGTTCTGTTCCAATTACACCTTCCTTATCTCGAAGTGGTCTAAATAAGTAATAAGTAACATTTGGCTAAAAACTGCTTTTTGTGCTTAATGATAACATATCTGTGTAGAGTGGGCTCTTCAAAAAAAAAACACAGTGAGTGGTGTATGTGAATGTTTGATACAAGGAAATCTTTATTTTTAAGCCAAAAGTGAAATTAGGTTCAAAAGGTTACAAGTCAGTTATACTTGACATTCTAAGTTGCCGCAGTTATCTAAGGGTGCTTTCATATATGTGGTTCATTTCATTTGGTCCAGACCAAGGGCAACAAATGAGACATTGTAGAATTTTTCTGCAGCTTCGGGTCCTTTTCACACAACACTTGAGAACTCTGGTCCGGACCACTTGAAACAAACCAAAATGCTTAATGTGACAAAATCTACATCAATTGTAGGCCAGATTTGCCATTGAATGTATTTCCTAAACTGCTTTTTGATTGGTCAGAAATAATGTGCGGGTATCCCGCACTTGGATACTGCTTGCAGAGTTTCTGCACTGTTCTATCTATTAACCCCTGTTTCCCTGGGCTGTTTGCTTAAAAAGCCCAAAAAAAAATTGAAAGTTGGGAGCTAATATGGTCATCGGACCAAATTTGGATGAGGCTCCGCCCCTCCTCACGGCTCCGAGTCTGTCCGCGAGCTCCATGGGACTATGTAGCTAAAGCACTAACTGAAACAAACACGTCTCCTCATCCCATAATGCACACCGCACCTAACTACGGCAGCTGGATTAGTGCAAGAAGGCGCAGTACTTTTTGCAGTTGGGTCTGTTCTATTCCGGATCGTGTTCTCCCCACAAACGAAGTGCTCCAGGGTTCGTTTGAAAGCTTCAAGGAGGTCTCGGGACACTTGTTTGGTCCACTTTTGGTGTGAACTCGTGTGCGATTGTTGCATTCTCACATGCCCAAACGAACCACACCAACTGGGAAAACGAACTCTAGTGCGATTCAACCGAACTAAACGAGGCATGTGTGAAAGCACCCCAAGTCATGTAAAGGACTCTTTTGTTGATTGGGGGTGTGGTCTCATCCCTTGTCAGGGAGAACTCTTGCCCAGTTAGGAATGAGATAATAATTTTTATTATGTGTTTTGTATTTGAGTTCCTAGAATAATTAACCTGTTTTGTGTTCCCTCCTTTGTCGATTCTCCCTCACAGTTCACCCTAGGTTGTCCTGGTTTTCTACTGCTGTTTGAATTTGGCCATCGAGCCTATTTTTTGCGTTTTGGAGAAAAAAACAAGAGAATGTCAGTCTGAATTTGCACTGCGTTCCTGGTCAGGCATGGCCTGGATGTGACAATACCACTCACTGTGAGAATGTAGTGTTTATTAATGAAATTACTACTCTTTGAAAATGTGATCAGATCACTGTTGCATTTACATTGTGACCTATACAGTAAAAAGTGTTGATTTTATTTGAAATTTAATTTGAGTTTTTATCTGACTAAAGGTGGCAAGGAAGTGACTTTTTGAGCTTATGCATCAGAGGGTAAATGAAAGGGTAGCTAACCTGTTTGACAAGATGACCAGACTTGTATACTTTAGTTTTGCGTCAGAAGTTGCTCCATGTTTTTTTTAGGTTACAAAAGAGAAAATTCCAGCAATAACTATGTGATCACCACTTTTTTAAAATAAATCATTTACCAACACTAATTGAATGCGCAGGGGGATAAAAATGAGCTTGCCTTGGAAAGAACACTCTTACAGATTAAAATGGGGATTTAATCCTTTGGATTTGTTTTAGGTTTGGAATAAAGTAAAAAAACAAAAAACAAAGGGGATCTTAAGCACTTCATGCTTAGACCCCTAATTACCTCCATGCTCGCTGGGTCTCTGCCACCACTGCCTCAGCAATACGTCACCATACTTTTAGTCAGTTGTAGTTCTAATTTAGCAGGTATTACCCTACTTTTTCCAAAAATGTGTAGATTGACAACATTTGCCCAGATGTTAACAATAATACATGCTTTCTTTCGTTTCTGTCTAATTTGTAGCTCTCCATACATCCGGAGACAACTAAAAATATATACAAGACGTTCTTACTAGTATACATCATATTCAAAATAAATAAAAAAATAAAAGAGAGCTAAACATGGTGAGACAAAGATTTCAGGTATATAAATTACACACTATCATTTGTTTGTGAGGGTCAAATACTTGGAATCAGTCTGAAATGGCTGTGGTAGTTTTCTTTTTTGTGGAACAAACTGCTTATTGTTCTTTTACCATTAGACACAGCCTCAGCCCTATTTTCCATTTCACCACTGAGTTCTAAAACAATCTTTCACACATCGGCTGTAAATATGAATGAAATTGATATTTCATTTTAGCTAAGTGTAGTGTATAACATCAACCAGGGTTTTGTGTTTTGGTAAAAGGAGACTCTTTCAAAAAATAATTTTACCCATACTGTTACACAGCAGTGTGTCTGTTTAAGGTATATCAACCAAATCTACATCATTGGACAGTGACAGGCTGGTCTTAATTTTAATACCAATACACCTCTCATCCCTACCATAGACAGTAGAGAACATGTGAATATTCTAAGCCTGCTGTCATGTGTTACAGTTGGTAATGTTACATTGAGTAGTATCTCCTTAATCAGCTTGAATATATATTTTGTATATAAAACCTCCTACAAAAACTAAACAAAACCCTTTTCAGCCAAAAGAGTAGCAAACAGAAACAGTAGCAAAGAGTAATTAATTAGCTGCCAGCAGCAAAACAAAAAACCCAATAAATGATACATATCACTATGTTGTTAAATGTTGATTCCCGATAAAAAAGTAACAGATCTACCAATTTCTTAACCAAACAAATGAAAGTTTGTGTACGATACTTTTTCTACACTATGTCCAATTAAACATGCTGTCTTTGTCAGACACTATTCAGAAAAGCATTACCCACCAATTGAATGTTCATGTATAGTACTGTGCAAAAGTCTTTGGAAAATTATACTTTATACTGTTAAGTTAATTTTAAAACATTCATATTACAAATAAATACAATTAATATCATTACAGTAAAGTGTGGTTTTATGTGTGGCAATGTGTTCTCCTAACCAGTTGCAGACCTTGTTCCTCATGGAAATCCAATATTCATCTTAGCTTCAATCAAATACCTGGTTTGGCTCGTTTTACTCCATTAGATGAAATTAGGTGGAGCTGCTTATGGAATCTTATAAATCCACACAATGATTGGAGGCAATGAGCAGAAATCTGAAACCCAACCTGTGTTCTCCTAACCGGTTCCAAAAAATAACTATTTTTTAGAAAAAAGGAAATCTTGAAACTTTTTTACTGCTGTCTTTTTCATTTGAGTTTATTCTGAGTTTCACTTGTGTTTTTCCTGGCAGAAAGAAACCCACTGCTGATATAAACAATTTTCATATATGCCCAAGACTTTTGCACAGTACTGTATATCATTATCAGAAAAAAACGTATTTATTTACATAATTTATAAGTAGCCATTTACACACTTTACAAAATTTGGACCTTGGTGAAATGGTACAGAAATACTTCAGTAATAATGTCCTAATAATAATTCAGATTTGTTACATTAACCTACATCAAAAGACAAGGATCTTCTCTTGTAAGGTTACTTATTTGGTTTTGTTTTGGCAGCAATAATATGCAAGTTTTCTCAACCTGCACTACGCAATCTTTAGGCACTTTCATTCCTCTCATATCTAGGCAATGACACATTCCATTTATACCTGGTCACTTAAGTGCGTCTCTAAACAGATAGAAATCCACTTCACGTCTCTGCTGCTTTTCCTGTAATACTTCCAAGAAATTCCCTCATGGAACCAATGCTGATTCCATGCCAGAGACTTTTTCTAAGCACTTACCCATTTTATAAGAACTAGAAGAACCATTTGTATGAGCTTTGTGGTGGAAAGAGTGATGAGGTGATATTTTTTCTGTCTGATTAATTTTCAATAATGGCTTAATTCTGCTTGGGAGTAATAAATATTCTGAATGTGACTTGAAAGAACAGCTGCAACTCCAATACGTTTCAATACACCACTGGAAGTGTCCTGAAAGATCCGTCACCTGTGCGTCTTGGTTTCCTGTACATCATTTTTTTTCTATAGATCGGTAGATCAGCTGCCACTGGCTCTTTTATACAAGCGCTATCTGTTCAGCCTCTTATAATGGTACTGTGCAATGCAGCAGCCAGATAAGACACTTTTTGTGAACAGGCTTTGCCAGTTATCCTGAATAAGGTGTTAGTAAAACTAATGGAACCGGTAGCCTGTATTAGGCTGCTGTGTTTTGATTGTGTTTGGCAAGTGTTTGACTGCACATGTGGCACATAAATGGTGTGATAACAAGATCACCTGCCATTTCCCCCTTTTGAAAAAAAAAAGCTACCATTTTGTTTCCTTTTGTTGAGGGGCTGGAGTGTAAAGAATGGTGAATGAGTTTGTCCTACAGCATTATAAGGAAGCAACGCGGCACTGGACTGTGGAAGGTAGTGTTGTCACGGTAAAAAAAAAATCAGTATTCGGTACCAATACTAGGGCTTTGCGATTTGTCTTAAAATCTAAATCTCGATTGATTGAACATTTTAACTCGATTACGATTAATGAACGATTTTTTTTTTTTTTTGCCTTCATAGTTCACTGGCAAGTTTTGTACATTAAATATGCTTCACATATTACAAGTGAGAGGTTTCCAAATGAAGGGTGCATTACTTGATTTTAAAATAATTGAAGGAAACACACTATCTACCATCTATGATTATTTATTGAACA
>JBBMFX010000001.1:36234517-36255036 GCA_037832545.1 Rhabdalestes septentrionalis
CGGCTTTCGTCTTCATCTCTTTTTCTGTTAGATGCGTTTTTCTTTCCTCCACACACCAGCAGAGACTGGAAAAAAGACACCGAGTCGATTTCTCCCTCGATTACTTTAGCTCAAAGTTAATTCCAATTTGCGTCGAGGTCAGAACAGCTAGACTACTTTGTCTCTGAAGATAACACTCACTCAGACACCTTAAAACATCCACTTCTGGTAATGCTTTAATATGAGCCTCTAAAATAAAGAAATAACCGGCCACTGTGCTACATGTTGGCAGCAGTTCTTAATGGCCTTTAACAAAAGGGCGGTGAGTTATCAAGAGTCCATAGTGTGTTCCCCTAATTGGCCACTTTCGAAATGTTGATGGGGCTGATTAGCATGCTCGATTTGAAACTAATCACAATTTTGAGAAAAGGGAAAAAAAAAAGAAAACCAAGAGATTTGGCCTGAATGGTATCAGTTGTTTTCTGTAATTTGGAATAAAACTAAGGCAGCTGGAGTAATGGGAATACAGTTTAATTGGAGATTAACAGTTACTGTTTGTGTATAATTGCAGTGTGGTTTCAGTGGTTGTTCTCAGTAATTTTGCTTGAACTTTGTATGATTGTTTTGATGCTTAACATTGCACTTAATACATTTTATGACTACATCCCAGTCAGGAAAACATTTCAGCTGAAGAAATCTGATTTTCTTTTGAAGGTTTCTTGTAAACTATTAAGTACATGAAGGAGTGTTATCTCTGCTACAGTCATATTTCAGTCAGCTGTGAAATTTGTTTTAATCTATTAATGTCACCTATAGATTTAATCAAATTATAACCCAAGAAGTAAAGGCAGTTTTTTTCATACCATGGATTTCTTGCTCCTCATTATTTGCCATAATGGTTGAATGAAACAAAATAGCAGAATGCAACAAGACAACTGAACGATAATGGCCATCTGTATAGGGAAATGCCACAATAATCATTTCTTTGGAAGCAGTTTCCTGGACATGTTTAGCTTTCGTGCTGTGGTGTTGTATTACAGACTGTGGGGGGGGTTTGTTGGGGTTTTTTTGTTTTGTTTTTTTGGGACAGATCCTAACCACCAATTTAAATCCATATTGAACGTCTCCAGTGGGTCTTTCCTACTAACAGATGACGAAAGGACTGCATTACTGCTCTGAATTTTGCTGAGTTTTTCTAGGCTTTTTTCATTTGAAGGAGTCAATTGGAGAAAGCTGTGGAGCACAGTTAGGCAGCAGTAATTAAACACAAAGGACACACATCTAATCCAAAGGATGACAAATGAGACTAAAAGCCACAGCCTCCTGTGTCAAAGTAGAGAGTTGGAAATGTCCTGGAAATCCCAAGGACATTCATTCCCTTTATAGAGCATAGTGCTAGTCTTAAGAACATGTCAATAGGTCAGAGGAGGTCGTTTTAAATTTCATATGGAGCCAAATTAGTCTGAAATGTCTCTGTGTTTCTGACTCTTGATTCGTCCTTAAACAAATCAATAAATCCCAAGGTACAGGAAAACAAATTCGTCAGGGGTTGAACTTTATTTTAGAAACAATTCTGTACACATATTATAAAAATCTAGTGTTTACAGGCTTTATTGTCCAAATTATAAACCTACTTCTGGCAGTGTTTGCTTTTCTAGGTGTGAGAATCTCTGATTATTGCTGAGTGCTTGTTTTGAAAATGGCATCTGTTTATACAGTGTGTCTGTACAAAAAGGCTTAGACTTCTCCTGAGTGGCCCTTGAATTTTGAAGATTGCGATAATCATTGCAAGGTTTATTTAAATAGCAAATTTAGACGTGCGTACAAAGAGTGTACTTGTATTTATTTGTCTGTGCACTCATGGACAGGTTAATAGGTTACAGGAAGATCCGTGTTAATGAAGAACAGGAATTTGTTAACATGAGCACACCTTTGTTTTAACGAGAATATTTTAGAACAATTAAAACATTTTAAAAAAGCAATTAGTGCTTCGCATGTAAGCAAATACTGCATTTGCTGATTCTGTGTTTTTTTATATGCTGGTGTATTATGTATCACAGACAAGTGGATGCCATTAAACTATACACATAAACCAAACAAACCAGGTTTTTACTTTTCAGATTTGCTTCTGTGCTGCATTTTTATAACTTTATAATATAAGTGTATGAAAACTTTACACTTTGTGGGAATTTGATTTGTTGCAGACATGTGCCTGACAACACTCTTGCTGTGTTCTGTGAGCGTTGTTTGTTTTTACACCTTTATTTGAATAGTTTGGTTTCTGAAATTGGGGAGGCTACTTTTATTTTGTAAAATGTTTGTGAGCATCCTGTCGTATCCACAAAATAAGCAGGGCTGTGGGTGCAAGGTCTGTTGTTGAAAAGGTGTATAATGTCCATTACTAGACTCTAGATGCCATATCTTAAATATTTGTATGCTGTGTGTTGAGTGATGTCTTTTGAAGATAGTAAGCCCTATAATTTGATTATGTATAATTAGATGGCATACTGTTAATAATCGGTTCTGGCTTTGCACAAAATTCTTTATTCAATTCATGTGGAGCTGTAGTGTATTTTAGTTATCTGAGTCTACTTTTAGATTTTCATCTTAAGTGAAGTGGTTCGATTAAAAATAGCTAATAAAAAGTGATTCAGCCACCAGGGATTACAGAAATATTTTGTTGCATGCAGAAAAATCAACACAATGTAAAACAAGCCCTGGTTTAACATGGTTGTGTAAACGCTGCATTTCAGTGTAGGAGTCTATTAGAGAATGTATGAAATATTTAGCTGAAGGTTTTGAAAATGGATGAGAGATCTTGGGGAAAGCTCAGTGTATGGTTATGACGTCCATCTTTTTACTTTGCATATCTGTAGTAGAAGCCAGAATTCAAAGCCATTATAGCCACTGTAATTTGAATGAACAAACCAAACACAGCTGACTTTCATTATTTCATTTTTTTCTCTCCTTGTAGGATTTGCATGGAAGACTGTAATGACCCATGCACGGCAGAGGGATACTTGCAAATATCAAAGTGATTCCAGGGAGCAGGTGAGCTGCCAGACACATGCTGAAAACATGGGTAGAGCCTGGCCAGAGAGCCCAGTGCAAGAAAAGAAGAAGAAGAGACGTTCCTCCAAAAGAGGAGGAGATAAGGATATAAAGGAGCAGAGTGCAGATAGTGACCGGAAGCTTTATCCCCTCAGGGGAAGGCTGGGAGTGGGTGAAGTGGGCACCTTAAATTGCTGTGTTGTACTGACCCGTCTAGATGACGGCAGGACTTGTAAGAAGAGCATGAAGGCTAAGAGGAGAGGGAGTAAACAAAAGATGAAGACAAAGAAAGGAAAGAACTTACCTTGCAAGTGTCGCAAGAAGTCCTGTAAAGCTTGCCTGCCAGCGTCTGGACCAAAAAGCAAACCGAAACCCGACAAAACTGCCTTATTTACAGAACTTCTCCTGGAGCCTCGCAAGCGACGGTTGGCTTCTCTCAATGCTGAGGCTGTCAACAGTCTGTTGTTATTTAGAGATGATCCTCAGCAGCCATCAAAACTCTCAAAAAAGCAGCCAAATCCTCCAAAGGGGGATTCTGAACTTCCAAATAGAGAAGTTGACAGTTCAAGGAAAGGCCTAGAAGCCCGAAAACATTCGCATCCAGGAGAGACCGAGCAGAGTAAAAATCCCAAAAAACCCAGAAAGGCAAACACAGAGTCTGAACATATTGACCAGCTGAGTCTAAATAGTCCAGCTCCAAGACGTCTAGCAGGTTTGAACGCAGCTGCTCTGCTGAAACTAACCAGCACCTCATCCGGAGCTAAGCGGCGAGTTAAAACGGACTGCAAGCCAGGCAGCGGAGGAACGCGAGGAAAACAAGGCCAGGTGAAGACAAAAAAACTGCAGCACAACCCACCATGCCAGTCCACTAAGTTGCAAGTAATGCAACAGTGCTGTGATCTCTGCAAGAAAGAAGCCCTCCAGTCTGAGGCGATATGGGATGGCACGTCAGGGGGCCACAGCTTCATTAGGCCTGGTTACCAATGCAGGTCCATGCTGGGCTACTCCTTGAAGCATGTGAAAGAGGAGAAAACCGAAGCCGATGTAAATTCCTGTTACTGCTGTTCTCAGGAGAGATCTGTGGAGTATTGCCACCGACTTGCACTGTTCCTGGGGCAGAAGGCCTATTCTGAATCTGACAAACGTTCTATGCCATCTGTAAAGGGGTTTCTTCCTTCCCCTCATTCACTGACACACCCAGCCTTGACCTTAGGCACACACCCATACTCATGCTACCCTGGATACTATGTGCACATCGCCCACCATGGGACCTCCACAATCCCTGTGAGCACAAGTCCTGGACCGCATGTTCCTCCCTCAGTACCTCCCATGACACTGTGCTCCAGTGGTGTCCAGAGACCCAAACTACTGCCCTCGCCAGCACCCCACCCTTCAGGCATCCCTCATCCAGCATACTGCAACACTGTTGGAACCTGTTATGGTGAGCCCTGCAGGATCAGCAGCTACGCCTACAGACCCCCGCAGCCCATCACTAGCAGGGGCTGCTCATTCAGTGCCGGATGCTCCAGCTGCAGCCACAAAATCAAGATGGGTAAGACAAGGCAAATGAGATGAAAATCTGTTTCCCTTTACCATTTCAATAGAATGAACCGCAGTGCTTCAGAGATCGTGTGATAACTGTTTAGATAGAATGCATCCTTAATTGGCAGCTGGATGCTGATATATTTCTAAGAGAGCTTTCGGAGTGAGCTCACACAGACCTCAAACTGCCAAGTCCTGAGGCCGACTCTGACACATTGTGTGACATAAAAGGCTAAAATAAGAAAATAAAAGCCATTGAGATGTTTTCAAAGAAAGTAATGACTTCAGACTGAATGATGAAATCCCTCATTCCCTTTAAGCAGACACTTCACCATGCCTGTCATTTCGCTGCTGTCTTTTCTGTGCTGGTTTGAATGTGAATAATTGCCACAGGTGGACAGAGCACTGGTTATTTTTGTTGGCAGGAGACTTGAACTGGCTGTTCATTGTAAGATGGCAACTGTGCTCTCTCAACAGCTTACCAACCTTAGTACAGATACAGACGCCTTACAGGACTAGTCCTTGTTGCATTTTAACCACTGGATTAAGTTATACTTGACATTTCACTCTCTGTTAATCTCTTTTAATCAGTTGGTAATCTGACACCTGGAGGCTTTCTCCACAGTCGCAGTGCTTAAATTACATTCCACCATTACCAGAACAGTTGGAACCTGGCTGAACAAAGAGCTATGTTGAAATCAGGGGTCAATGAATATATTCATTTTTCAGGATGTATGTTGAGACCGATTAAACAAATAGGCAAAAGATAATGGCCAGTTTATGGTGTGAAGTTTTACAGGAACACAATTCCTACGAAAAAATAAATGTTAATGGGGCAAAATGATCATTAAAATGCTAAAAAGTAATTTGAGAATAAAAATAATAAAGTTCACAGAGCTTACATAATCGAATTTAAATCCCATCATACCGGCTTTGATTCGAGCAAAATAGTGCAGGGTGTTTAGCTGTGTAGTATTTTTCTGATCATTATTTCATAATAATTATTGTTAATAGGGGTGGTAGTTGTATTTTTACGTGGCCTTTTGTTATTTGTTGCCATAAAGATTGTCTTTAGTCTTGAGTCTGTAATGTAATTAGTTCTAAAACAAATGCACAGTATAAAACAGGCAAAAACATCCTAAATAAATTCACAGATGATGAAACGCAACAAAAACGGGGAAAAATAGCACATGCTGTGTTTTCTCCAGTGTACAGTAAGCTTGCTTTCACTGAATAAAAACATTCTTTCACTAAGTTTGTTGGCCTACTGAGGACTAAGACTCTAAATCAACACACTGGCTGTCGTCTCTAACTGTGTGCATGAGTGCGCTGCACTTATCAACATATCCTCCCTGACTTTTTTTCTTCTCCCTCATGTAGCTTGTCGCCCATAATATAAATGCTAGAGTGTTTGTGTGGTCTTACATGACCTGTGGTGCAGACGTTGACCAGTCCAGTAACTCTGTGGCTGGAGTACTGAAACAGGCTGCTGATGTGTTGATTGGTTTTAGTCAGTATGTCATACTTATGAGGGACATTCAAAAGGTTTCTGTACATTTTAAAACTGTTTACTAAAAATGTATGTAATTTATATACCTTTTGTGCATAGTCACCTTCGTTTGCCAGTGCAGTTTTACCAGACATGCCCAATTACTACTCTTCCAGCCTTCAACGTTTTCAACAATGTCCCTCATATTTTGACCAGTCCATTAGCCAATGAGTGGATGAGTTACTGGGCCATATTGGCCAGTAGTATCTGTATCAGTCCTGGTGGCATTAGGAGGCGTGTAGTCACTGCACAAAAAGCCTTTTATCAACAAAGAAAAAATCTCAGTTTTCGGAAAAATGAAAACATCGGCTTCAGTTATCGGCCAGACTGATAATTGGTCAACCTCTAGTGGCAGTACTTCCTCAAAGATTTATTGTGTCTTTAATGTTTGAATAAGTGGTTTACAAATAGAGGCATTTATTGCACCAGGTATACACTGAATACAGTGAATACCCCATAATGACCTACATATTGTGTGCTCAGCTTTGTGTTGCTTACACAATGGAAGCTTGAAACTTGTATATCTAATCATCAAAACTGCCGCTTTCTTCAGCCCACTGACAGAAGTCTAATGTCGTTTCTGTGCAGTAGCACTTCACAGAGGTAGAGAATACAGGTGCCTACACACTGGGGGCTGTTTCAGCACCGAAACAGGAGGCAGCTCAATGTATTTGAATGATAACTGCGAAAGAGTGTAGTCGCAGTAGGAGGGAGAAGCATATGGGTTTGCTCTGAAAAGATCATTCAAAAGATGCCTTCGTAAAGTTCAGATCATTTCAACTTTCTCTGCACCAAACTCTAATGAAGGAATGCATCAGCTAACGAGCATCGCATTTCCGCCTGAGGAGATGCTCAATAAATAACTCATCTTTCAGTATTTTTAATAAGTTGAGTGTTTTTCAGGAAAAAAAGTAATGTAAGCTTGCATTAGATGCATGTCAGAGTTGACAGACAGCCAAGATATCTGGAGGTAATTCACTGCAGACTTGCCTCTTTTCACCCATTATTCTGACCCAGATCATATAGTCATTAGTGTACATCTACGCCAATGCTTTCCCTAGTCTGTAGGCAGGCGAGTCCCCCTTGTAATAACACAGAGACTTCACGGCTGAGTGAATGTGCAGTAGCTGCACTTTCTCTCCCGTGCCTGGCCAGCCTCCTCCCCGAGAGGCCAGGGTGAGCGCGCAGGGTCGTTTTAGTTCGGAAAGGATTGATCCACAGCTCATTTGTCGTTTGCTCTTATTTGTGTTGGCCTGTGGCCCTCGTGACCTCATAAGGAAGTGTGATTACGGAGTGAAATAGTGTATCATTGCTTCGACTCTGTCCAAGGGGCTCTTTGAAAGGAGGTAAATAACTGTTAAGTAGAATACCATAGCCTCTGTCAAACCTCTTTTGACTCTCACCCAGAGAGCGAGCGAGGGTCCAATTCCAGATCACCAGGATGGATGTTTGAGTTTGGCCTGTTGGCAAAGAGGTTAAGAAAGCATGGTAAGCATCATGTTACGAGCACTGATGGGTCATTGCTGGGCACATGGTCACATACTGAATTCCAAGAGAGATCCGTCAAGTCAGTCGTCAGCCTTCTGCTAGGTTAACGCTGGCAGCTATTTAAAGAGTTACTAAAGAGGCTCTTTATTTCCCTGATGATTACAGCACTGCGCTGGCTGCTAATATGATGTAGGGGTTCCTCGCAGGACCTTGTGATCATTTTGCCCATTAGTTCACAGAAAATCACTGCATGAATCACATGCCAACTTTAGAAGCTGATTCACCCAATCACCATCTGGGATTGTCCAAGGTTTTAAGAACAAAATGATATGATAGCTGTTACATCCAGCAATCAGTTATCTTTTGAGTCTGCTTGTTTATTGCATTCTCATTATGTATTCCTGCATGTATTTTTGGCAGTTTAAATGTTATGTTTCATAAACAAATTTGATGATTCACAGTGCCCACCTGTTCCATGGCTAAATGTCGGAAGCACTAATTGGCCCTATTTATAAAAAAAAAAATTTGTCACAGCTAGAATGCTGTGATGAATTTGTGAACATTGTGCTAATATGTTCTTGACTGGGATCACTGTAAGAAAGAGAACCATAAACCACTAGAATGGTAACCTTTTAGGAGAAAAAAAAAAGTTAACTTGTGCATAAACAAATCATACGGTTAACGGCTGAGCTTAAGTGACTGAATGACTCCCTGGAACATTTAATGTCATGGTGCTCTCTTCCCTGTCTGGGTTTGCTGATTTTTTTTTTTTTTCTTTGTGTTAGCCATGAGAGACTATGCACTGCCTTGACACAAAGCAGGGTGAAATGTGGCACAGTAACATATAGTTTAGCCTTGGGGCTCACCTTTAACAAAAGGATGTACCACATAATATAATTCATGTGTTAATTATACATGTGTTAATTATACATGTGTTAATTATACATGTGGTCAAATATGTTTAGTTATTTTTCTCCGTTTTCGCTGCACGTTTTAATGTATGTTTTTTGTTTAATTGCTGAATTTAACATACTTGAAAATTTTGTACCCTGTGCAAAATTTGAAGAACATTTTATACATTTTAAATGTGTTAAAATAATCAAATTTAGAATTATTCACATATATAAACATACTATTATACTTATAATGGCTTCAAATGTTCCTCACCCTCACTTTAAAACCGAAAAGATGAAAGATTTCTTTCTGTTTGTGTTGTCCGTGCTGGGTTTCATATTGGGTTCATGGTTCAAACGGACCCAACTAGAGTTTGTTTATAAGCAGACTGAGACCGACCTCCTCAGGGGGTCCTGGAGCATTTATTTGATCCTCATCAGGGTTCACATGGCAGCATTATCACTTGCTCTAACAAACCTTATTAACACAGTAAAGGCAGCAGGGTTGTTTTGATCAAACCAACCTGGGTTAACATTTTGAAGCTTTAATTTTGGAACATGGTATTTATCCTTTTACCATTAGAAAATGGTAAAACATGAGGAGGATTTGATGTGACTTCAAACTTATATTATAAAATCATGATTAGCCTCTTTCATGCTAACCACTAGCTTTCACTTTGTTGTTCCTGTAGAGGACTACCCCTATCCTCTGGATGAGCACAGTCCCTCCATCCCCATGTCCCCCACCCTGCCCTTGTCTGTCTGCCCCATCCCCAGTGTGCCCTCAGCTGCCCAGCCTGTGCCCCACCTGCAGCCACCCCTGCCTGACGCCGGGCGACCGCAAGTCCAGCTGCACGTGGGCCGGGAGTGCCCTCAGAGTGCCAAGCCGCCCAGCAGCTCGCGCTCTGGCATGCGTGACTCTGCCGTCTGCCCCCACATTAAGGATGGCCAGTTGGGAGCTAGCCATGGCAGCCCTGCCACTAAGCAGCCCAAAATCGGCCGGCGGCGCGCCACCAACGGCTGGCTGCCTGTGGGCACCGCCACTGAAAAGGAGGTATTCATAGTGGTACGTGCTCTACTTCAGTCTCATATTAACCACGGCGCACGCTAGAGTACTAGAGTTGAGTTGCATTTATTGAGGCTGATGTGAAGTAGTTACGGCCAGAAAGCTATTACGCTTTTGGGTTTTCTGAACCACTTGGTACAATAAATATGAATTTGTTTTACTCATCATTTATCATTTTTACAGATTTTTGCTGCATTAGCTGAGCAGATCATCTTTACACTCATACAGTCAATGTTTGGACTTCTTTTGGAAATCAAATGTTATTTCAAATTTGTTAGTTTCTAATGTTTGTTAATGTTTTACTAAGTATGAAAATAAAGTACCTGCAGTTTTTTTATATAATCTCTCTCTGTATATATATATATGAAAGGGTACTCAGAGGATCTTCCTTGATATGAACATCAGTTTCTCTTGAATAATGATTAGGCTGTTTTTTATTTTTGTCAGGAACATTTTTGCCCCAAAGGTGGTTTAAACTCTTAAAATGAAAAATATTAGCAAGCAAACATTTCAGTATTTTTATGAAGATCTGATGAGAAACTAGGCATATTTATTAAAAGTATAACATGGAATATTTTTGACTAGACAAAACAACTGTGTACAGTTGCATGCAAAAGTGGCTTGCTGGCTCAAATGACATGTTTTGTTGACACGCCTTGTGAAAATAAGCACTCGCCCTCTACAGGCAATATGTCTCTTTTTGTGAAGTGTAAATACTGACGTATGTATTTAAAATTTTATAAATTTTTCCAATATGTTAAAGTGATTAAATCTATAGAGAATGTGTGCTAAACTTAAAAGAAAAGTTCCCTGTAGACAGTGTGTATTTAATTTCACATAGAAAATCAAGAAAATATCAAATCTGTCCAGGTTCCTCTGAACTCATAATTACAGTTTAATATTATAACAAAATAGTATTTGTTTGTCTTAAGACTTTTTTCATTTATGATTGTTCACAGGGTGTGGAGGCACCAGCTCTGCGCAGGTGTTATGAAGGAGTGCAGAGAGATGGAGAGGTGATCAGGGTGCGTGACACTGTGCTGCTGCGCTCTGGCCCCCGCAAGAAATCCCTCCCCTATGTGGCTAAAGTCTCCGCCTTCTGGGACGACCCTGAGTCAGGTACACACAGCATGAGCTGACTGAGCATTTCTTATCTGATATTTAGTTTCACATTCTGTTGCTTTAAAACCGCATCAGATCATTCAGGTGAGGATTACATCGGTGTGTTATGATCTGTTTCTGTTCTCTATAGTTCACTGTTCCCCAAACGTGGGTGCACTCCACACTGACGACTGGCATTGTGGTCTAATGCTTCTGCTTGTCAATCGCAGTGTTCTATCATGAAATAGTCACCCATTGACAGAAAGTATACATATCGGAATGAGAGGTTGTCCCTGTGGCATTCTATTCTGACATGAAGCATAATGTTCGTTGAAAAGTGGGCTGAAGTGGACAGCAGCAACATCAAGGGACTGATATAATTCTTGCCTTACTGAATTGATGATGTCATTTCGATACGGAGATGTTTAACCAAGTATTACAGAAGAAACAATTCAGGGATCTTAACATTTATTTGTATTTATGTTACTTAAAGAGGTTGCAAGGTTTTCTTAGGACAGTGGTGATATGCAGATATTCACATATGTTTTCCATAAATCTAGACAATGAAGCTATTAAACTCTTTGCTTGCACCTGGATTACTTTTTGTGAACAAAGTTAGATAATTTTACTCCTGATAAGCAGAAAGGAGTGGCATGACATTCTGAATGAGTGCCCTGATTATTTGCAGAAGATAACATAATGGCTGACTCTGATTTTAAAATAAACACGTAAGCTTCAGCTCATGATATGCTAAAAAGTTAATGATGGGGTTGAAGGATTGCCCCTCCCACACTCTGCACTAATGCATTTTCAACACTTCATGAATTTTATTTGTGACCATTTCTGCTAGTCACATTTTTTGGAGAGCATTATTATGTAAAACTGTCAGATTCAGCACACATTGCCGTATCACAATCTCCCATTTCACCACCTGAGAGGCACCTCTCCTCATTCCAGTGGGATGATTACACCCCTTTGTCTCGAATCTTAACAGGTGATGGAAGCATTGAAAATTAGCGGAACCATTTCAGGTAATTATAGTGTAGCAAAGAGAGCAAAAACACCACTCTGACAAGGCTTTATGGGGGTAGATTCTGCTTTGGTAGAATGTAGAGGAGGAGAAAGAGATGATGGAGAATGTATTGCTGATGTTTCAGTATTTCTGGGCAGGCAAAAATGGCTAGGTAATGGTAGCTAAGATCTCAGCTTTAACAAAGTGTATCATAAACTGAGACTGTTGTATTTGTCCTGATGGTGAATACTGTAATTTCGATCATTATCATTATCTAAAACATTTAAATCAAAATGTCAACATTGCCAAATATGTCTGATGAAAATAAACTATTGATTATAGTTAATGCAGCATGATGTAAATGTAAAAAAATCTGTCACTTAATACATTTTTTTTTAAACTAGGCTTTTACTAGGCCTAAGCTAGTGAAGTTAAGTGTATTTGCTCAAATTGTACCGTAAAAAATGTTCTCAATTCAAAAAGCAGTGCAATTACAGCTCTACAAGTGAACAAATTTATCAGATTGAACATTAAAATTTTGTAATCTCAACAGGACAAATACAATTATGTTTTTTATCACCAACACACAGTGAGAACAACAGTGACTGCCTGTTCCAGCCAATGAGTTTATTATATAGTGCATACATACACTCTGTAGTTCCAGCTTCTCCTTGATTGTAGATGTCTGTGTTTCCCTCTCATTAATGCAGCCTGTGGATTTTTGTTAGTGTGGAGCGGAACTATAGATTTGTACTTGTTGTTACTTTTGTCGTTCATTGATTTATGCACGCTTCCTGCGAGCTCCTTCCAATAAACTCTGCTGAAATTGCTTTAGATGAGATTCACAATGTTCAAAACTATGTTCTGAAATCACAGATTCTCTCACACCAACATAATGGCTGAGCAGCAGCTAGGCTTCTGCCTGCACTACTGTTGAAATTCTGTCAATGCCATAAAAATGTATTTAATGCTATTTATATAACTTATCAAATTTTACGTATGTGTTAAAGTGTTGCTTTGTTTGTGCTAGTTTAAACCTATAAGTTGGTGAAACATGCGTACATTCCACTTTTTCAGCTTAACTGCTTAGGAAGATACTGATGATTACAGTGAAAAATCACAACATGGTCTACGTTAAATGAAAATCCATTACAACTGTGAAGTACATAAAGATTTCCATAATTTGATCAAATATATTTAAGCTCTCCTATGCAGCAACGGGGATTGTAGATATAGAATGTATGGCAGAAGTATTTTTGGAAAGCAGTGCAAACATGTTGTGTAGTGGAGAATCTCATTTTGATTGTGTGCCGGCTGATTTGCACTGGATCCTGCAAAGGGTTTAATACACTGTATGTGCTGTGGTTCTCTTCAGGGGAGTTGATGATGAGTCTGTTTTGGTATTACCGTCCAGAGCACACTCAGGGGGGCCGCAATCCCAGCATGCACTGTGAGGTGAGTAGGCAGAAACCATTGGTGGTATATGCAAGTGTGGTTCGCCAAGGGAAAGCATTGTAAACATTTGACTTCCTTTCATTATTGAGTTTTGAAAAGGAAGTAGGCAGTGCAAGCTTTCTAGAAAAAAAATATATAAACAGCTGAGTCACAATACTCTTTGCGTGGTTTGAAATGTGATACACTTGTGCCTTGCATTGCTTGTCTGCTCTGTTTGATATGGTGAATATTTGAACATATCTGCTTCACATATGTGCTCTGGGATTTCAGAATGAGATTTTCGCATCCCGGCATCAGGACGAGAACAGCGTAGCATGCATAGAGGATAAGTGCTACGTCTTGACATTAGCACAATATTGTAGGTAAGTCCCCTGGGTTCCAGCCATACAGTTCAGTGTGATATCTTTTCATCCCTGGTGGCTACATAACGGAGACAAAATAATACACTGTGATTATATAACCTTATGTTGCTGTGGGGATCTGTGTAATTCAGTGTCAAATCAGAATCCTGGAGATGTGTTGTGTATTGTTATAAATTTGTGAATTTTTTACTTGCTTCTTTTTTAGTTGATTCTAAAAAAAGGATTGAAGTCAGTGAAATAGTTTGGCTCATCATATTTTGTGTTCTCTTGAAATCTTTAATGTTGCCACATTGAGTTTAAAATCTACAGCAATATACTTTGCAGTCAAATTAGAATGTTCAGAAATAAATACGAACATGTTTTCTCCATGTCTGAATGTTTAGAGATCACCACAGAAGATTAATTTATTTTGAGAAGTGAGAAGCGCTCAATGAGAAGTGTAACATGTGATATTAGGTGCTTATAAGAACCACTTCAAAATGTGTAGTGGTTAAAGCCAGAATTTGAAGTTAAATTACAGCATTTCATTGGGTTTGCATTATACCACAAGGTCTGTACAACGAGTTAGACTCCACTGTGTTGACAAAAAGATAGATATTAGATATTGAATTAATAATTTTTTGTTTTTACCTGGATTATATGGTGTAGGATTATGTGAATTTCTTACTTGATGAAAACCATTCAGTAACTACTATTCAGTAACTAAAAACAATCCATCCATTGTTCAGCCTTGTTGTGTACCACGTATGTGAGGGATTGTAAATATATATCTGAAGGTTTGGTATGTTAAAATCGGACGTATTTCGCTATATTAAAATTAATTATTGTGTGCTCTTATTTGTTAAATTATATTTTTAAAGTCATTACAATTACGCAAAGTTTGGGGATCTGAGGGTCTTCAGTCAAACACATTTTGATGTTTTTCCTTCTCTGACACACCAACAAGTCAGAGATGAGTAGAATAGTCTAAACAGGTGTACGCGTGGAGCAGTCTTAAAAAATTGAAAACAAAATGAAAAGTGAAGTCAGAAATGTTGATCCCTCCTGATGTTTTTGTCCTGATTTCTTTTAAGATTTTGTGCCTTGGTGAAACGCCATGAGGAGGGTCTTCCCAAAAGTGCCCCCCTTGTCCCTCACGCTCTCAACTACACCATTCCAGCTCATCGTCGCGTGCCAGCTGACATTGATCCTGACCTGGTGTTTGTCTGTCGTCACGTTTACGACTTCCGCTACGGCCGACTGCTGAAGAACCTGCAGTAGCACTGGTGAGAGGACAGGTTTGACAACATGGAGCCATACACTGAAACCAGAGTCCAAAAGCTGAAGACACAATCAACGCCCTTATCAAGGGGAAAACCTGAGAGGCCACAGGACTGACAAAAGTTAGTTTGTTCTTTCCAGACAGCATCCTTGTACAAGCTGTAAGAGATTTAAAGTCAGCCCTTTGTGATTTAGCATAATGGAATATTGAGCACAACTACTTTGCGTTCAATGAAATTGATGGCCAATATGTGATCTGTCACTCAGTGAAGTTGCATATATATTTATTTGGTTTGTCGATAGTTATCTTTTATACTCGCTGGATGTGTGTGTGGAAAAAAAAAAATCAAATGTTGGTACACTAGGGGTACCTAGAAATATTAGAGGTCTAAATATTCTATTATTGACTGTAAATGTGCCCTTATTGGCTGTAGATCTATTTATTTATAGAAATAAGGTGGAAAGTCTATTTATTTTTAGAGCAATTAAAAATTAGTTCCCTAATTAGGTAGACAAGACCGTCGAGTACTTCCACTTTCCTGAATCAAATCTATACTTTTACCCACTGGCCAATCATCTGTCATACTGAGCTACCGAGGACCATATATAGGCATTTCGGCGGACCAATATCCTCAGCTAGCTGTCGGCTAACTTCACAATGGACTGACCAATGAGAGGGAGGTTTGTTTAATGAACTCTCATCTTACTGTAACTCATGACGACTTGCCTTACACCCTTTCAAAGAGTGTGTGCCATTTCCCAACCTCACATCCTGCCTTTCCCAGCAAACCAAAGCTTTTCTCGCCGCACCGCCACATGTGAACCCTCTCCCTCTGGCCGTCATTAGTTTGCACTAATCTTATCATTCAGTGAATCAGCAACTTGATTCAGTCTGAAACTTTCACCTTCTACTGACTTTAAACGGAGGAAAAATACTGTGTATTTGTTGTTTGTGTAAATACAGAAAAGAGAGAAATTAACATCTCTGATTTTACCAACTGAGGGCGGCACTCTGTTACTTTTCTTTTCCTTGCGTGTGAATGGGGGAAAAACAAAAAAACACACGCTCCTGCTTTCAGTATGTGCCATTGGCCTCCCTCCTCGTGTACCTTTAGATGTGATCGCTTAATGCGCGAGAATGATATGAAAAAGCTGTTTCATATGGTCTTTTTGTGCCTTTAATAGTTGGTAGTCTGCTATGAGAAGAATCAACAGCATTAGAGGTTGACTTTTTTTTCCCCCTCGTGGCTGTTTGCTTCCTTTGCCCAACTCATTTTGTACCACGCAGCAGTTTGTGCTAAAAGCCATTCCTTATGACTCTCATTGCACTATAGTGACCCTCACTCTCCCCTGCTGAAATAGAAAAGTTAAAGGGAAAAATGGCCTTGAGTTGAGCTCAAGGATAGAAAGGCTAGAAAAATATCAGCTGCAACACTTCGTCACAGTAGCAGTAAGTCTATTTTCCAGGCAGCAGCATCACCTGGATGCAAGGCACCACTGAATGGTTGTGAGAACTTCTACGTTGGTGAAGTGGGGGAACGGTTTCAAGTACAAGACTTTTTCTTCTAGTGAGACAAATTACTAAGGAAACATGACAAAGCGGGATTTCCCGCAGTCGCTCTAAGCCTTTTCGAACAGATTCACGCCACTGAATTCCTCTGTGAATTTGTATCATATCCAGACATCGCTGTGGATCGCAACACAGAAGGGACTGAGACTAGCAGGGTTCTTTTTATTTTTTTATTTTTTTATTTTTTATTTAATTTATTTTAAGGCATGCCTTTATCTTCCCCATGTAAGGCCTTTATGCAGTGCAGAAAACATTCTTGTCATGAGTTTTATTCAGTAACTACTATTATGTCAGAATAAGCACCGTGTTTGTGTCATCAACGTTTCATTCCACATATTATTCAGAGAACTGAGTATCTATCAGTCAAACTTGTATTGTGATAGAGCTAGAAATGTGATTTCTGTATTAGTTTAGTAAACAGATGACTCCCTTCAACATGTATGATGCCCATGTTTGCTGGTATTGGCCAGAATGTACACAAGCGCACGCAAATTGCCATTTTCAGTCTTTCCATTGCCAGCATTTCATCCTTCAAACTTGTCATACTTGTTATGGGAAAAACTTCTCTTCTGTTCAGACAGGTTTCACTGGTCAGCGAGAAGTTCTCTTTCGCATAGCAGGTTACTGTAACCATTTTTTTTCCTTTTTTTTTTGTGACAGATTTATTTATTGCCATGCACAATGAAGGGATTATTAAATGAAGGCCTGAAAAGTCTGTCTCTGTATATTGCAACCACAACACTATTATAATGAAGGTGTTACATGAAACAGTCCTGGTCTGACCTGTATTTTGAAGCACGTTCTGGTGGAGTTGGATATTTTCACTAGGCTGTGTGGAGCTTGGGAAATAGAGATGACCAAACACCTTAACATCACAATGTAAATGTTAAAATTAGGAATGGGCATTTAAAGCAAAAATATTATTTGACAATCCAGAATGCTTGTGCGCTCACTTCAGTTGCTTGCTGACAGAAGGTGGGGGCAGCAGTTTAAAATGAGAAATGAGAAACTAGACCAGATGATATTTTTCATAGTTTTAAATATTTTTTATATTCAAATTTCATGACCCATGTTTAGTAAATTTCAAGTGATAATATGAAACAATGGGCTCAATGGACTAATAATTTTGCAGCATTTAATTTAATAGTTTGTATCCGACTCATTCTACCCACATGTTAGAAACATGGCTTAAACATAAACCCAGACTGCGCCTCTTTTTCTCATGCATGTGCATGAGAATATCATTCAACAATAACGGCAGCCACAGAAGTTAGAGAGGCGCAGGAGCCACGAACATGTGTTGAAAGAATGTTTACTGTCAGTGTAACAGTCAAAACACTGAGAAAATGTGGTGGAGTATGGCGGGATGCGGCTGCAGTGTGGGCGCGCAATCCATACACTCATTTGACAAACTCTATTTTGTTGAATTACACCCCTGGAGAAGGCTTCAGTGGGAAAGAGCTTGTCAGCTAGTTAGTTGATGACTCTATTATTTCACTATGCTTTGTAAACTCTACATATCACAAGAGCAGAGTTAGTGGGCAGCGGCTGCACGCTTTGCATTATAAGCTGCAGTCTTCGTAAATCCAGTGTTAAATTAAGGCACACTGTATGCGTACATTGCAAATGCATTTTGTGCTGCGCCTGTGTTTGTCTGGCCCAGTATGTATTGCAGCTTTCACTATTTATTTAGAAGATTTACCTTCTAAGACAAAGTAGTAATTGACGTTTTTTAAGTCATAATTTTGGATTGGGTGACTCTGATTGAAAGCTCCTCATATTTTTCCATTAAGTAAAAAAAAACTAAAAAAACTTATTTAAAGTAATATCTGTTATATTGCAGACATTTTGGATCATGCATTTCTGTCCGAAATTTCATGCAGTGTAAAGGGAACCTGTTGTTTTGAAATAATGCACAAACAAAAGGATTGTGAAGATGACAGTGGCTGTGTTCTTACACATTTGACTAGACTTCAGTAACATTGCACAATTCATTGACCATCTAATGAGCACAAGAATTAGTACTTGTTTAAAACAGTCCATAAACTCTGATTAAAATAAGGACATTCATCATTAAGGCCTCGACTCTGTGGTGGCTTATGTTGTCTCACAGCGCTAGAATATTTAAACCCTCCTGCAGGGGGTCTAATTATATTTAATACAGCTCATATCATGATGCCCAACCCCAACTGCAGTAGATACAGATACAGGCTTTTCACAAAAGATGGTCTCTTTCATTATGGCATGGCAAAGAATACAAAGAATGCGTCGTCTTTAAACAGAGTATTTGGAGCTACCTTCAGCGTTGTGAATTATCATAGCTTCAGAAAGTCCTGGATGAAAAATTGTACATTTGTGTTCCAAATGGGCAGCGAGGAGGTGGGAGGTTCATTCCGAGGTGTACAAAAATCTCACTATAAATTCCAAGCGCTTTGCTCCTCCACTGATGTGAGTGTGTGCGCGTGGGTGTGTGTGTGTGTATACAGATATATATTTCAATGCAGCATGGAAGTACTGGGCATTCTTGGAAAAATTACAGTCCTAGCACAGCGCATTTGTATTATTTAAGATAGAAATGTATATTATAAGAGGAAAATATTTAAATGGAATAAATAATATATGAGTTTCACATCTTGGCTTTTTGCTTGTGCTTTTTATTTATATTCCTGGTAACTTTTACAGAGAAATAAAACTATTCTAAAATGTTCTCTTTTTTTTTTTTATTGGTTTAGTCATCATGAAATCTTCATGCAAAGTGGAAGACAAGCCAAACGTTTTAATTGGGGTATAAAAGTATATATTAATGAATTAAGAGGTTTTGATATGACAATACATGGACTGTCCACTCCAGTTGATTTGGTTACATCTTGTGTCTGGGTGTATTTATTGACATTAATTTAGTAAAACTTTTTTTTTTTTTAATGTAATACAATTCATAAGGCAAGAGGTACAATTTGGGGAAATAAAGTAAACCTATGTTGGTAAATCAAAAGGGAATTCAAGGTGGTTTACAGGGTGATATTAGCAACCAGGTGTCACAATTACAGCGCAAATGTGCCCATTTTAATTACTATTCACACAAATCTGCAATCCTACATGATCAGGGGTTTCTGTGGTTTAATATGTGATGTTGCTTATGGTTGTTGCACCTTATCCAGTGTCAGTAATTCCAGGCTTCTGTCCACATCTCAGCCAGTTAATAGTGATTAGATACATTGATCAGCCCAACCTTTTACTCCTGTGAATGTTATGGATTGCCCCATTTCCCGGACAATTCACACTGATATCTGACATCATAAATAAAGCTTTAAACTTTCCTGTTTGTACTGTTAATTCAGTTCAGTCATGACATCTTGTTATAGATTAAACATACATTTAAAATTACAGTTAAGTCTGTGTCTGTGTTGACATTGGCACTTTTTCTCAGTTCTTGATTATTATATATATTTGGCCATGACATGTAAGTTGCCGTTTAAACAAATATTAGCAATGTAATCCTGGAAATGATTGCTTCTCTATGATTTTACATTTACAGCATTCCCTAGTTACAGAGGGCAGTCTCCCTGGAGCAACTTGGGGATAAGGGTCTTCCTCAGGAACCCAGTGGTGGTTTGCTGAAGGTGAAGAAAATTATGCAAAAAAGTCTAAAATGAATGACATGTGAAATAAATAAACATTTATTAAATCCTCATAATATATCAGCAGTAAAACAGTCTGGTCAATGTTCTGCTGAGAAACCTTTGATCCTTTGGTTGGACGTTACAAGAACTGATGTTACAGATGTTGTACATGAACCACCCACCTAAACATTGTTGCAGGTGAAGTACACGCCTTCATGGCAGCACTATTCCCTGAAGGCAGTTCTCTCCTTCAGCAGAGTACTGTTCCGTGACACACTGCAAAAAGGAACATGACAGAGTTTACGAGATGCTGACTTGGACTCCAGATTCGCCAGCCCTTAGTCGCGCGCAGAACAAACGAGTCCAGTCCATAGAGGCCTGTGCTCACAACTTAAAGGATCTGCTGATAAAGTCTTAGTGCCAAAAAAAAAAAAGTTTTAGTGCCAGAAACCACATCACAAGTCTTGTAAAGTTGATGAGTCAGAGCTGTTTTAGAGGTGTAAGGGAGACAACACAGGTGTGTGTGTGTGTGTGTGTGTGTGTGTGTGTGTGTGTATGTGTATGTGTGTGT
>JBBMFX010000001.1:36271511-36283752 GCA_037832545.1 Rhabdalestes septentrionalis
CCCCCCCCCCCCACACACACACACACACTTTTGACTACAACATATTTATGCAAGGTATAAGAGTGTTAATGTGGGAATTCATTCTTAATGTCTTGGTTTGCTGAAGCATTAAGATTGTACTTTATAGCCCTAACCTTGGAAAAATAGGTGTGTCCCAATACTAATATTATTAGTATTAGAGGTATTATTAGTACAAAAATAATAATAAAACATGAGCATAAAATAAATGATAAAATTAAGCTACTCTGACTAAGCCGTGATGATCTAGGATCAAACTGCTCTTTTGTTTTTTAGTCCTATCTTGCTCACAGGAGCAGGTCCTAGATCCAGTTTCCTACACCAGGATGCTATAAAAATAGACTTGAGACAGAATTTAAGCTGTTATCTGTCATGTTTTTCCAGAACAATGACTTTATGAGGAACACAGTCCATCGTCATGAACCGCCTGTAAGTGGTCGGCCGTTGGAGATTTTGGTGGATGATGGTGAAGTTGTAGTGGTGGACAAGCCCGCCTCACTTCCTGTGCATCCCTGTGGGCGTTATCGTCACAACACCGTCATCTTCATTCTGGGGAAGGAGAGAGGTCTGTGTGGTCTTCACACGGTTCATCGGCTGGATCGCCTCACCTCTGGCGTTCTTCTGTTTGCCCGCACTCTGGAGGTGTCAAAGAAATTGGACCAGATGGTGCGAGACAGACAGGTGAGATCAGCACCGGGAACCCAGCACCACTTGTTTCTGTGTCAATACATATTAATGTACATTTTAACAGTAGGTAATTCATTCTCAGATTTTTTTATTGAGAGGCAAAAGACTATAGTGTTGTAGTATCCTGAACTATTAAGGGTTTAACACACTCTATGGACAAAAATATTGGGACACACCTGTCCCAATACTTTTGTTCATGTCATGTGTTTGGACCATTGGCTAAACTGTAGTTTTAGTCCTCTCAAAAGATAATCCTTAAAGATGTAGATTACCTGTAAAAGAGATGTCCGTGTTGATTTGTTCTTTTTTTGGTGCAGTTGGAGAAGGAGTATGTTTGTCGTGTGGATGGGGAGTTTCCAGATGGAGAGGTGCTGTGTGAGGAACCCATACTGGTTGTCTCCTTCAAAGTAGGTCTCTGCAGAGTGGATCCAAAAGGCAAAGAGTGCCGCACAGTGTTCCAGAAACTAAGCTATAATGGGCATTCTAGTGTGGTGCGCTGTTTTCCACTCACAGGACGCACTCACCAGATCCGTGTTCACCTCCAGTTTCTGGGTTTCCCTATCCTTAATGACCCCATTTATGGGTCTTCTGCATGGGGCCCAAACAGGGGCAAGGGAGGTCTGATGAATATTACTGATGAAGAATTGCTAGAAGCCCTTCTTCAGGAGCATCATTCAAAAGAGAGTTTGCACCTCCTGGATATTCCTGATGAAGTCCTGTCCAACAAGAGGAATCCAAAAACAAGTACAGATGATGATGAGCTTGTAAACAACGACCTGCCAGCCTCAGCTGAATCCATAAGTCCTGCCAGTGAAGAGAAGTTCTGTAAAATGGCAGGTGCATCATTACAGGCTGGGGTTTCTGAAACAAACACCTCTTTGAATGGCACGGAAGCAGAAACAAATGGTGCACAGACAGAGAAGAGTAGTTCTCACTCTGAGGAATCTTCCAGAATTGCAGATGATTCGAGGGTTGTTAGAGATAATTTGTGTGGGGAGTGTAAAATTGTGCGACCCGACCCTACAGAGAAGGAACTGGTCATGTACTTGCATGCTTTGCGCTATAAGGGACCTGATTTTGAATACTCCACACAGTTGCCTGATTGGGCTAAAGAAGACTGGGAGCAGGATTAATAACTATTTTTGGACTCAATTGATGGAAAGTAGTACAAGGAGCATAGAATTTGACATTGTTTTTATTTAAGAATTTTCTCATTTCTTTTAAAATGACAAGTAAAAGCAAAGCTGGGAGAGTCACATCAGTGTCATCAAAACAAAGGCCTTTCTTCAGTAAAATATGTCTGTTTATTGAGATTCTCTGTTTTGTTTCCATCACATTTCTGTCTTAAACACTTTAGATTGGACATTACACAGTATCAACACATAACAAATTAATAATGGTACTTTCACGACGCCGCACACTGTTTGGCACAAATAATTGTTACTTTAAACATTTGGCACTTTGTACATTAGAAAGGTAGGACAGCAGTTAATGGCCATTATTCCAAGAAATGATGACATTTTGTAGGGATGCAATATTGTGTCTACCAATGCTAATACAAAATAAATAAAAAATGTGAAAATTGGGAATGCACATATCTTAATTAGAAAAATATAACTTCTTTCTATAAGCTTGAAAATGAGGTAAAATGAGAAATTGAAACAATTTAAATACAGTAATCCAGGGTCACATTAACATTCTGCTCCTCCTTAGAGCAAAAAATGCATTAAATATCAGTTTGTAATATCAGTCAAATGTCTGTCTGTTGCCATTTTTTTTTTAATGAGGTCAACATGCATCCCTAACAATTTTGTAATGAACTGGCCAGAGAGGACCTTAAACAGTTGCTTGATTTAAAGCCAATGGAACTTCTACTCAGTGTTGCTTGGTTGATTAAACAATGATTTCTTCTTTCATTATTCAGCTATTGTATTTTTTTTTTACATTCATCCTGATATTGTTAAATATGCATGTCAAAAAATTATTCTGAGAGTTTCATACAACACAGCACCACACTTTGCACCATGAAATCTATTACGACTTTCTTTATGCTCTTGTAATCATACATCCTTTGGACAATTACAGACATGTACAGACAGAACATACATTTTAATGCGTTTTGCAGAAAATAACCATTGCACAGGTTCAGCACATGCTGGATATTAGTTGATTGCGGGTAAACAATTACTTTGAAATTTGTCCACACAGTTATAACGTCAGGAGAAAAAGTTCTCCCTTTATGTGTACTTGAAAGTCATATAAACATTTTATAGCTTTGTTGATATTTGGAGAGTTGAAAACCTTAATTATGGTTTAGACAAGAATAGGAAACAATTTTATGGGAAATCATGATTACTGTTGCATCTAAATATGAACACAGTGAATGGTAACAGTAATGTGTCAATAGTAATGTGTCTAGTAAATAAACTGTCATAAATAAGATGAAAGTGTGCAAAACAACACATACCATTTGAATTCATACGATCAAAGCATACTTAAAGATAAATTATGTACCAGGGCTTTGGTAGGCATTTGCCTTGGTGTGGGTCAAAATAAACGGAGACGTGACGAGTGTTCTTACTAGTACAAGGCTTCGGTGACTGCTCTGGCCTTGTCCATGTGTAAAATCAGGCACCTTAATTATTAGAGGAACTTTGTGTTGGAAAATGGCAATACAAGGCCACAAGGGACAGACTCCTTTCACACCTCTTTTGTAGTGCTTATGCAGGAACACATGCAATGACATCAGTCTCCAAAACTAGTGTAAAAATCACTGGCAGAGGCAGTGTGAAATTAATTTTAGAGGATTCCACAAAATGCATGTCCTAAATTGAATATAGATCTGTTGTGTCCAATAAACATTTACTGATATGTTCATAAATTCCTCATCAGATTCTCTGTACAAGTTAGAAGTGGACATGCTGGGAACAGTCAATGAGGTTTTATCTACTGAAGGTTTCAATCAGATGCTGTCCTCATCCCTCCCATCCCTCTTGATCCAAACGTCCGGCATGTCAGGTTTACTGTTTGGCAATATGACAGGCAGATCACTTTGGCTTGTCCGCCCCCTGCCAGACCCGGCTGAAGCAAGGTCGTAAACTGTTTCTCTCAGAGACAGACGTAAAGTGTCTCTCTTGCCATTAAGGTGGCCTGGTCGCTGCTCTCCCTCAGCAACAGTAGACGGAGGGGCTGAGACGGTGGGCTCAAGGTCACTCAAGCATGTCTCATTAGAATCTTCGAGCCCTTCGAAGGAGCTTTGGGACTGACATGACAAAAGGCGTTTGTGTGGATGGCATCTAATGGGCCCATCCAAGGAAAGTGACCGTTTAGTGGCGTTGCTTGTGATCTCTGTGACCATGATATCATCGATGCTTGAGGACGATGATATGGACTCATTCCACAGCTTAACTCCAGAAATGGACTGGCCACGACATTTCTTGCACAAAAGTTTCTCCTTTGCTGGATCACCTGGAGGAACAACAATGGTTCGCAGAATGTTCCCTTTGTAAGGGGAGGAGGTCTGGAGTGCGGGGGGAGGGTTGCAACTTTTGAGGCTCCTGCTGGCCGTCTCCTCACTGTCAGCTTCTATGCTAATCCTGTCATAATCTCGCTTTGGACTGAGACCACAGAACTCTATGTCATCTGAAAGGACAGAAGGTCTGTTGGACAGCTTGCTGGTGCAAGTGCTGTTTTCAAAGCTGTCATTCAGATGACAGGCTAGTGGTTGCAGCTCATACTGCTCTGGCTCCTTCCTCATCCCCGCCTGCTGGTGCCTGTGACGATGCTGATTAGGGCACAGGAAACCTCCGCCACCTTCTTTGTCGCTGCCTCTATTACTCCGGGATCCTGTGCCACAGCCAAATGCACCATTAGCTGAAGGGCTGGCAGTTCCAGGCTCAGCGGCTGAGCATGAAGACATCATGCGTTCTGTGGTTCTCTCTGTTGCACACGGTATAATTATTTTTCCACAGTTCTTCTGAGGACCAAAGAAGCAGCAGAGCGACTGAAAGAAAAAAGTGGCAAATCCACATGCCACACATTTCACGAGGAGGAGAAAAATCCCGAGCTTCCTGAAAAGCAACGCAGTCGCAGGTAGCATTATGATCCCCACACAAAAATATGCTCCCGCGCCTGTGGCTACTGGACAACCCATTCTCTTCAAGGAATGCGCTACCCTACCTAGTCTGTCATTGTGTGGGGCCAGACAGTAGGAAATACAGTAATTGACTGCAAAGTCAACAGAAAGTCCTGCAGCTGCTGAAATGAACAGTGCTTCCACGCTATTTAACTGCCACTCGAGAAGTACAAGCAGACCAACAGTTGCAAAAACACTGCCGCCCACTGCAACAGTCACATAAATGCTCAGTGGTATATTCCATGTAGTAAGCAAAAGCAGTGCGAATGTAAGTGCCACTGAAAATCCTGCCACCTCCAGTGTCTCGGAGCTTAGACACTGCTGGAGGTCGTAGAGTGATAATTGGCTCACAAACCATCCTTTCTGGAGTCCTGGCGGAGCTCCAGCAATTTCCTTATTAAACCATGACACAATCTGACTGTAGAAATGTGAGGTTCTGCTGAAGTTGAAACTGTAAAGCTGCGAGGTCTTAAATACTACAACAAGGGCAACAATCTGACTGTGTGAATTAAACCGAAGACCTCCATTCCTGGGTGAGTGCCTCTCTGCCTGCTGTTCTGCCATCATCATTTTGAGGCAGTGTTCGAAAACATTGGGAGGATAAGGAAAGGAAATGTTGTTGCAGCAGAAGCTGAAAGCGTCTTCACTTTCAGAACAGCGGCGAATAGACACCCAGTGAATCAAGTCCTCCACAAAACAGGCATTGTCTTCCGCTGCCTCGTGCTCAGCTGGCAATGGCGAATAAAATGTCTGGTTTCTAATTTTTCCACACAGGTCTCGCAGCCATTGTTGGGCCTCACAACTGGTCATATTGAAATCAGTGTCTACAGAAAAGGAGCCATTGCCTTTCGGATTGAAATGATCACCATCATCAGTTGGGATGACTCCCCAGACGAGAGTCAGGTTCATGGGCTCATCTTCCCCTTGTTTTATTCGCTCAAACATGAACTGGTGCCGATATTCTGCATCATACCTCTCAAAAGGGTGACTTGAACGGAACAGCTGAGTTGCCCTGCTGTCTGAGGATGGCAGTTTCATGCCAGGATCCACGCATGAAATGTAAATGCCTCCTGCGGCCAAAACCGCAAACCAGCAGATCCATATGTACCGAAACTTAACCACACCACAGGGCAGGAACTTAAAAAAAAGTAAGTTTGATGTGTCTTTGAGGCCTCGTTTAAGACCCCGGATTTTTTGTCCCATTGTAAAGAGGCACCTCTTCCTTGAACTTTTGTCCCAGAAACCCCCGGGAAGTTTGGAACGACATAGCTTCCATGGCGGCTTTGTGACAGAAGCTGAAGTTCCTATGGCGTAACGCTCTTTCAGAACAACCGCACAGGGTAGCCAAACAAGAGCAAATAGCGTGTTGATTAAAGAGGCACTGCCAAGGTACACAGCGAAACACCTCACGACTGTGATGCTGCTGATGTAGCCTGCGTAGAATGTGATGCTGGATGTTAGGCCGGATACCAATATCAAGTACCCCATTTCCTGTAAAACTCTATGCATTCTTTTTTCCAGTGCAGCAGGAGGATTATGGCTCAGTTGCGACTTCCAGGAGTCGATGAAGGTGAATGTTTGATTTGAACAACTTCCCAAAAGGATGAGAACTGACGCAAGGTTGAGGAGAGGGAAGAATGCAAGGCAGAACACTACTTTGTAGAAGAAATAGGATGTCAAAAGAGATAGCGTGACTGCAGCCAGTGACATAACTGCCAAAAGGAGGGATTTAAGATATAAGGCCATTGTAAGTAGCAGCGCGAGAACTGTTAGAATTGGGTAGACAGAGTCTCGTGAGAGGTAATACTTGAAAAGCTTTTGCTTAATCCCCAAGTCCATCCCTGTAATGGTAGTGTTGTTATGTGTGAGCTCATTACCCTCAAGGTAGTGCAAATAGACCTCCATTAGTGCGTCTCCTTTTTCCACCGGTAGAAACAGAACACTGTATTTTAGGGATGGGACCTGGTATTCAACAGTCTGAGGCCCAAGAAAATCCTTATCCACCAGGTAATGTAGAATCTGAAAGATGATCCGGGAATGCTTGCACTCATGTGGGACAGATGCGCAGTAGCCATATTTACTTCTTTCTATGCATGAGCCGACCAGGCTTCCATCATGGTAGTAAGGAGCGCAGTATCTTAGCAAACCTAAACTGTTTGACACCTGCTGTGCTGTAAGACTGAAACAAGATGAGGCGTTGTTGAGAAGAGCCAGGAAGTTTCCAAGGGACCAGCTTGTGCAGCATTCTTTTTTAGTAGCCTTGAAGCCAGCAACCTCTGGTTTAGGCTGGCAGAGTTTTTTGAAGTGTGCAAACTGAAAGGAAAAAAGGTATAGACCTTACTCATTTTCCTTGTACAGATTTCCTTCCACAGTACACAGCACCTACACACCCACACTTTTCAAATATTACATGTTTCATACCCAACAAACTAATTCAATATCTAGGTTGTGAAGCAAGATGTATCCTGTAGTTTACCTGGGCCTGTTCCATCTCACACATGGAGTAGATCGCCTTCAGACTCCAGAGACTGGCAGAGTTTCCTGAGCGGAACACAAGCTGGGCATAACGATCTCCTGCGGGGTCACAGATGGAGCAGGGAGATCAGCGTTCTTTATTACACCCTCCAGTCCATTTATTTGATTTATTGGGTTGAAATGCTTCATATTTTATTGGATACTGGCAGATGCCCACATAATCATTTTCTTCATTTTCCCTTACCTGGAGCATAGCAAGGAAAGGTGTTCTCAGTAGAGTCTCTGTGCAGCATCCTCTTTGAACGATGTTTTGAGTGATGCTGAACTCTACTAATGATATCTCTGTAAACACCAAGAACAATGAATTATAAACCTTCCAAACATTTCAGGCAGGTTTTTCAGTGCTTTTACACACAGTAGGGAGCTCAATCACAGCATGCAGTACCGTGCTATGCTCTTGTCTGTGAATCGCTGTGAAATCAGGGATAGTGGTTTCCCAGGTCCGGTGCTGTCCTGCAGCTTCGACCAAGCTGCCATGCGAATCCCAATGTCTGTTCCGCGAGGCTCAAATCCCTGTAATAGGCCATCAATAAACACACAGAAGGTGGCTGAATATCCTTTGAAGAACACAGTAAATTAATCTGCATGGCAAATGTGCAGGTCTGCCTGAGGGATCAGTTCATTGGCAGAAAATTTATTCTGGGAAGAAATGAACGCTTTTGTCCAGCGTGGCTTTAAAAGCAGCGCATATGGTGTAGAAAAACAAATGTATCAATTCATGTTCTTGAATGCATAAGTGAAGCAGTTTAGATCAACTGAAACCTAGGAAAACTGCTAGGATTAAACAGTCCATTTTAACTGTAGTTTATGCACTATAAATGGAAAGGTACTTACTGATAAAGGGTCAGAGAAGTCTGGCAAGGGACCAACCAGAATCCCCACCAGGGAGAAGGTGAGGAGCACTACCACACAGGAGATAAGCAGTGTGATAGGGTATTCCACTATGACCTGGGAGTAGCTGTCCATAATTAAAAATTGAGAAATGTGAAAATTGAGGATTCAGAAATGTCATTACATTTGTACGTAAAATATTAACATTAATTCAGCTAAATATCTGTATAAAATATGAATGTATAAATGATTTAGTACTGTCAAGACACCATAAAGCTGTATGTTGGCTGCTGCGCTATAACGCATCTCTGGCAAATGCAATCCAGCACTCCTGCACCAGAACAAATGCATGGAGCTCTCGAGTGTTTTGATGAGTGTTCTCATGTTTTTCGTTTTGTTATTCTGTAAGCCCTGTATTTTCAATACTGTAAATTAAATGAATTTATTACTGTATTTACCTGCTTATTCCAAAGAAAATGTGTGTACATGAATTACAATAAAATCTATACAGGGGAAGCATCAGTATTTTGCATTCTAGGACTACAGGAGTTCAGTGCACACTGGAAAGTGCATACAGGTGTTTAGCCATACATTCCTTAAGGGTAATGTATTAGGCTGAGTTTAAAAAGTGGTTTGGGAGCATATTCAGGGGCACATTTTCAGGCATTTTATTTACCACATCACAAATTAGCGTTTTTTCACAATGTCACAATTTCTGGATATTACTGGACCATGTCTGAACATGTAAAGTACACTTGATTTAACCATTGCTACTTCAAATTCATGCTCATATTTGTAATGAGATCATTTTGCTGGATCACAGACAATTACAGAAGTAGTTATAATAAAAATAAATACAAAAGGTATATATCTACCATAAATTCTGGACTACAGAGCACACCTGATTAAAAGCCGCAAGCTCTAATTTAAAAAAGAAAATCTCTTTTGTACTTGTACAAGCCGCACTGGATTTAAGCCACATGTGTCTCACTTTGTAATATGAGATCTGGCGCCACGTGTAGAGTTTAGATTCTCTGGCCCAACCTGAAACCTGCCCGAGCCTGGGCCGGGCCGGGCTGGGCCGAGCCGTGATCCAGCTTTAAAACGGCCCACGTATTTAAAAAATGCCCGGTTTAAATTGAGCTCGGGACAAAAATTACATTTAATGTGTCGGGCCAGGCTGGGCTCAGACAAGAGGTGCTTGGGCTCGGGTTGGGTTTCATTTTTTGGTCCCGATCTAAGCTCTGGTTACAAGGCAAAATGTGGAAAAAACATGCATTAGCCCCACCTTATTTTAAGGCCGCACTGTTCAAACGTTAAGAAAAATGTAGCGGCTTATAGGCCGGAATTTACGGTATATAGAAAGTGTGTGAGAGAGAGTGAGTGAGAGATAGATAGATAGATGTATTAATTGATTGATTTTTTTATAGTCATTGAAATCCTGGTTCCTATCACGAACTCTTTAAAGAATAAAGAGTAGATGAATGTCCATCCAATGAACCATTTCACACCTAACCTGATTTGTTTTATTTATCAGAAACAGTCGGATTCCCCTTTGACACTTCCTGACAAGCATTTAGATGTTAGACTTAGAAAACAGTTTCAGATGCAAAGTGAAGCTTCCTTTTTGTTCATATGTCTCATGACCAGAGTGCCATATTATTAGTGACATGAACACAACTCACCAACTCACCTTTTGGGAATCCTGTGGAGCCTCTCAGTCCTATGAAAGAGACATCTTTAAATTGATTGTTTACACATGGGAATGTTTGCATTCATATCAATCAGAAGAACATTTAAGAAAAAATTTGGACCTGACTGTCACCACATGATGCTGAACAGGCTTGTAGTTACTGCCATCACGTGATCCCTGCAGCCAGTGACACTGCATTGTGTTGTGACACATGGGCTGGTGGAAGGGACTGCACCTGTGAGCGGCCTTGACAGCGCTGGTTGAGCAGTCCGAATGGGAAGGCGCATTCGTTTGATTCAGACAGACATTGCCTGTGATTGGTTGGTGGTGGCCGCAGCACGGGCATCCCTTGAGTTGAGGTGACTTGTAGGCACAGCCCTGCAACACTTGGTCATACAGATGAGAGGAGGAGTGGTGTTTGGAGAGACTGTTTATCTGGTCCCCCTCCATGGTGTCATGATTTGTTGGAGACTCTGCATTCTCACTGTCCGGTGGAAACAAAGACAGCTTTGGGATATCACTGCAAAGAGAACAGGAAATAGCATCAGCCTTGTTGGAGCATTTATATAGATTGTTTTGCCTTTAAATGTTCATGATATCATGAAAGAAATGGAAAAGATGAGAGTGCACATTATAACCTGACAAACTGACTGTGTCAACTTTAGACTTTTTAAATTTAGCATAAAATTACTTTTACCATACTCCAAGCCTGTCGGTCCCACGCACCCAGCTTAAACTTTTAGACCACAAGCTCCGTTCCAGATGCTCAGGGGGAATACTAGGCGTGTGAATTTGTGAATTGCTGGCAATTTGAATGAAATAAGGATTGATGTCTAAAGAATGGATCATTTGAGAAGGTGCTGGTGCTAACAGTTTAAACCTTGTGCCAACAATTAAAGTACCCAAGTGATGGTTGTACATTATAAAAAAGCTTTCTGTCTGCTGTCTTTGCTTGCTCATCCAGGGGTCCACACAAACCTGAATTACATGCAATGTTCATAAAATAGTTACACATGTAGTTCCATCAAAAAGGTAATTGTATCTATATTTTATCTATAGTTTCTTTTGTTTTCAGATTATTATCATGGAATTCATAGTAAGTTTTGGCTACTTGCCTGCCTAATAGGAAGAGAAATAAATGCCATTGCTAATCTACACATTGGACAATGTGAACAAACGGTTTGGGTGATAGTTAGCAAGTTCTACACATCAGCCGTGCTTGATGAAAACTTAAGAATTAAAGGCCAAGAAGGTAGTGAAGCTATAGAAGAGCCTCTTTTAATTGCCTTAAGGACAATTGCTATCAACTTTTTTAAGTATCTTCACATATTAAAAGTGTTCTATTTCAATTCAAATAGAATCAAAAGCAAAGCATCCAAGAACCATGTAGAATCCTTTACTTTTTGGGTTAACTTGTTTCCTGTCAATTTTGGGAAATTGCATGGCAATCTGAAGGATTTCCTCCTAAAAATAAAATAACTTAGCTTTAATGTAATGTTCCTATATAAACTTTTAATTTTTTTCTTCAAATTCATTATACTTCTACAGAAATGGTTCAATGAAATACCTTTTAAAGAAGTGTTTTTTTTAACCCTCTGAGCGTCCTCTGGCCATTTTTGGCCACTTCACTCTCTTTTTTGTTTACCATTTTAGCTGTGTTAATGCAAATAGAACTGCACTTTCCAAGGGTCTGGAGTTATTTTAGATCTTTACATTTTAAACTTCAACTCAGTAAAAAAAACAATAATAAACTCCATACATCAAATAGTCACACTCAGCACCCTCGTGGCCATTTTTGACCAATTGATACCCATTAAAACCACACTTTTTCCTTCCTTTTTATTTACACAATTATACAATTTGGATTAAACACTTGAAAAATTTAGTTTTTAGTGTTTTTTACCAGATTATGTCATTTTTGGCAAAGCGAGCAATTTTATATTACATTCTTAGTATCCAATAGGGGAGTATGATGGCCTACTGCACTCCAATGGAGCAAATGAATGACACAATTTTGACATAGGTGTGACCTCAAGTATGATAGTTAATGGTTTGTGCGAAAAAATATTGTGCCCGTGTGAAATTGCAGCACATATATGTAAGATATGCAAGAAAAATAAATTGACCAAACCTCCAAGGGACAATTACTTACTTTTGTCAGTCTATTGAGCTTTGAGTTTCCCAGGAAAACCACTTTGATGCACATGCAAAAAGCGGCTTTAGCTTTGTACTTTTCATAAACAAAATACAAAACCCAAATATCTGCTTTCCAAAAAAGAGAAATCACAGCATCAACAACAAACTCTGGCACTGTTTGTAAATCTGTCCTGGAGTTTATGCAG
>JBBMFX010000001.1:36309049-36327317 GCA_037832545.1 Rhabdalestes septentrionalis
CACACACACACACACACACACACACACACACACACACACACACACACACCCTCACATAAATACCTCTCATATGCAGTCAAAGGCATGCCAGTAAATAATGCGAGACCCTGCCACCTCTGCTGAGAGCACTAAAGCGGGAGGCGTCTGCTCTCTTTATGTGCGCCGAACATGCTAATGTTTAGCAGATGAGCTTTACTGCAGACTTGAGTGAGTCTTTGAGTAGTGTGGAGCCTGACGTGTTTTTTTTTCCCTCTCTCCTCTGTGCAGAGTATGCCGTAGTGGAAGGCATGAAGACTGCTGGGAATATGGAATACAGATGCTGGCCATCCTACGAGCACCAGGCGTGTGTTCTGTCTGTGCACGATGCCACTGAGGCGGCCCACATCTGCAGCTCTCACCCACAATGCACCAGCTTCTTCCTCCGTGACCAGAGGACATGGACAGGTCAGCATTGGCTCAGTTCAAAAATAGAGCACAACTTCATAACCTGACACTCTCACAACTAATCGCCCCGACAAGCCAAAACCAGGTTTTACCAAGCAATTGCACACATGTATTTAGATTGGAGTCACATGCTCATCTTTAAATCATTGCAGTTTTACACTACACTCTTTTTCTGGTGATGTAGTCATGAAAGTGTTTTTAACTAGTCATCCTAGGAAGTGGTGGATCTTGCTGCCCCATGTCAGATCCTAAAACACACATTTAGAATCTGTTCAGATAGCAGTTTATAAAAGTAGCTGATGTAATCACACTGCATAATGGTGGTAAAACATCTGACTCACAAAACTGCACACTAGTACTTGAATAATTATGCTTACATCTAATCTTACATCTTACAAATTAATTTCTTTTAGACTCTTTATGTAAAATGTCTCAGTATAGTGTATAGTGATCAGATATTTAACATTTTATTAGTAGTTGGTCATTATTTAGATTTGAGACACATTCTTTTAAGAATATGTCATTAATCTGCATTGGATTTACTTTCTGTAACTACTGGTGTGTGTCTTTTAAAATGTTTCCCTTTGAGGATCCCAAACCATAGATACAAAGGAGATGTGAGTGTGGAGAGGCTTTTTTAAATTTAAAGAAACTTTTTAAAATAGAAAGAACCCCTCAACCAGAAGAGTGTTTGAAGGTTCCTCACACTCACCTCTCATTAATGGACAAGATTCTTTAGGGAATTCAAATAGTTCTTCTGCTTGAACAATCCTTTGCTTGAACAATCCTTTGTGGCACCGTTTTAAAAAGTGTATAGGGGAGATACTCATATAGGCTGAAAAAACATAACTGATAACTGATGAGTGATATAAAAGAATATGTTTTATGAAAGGAGGAGGTAGTCATGCGAGGCAGTAAATTCCTCCAGTGCTGGCTCACGTTAACAGACTGCTTGAGAACACATCAGACGTGAGATGAACATCTGTGGCTAGCATTGTTATAAATCATCTCAGCACATCTTCATCAAGGCTGTGCTCCTAACCCTGGGCTCTCCTTGCCTTTACTTGTCCGCAGGTCGACTTCTCGCCTCATTCAGGAGCGGCTTCAGCCAGCTGCTTCCAGATGTGAACTCCACAGTCTACATGAAAAGCGGCCGAGCCTCAGCTGCTGTGCTTTAAAGGGAGAAAGAGAGAGAGAGAGAGAGAGAGAGAGAAAAAGAGAGATAATGGGGGATGGGCAGAAGTGAACGAATGTGATGTATTTATAGGCATCTCACTCAAAGGCCGTTTGATCCGCCTGTCAATCCTTTATGCTGCCAAGAGGTGTTTAAAAGGATTTCCCTTCAGGTATAATTACGCCTTCAACAAGAGAAGAAACACCTAGCCCTCTGCGTTTTTTTCCTCCTTCTCTGTTGTGTTTGGAGGCCACGGCTGAATCAAAGGATATCAAGCCTATTCTATAGTCTACAGCAAACAGAGAAAGACAACAAGCTCTTAGACAGACCTCCTTTCATGTTCACAGAGCCAGACGCTCCTCAGCTTTGTGTTGTATGCTTGTACATCTTTGAGTCCAGGCCAGAAAGTACAGAAGCAACAACTGGGCATGAGCTGAGCTGTAGCTCGCTCGCAGCTTAACGCACAGCAGCTTCAAGCTGTTGCAGATGAATCTGTCGTATTCAGTAGAAGTCCAGTAGGGCTGCGACTGACTGAATGATTATTTATATTACCGATTAATTCATCCACTGTTATATGATTAATTAAACCGGTATGAATCGTTTCAACTCACTTTGCCCCTTCATAGTGCTGCCAACATTTAAAACTCCATAAAACGGGATATATGATAATGATTGTCTCATAGACAACAGCTAAAGCACTAAACTTTAACTAATGCTTTGCCTTCATGACTACAGTGAGCTTATACTTTTGTGATTGTAAAGTGAAGTGACTTTTTATAATCACATGGGAACACACCACAGCACAGCAACACAGTGTGAACAATGTGAAATTCTTTCTCTGCATTTCACACATTTACCAAGTGAAGCGGGTGGTTGCCACCAGTGTGGTGTACAGGGAGCAATGTGTGGGGGGCGTTTGCTCAGTGGTACCAGTGGCAGTCCTAGGATTTGAACCTTCAACCTCCTGAGCGCAGGGGCAACCCCCTAATCACCAGGCCACCAGCTGCCATTTTTGTTAGACTGTGAATATTTAGAGAATAAACACACAGTTTCTGATCAGAAAACATTTGAGAAAAAATTTTTACTGATACAAGCTGGAACTGTTAACACAGTCTTGGTTTACCTTATATGATGATCTTTGGTTCTGCATTGTTGTAGAACCAATTATATTGCCCCCAACACTTCCTGTAGGGTATTGCAGTCTGCTGAAACAATCATGTTTTCCATTCTGGATAATACCATTGATGATTATTACAGTGGACTTTTCCTGTTGAACTTTGCATAATGAGTTTTGCTGAGGTCTTTGCCAACTTATTGTCGCAAGCCTTTATTATACCATTTGCATCCAGTGGATGTGATGCTATTGTTCTTTCTGAGAAAGAGTTTGACTGTGTCTGTTGAGATTTATATGTATTTTGTAAAATGTGAGTAAATAAAAAGCATTTTTTTGTTTCCTAGCTTCTTTTCCTCTGGTTTAATATTCCCTCTCTACTTTAGAGGTAATAGTGATCACTCTGTTCATTCTCCTCTGCTTTCAATGTGTAAACCCTTTCAATGGGGAACCCCTTGGCATACTGTGCCCCGCAAAGTTTACACAAAACCTTTCAACTGCATGCTAATGCATCACTTGCAGGGTCATTATGGTTTAATTACTGCATGTAAATGCACCCTGTTTGGGGGCCCTTTTCTCATGGAGAGGCCTGAAAAACAAAAAGCGCATTAAGAACAATTAAAGTAAATCTGCTGTTAGCACACGAATGGGGGGGAGCCATCTGGCCCTCCATTCAGGAGGGGTATTATAGATATGCACAGATAAGCCCAGGCCCAGGGGTTACTCCACAGTGCCTAGGGCTTGCTGTGCCTCACTGAGGGGGAGAAGCTCATTGTCTGTCTGCTCCCCGTTATCCTGGGATCCACTCACTGATAAGATCTGATGCAATTATCCTAAATTATCCGGGGTATTGAAAATGGGAATGACTCGAATGTGGAGTGAATCAAGAGTAATGGAACTGACCTGAGGGCAGGGTTTGCCCCATCTGGTGTACTGCCCCAACAAAAGGCATACAAGTGTTCTGGTACTGGCAGATACCAGCATAATGATTTACAATACAGTCA
Source organism: Rhabdalestes septentrionalis (assembly GCA_037832545.1). Taxonomy (NCBI): domain Eukaryota; kingdom Metazoa; phylum Chordata; class Actinopteri; order Characiformes; family Alestidae; genus Rhabdalestes; species Rhabdalestes septentrionalis. The sequence continues at coordinate 36,312,783 of JBBMFX010000001.1, forward strand.
TGACACCAGTTCTTGTGGTTTTTCCTGACGTCCTTAAGAGACATGAACAATCTCATCTCACAGGGCCTTTTGGATGCCTTTCCTGCAACTTTAATTCTGGAACAAGTTGTGTTTATCTTGGCTCACGCCTTGACAGGGTAATGGTGGCCATGACTTTTCGCTTGCTTTCGGCCAAGCATGCAAAACTATGCATCCCATGGCCCAGCTGGAAATTCAGCAGGCCATGTCCAAGGAAAGTTCAAAGCTACGGTCCAGCTTTTTTAAATATATACCCACCGCTAACACAGTGTGTGAAAACAGAAATCATCCATTTCCTTGGGGCACAATGTCAAGGACCTAATTTAAAGAAATACAAGCAACGTGTTCTTTTAATCCTCACTTTGGCTTCCTCAATTCGTTCCTGTCCATTCTTGCGCACTATGGTGCAGTACAGTTATTTATAGACTCAAGTGCGGTCCCTTTTCTTAATGTAAACCTTTGATATGGAATTCTCTAAGCTCTTTTAAGAGCAAGAAAAGGAACAGCCTCTGCCTCCTTATGGGTCTCACAGTGGGGCTCTGTTCCTGTGGGTCAAACCTACAGCTGGACGCTGGGGTGGTAATGAAGGAGATTGTTATTGCACCCCGCTCTCGCTCCCCGCCATTCTGTTTCTTTAGTTTCCAGTTTCACTTGAGCTGTTTCCATCGTTTTTATTCATGACCTCCATCTGGAAATGATATGGAGGCAAAAACAAGCCAGCGCTGTCAGCGGCTTGGAAACACGTTGAGAGGCATTAGTGCCCCTGGACGCTGTTGTTTCTAGCTGCTCTTGGGGCCCAGAAAGTAAAGAATGTCCTAAGGGGCAAACAGTGGACTTCTCTGTCTGCATACTGGCCCAAACCATTGACCTAATTACCATTTACCTTTTATGGCCTAGGCTAGCAGGTTTGATTCCCCTGACGGAGACCACTAATGAGTCCACTCCTCACGTGAATGCATCTAACCTGGAGAGCAATAATCTTGTCTTGTACTTGACAAAAACTAAACATCTTAAGTATGATTGGCATAAAACACAAGTGCAAGTGTAACAGCACAGTTAAATTCATAGAGTAGAATGTGTTAATGCGATATGCTAGCAGGACATGCTTTCTTACTGGTGGCCTACTTCAGTTGAGAAGTTAAATGCGTGATCTCCTGGTTTATTACTTTACATTTAGTCATTATTGTTCACTATTATACAAAAAATGCATTAAACTAAGTGTGATTTATTTATAGTTACCAGAAAAATTTGACCTGTTTATGCACTGCAGTTTCTTTCTGTCATCATTCCTTCAGTTGGCCAAACTTCATCCTTAATTTAACAGGTTTTATTTGAGTATGTAAATTATTCACATCCAGCTGCTAAAATGTTTATTTAGTGATGCCCCATCACACTGATTATAAAATGCTACGCTGCTAAGCTAGATTGTGTCGTTGTGGCTGATCTAATACAGGCAATGACAAATCCACCATGTTAATGTTAGTGTGATTGCATGTAAAAAAAAAATTACTCCTCATCTTCCCTATGACGATATTTGATCACACACATTAAAAATACATGCCACTAAATACAGGCATTTAAAAAACAGCAACAATAGCTAGTGGGTGGAGCATAGATAGGTCAACTGAAGTGTGTGTGCACATGTAGGCCCATCAAGATTCTCACACTACAGTCATGAGTTCACTCTTCTATTTTTGTTGTTTGTTTGAAGGTAGCCCCCACTTCTCTTTTTGTCCCCTCCTCCTTCTCAGACAACTCCAGCTCATTCATCACGGTGGGTCCACCAGGGCTTCATTCCAGCGCCACGGTCTGACACACAGCTTCTGTAAATCATCTTCCGTCTGGCCGGCCCTTTCTCCTGCCCCAGGGCTGGACGGGGCAGGCAGGATTGGGGTTGGTGTGGGGGGTAGTCTAGAGAATGTGAAAGTCTGGTGCTGGGGCAGTGGCTGCTAGAGAAATCAAAGCTCTCTGAGCCTTTTGTTTCCAAGTCTGGTAACCTCGTGACTGGTTTACGGCTCTTTCCCAGCAGGATTGATACGCTCACGGGGCTACTGGGAGGTTTTCTTTTTTGTACCTTAAACAAAGTTACTTAGTTACTTCTCCTTTATTGCACTTATTAAACAGTTGAATGGTATGCCTAGTTTCTTAAAAATATAATGCTACCCACACATTTCAATTAAGTCATCTACAGGTCCATTTAGGGATTCTGCAGATGCTGTTATTTAAAGCCAAAAACTGTGAAAACATTCAGTACATCTGAAAGAATGACATGTTTTATCCTGACTGAAATACATATATACACACAGCATGTGAATAAGCATATATAATTTAAAATGATATTTTATGCTGTGTCTGTACCGTACAGTGTACCATGGACAATAATTTTGTAAACATATTTCTGTATTTAGTAAAAGCATACTTACAGAAGCAAACTATGGAAAGCCACTTTAACACCTGCCCACTGACTTCTATGATTTATTCATTAATAAAAGTAGGTGAATGATAAGCTTGAAGAGATGAAAAACAAGGACAGTGTAGAGAGATTCTACCTTTCGAGCATGTTTAAATCTTGTTCAGCATCTTGTTACTGAAAATTCATTTTGCTTCACTTCAGTAAACCATGGACTGGAGGGAGCAAAGGACTGAGCTCTTCAGGACTTGAAAAACTTCGCACATATTTTGCATTTGATTCTGAGTGATCTCAATAGGAAAGGCATATTTGATAATCTGGAGAGATTATAAAGCAAGTGAAGAGAAAAGAAAGACCAAGAGAAAGCCTTTGAATGAGGATCCACCACTAGAGTGTCTAAGAAGTCCTCTTTAGGAATGAGAAAATGCTGAAGGGATAACTAAAGAAGCTTTTGTTATCAGTTCCCTATCAGTTTGTGCATTGATCTCAGGTGAGAAAACTTTGCTTGCGGTGCCTCAGGTGTAAACGGTTTAAATATTTTGCTTGTTTAGTGGTCTACGGAATTTAGGAAAGTGATGAAAAAGCAATAAATGTGATGAAAATGACCCTTTACCAGAAATCAAGCTCAGCACCAAATAACATTTTTCAATAAGATAATCCAGATGTTCCAAATGGGAAGAAGTACAGCACAACAGTTTTTCTCACCTATTTCTGTTATGTGGCGCTTCAAGCAACTTCTAAGTTTATACTTATTTGTTTGGCTGAGATCAGACATCATAAATGGGCCCAGTAATTTCAAAGCAAGACCTAGCGATGCTGCCACTAAAGTTGAAGTGTATACTGTAATTAGCAGACTGCCCTCAATGGCCATAAAACAGTTAAGGAATCATTCAGTGGGCTGTTAAATACGTCACCATTAAGAGTTAATTAGCCCACATCATTAGGCCTGGCAAGCCCTTTCAAGAAAACCAATTGAACTGGAATTAACAGTTGAGGTTTTGGACATTGTGTGATCAGTTTGTAAAAATGGGCATCAGTTGTGTGTGTTTTGGGAGCGTATTAGTGGGTGCAAGTAATTTACACTGATTGCACACAGAGAACAGCTCAGCCTGATCCAAACTCAGTAGGACTGGGGGTTTAATACGGAGGGGTCAGAAGAGGTTACCTTCGGAGAGAGCGAGTCCCATCGTAAGCTCTCCTGCAAACAGGGACTTAGGATCAAAGACAGCGATGGAGGTAGGGGTCCCAGAGTGTCGGTGGGGGTCCTGCTGAGCCTGGGGAGAGCGCCAGGCCCACAAGCCCAAAAGACCTGTGAACCACTCTGCCACACTCAGACCTCCTACAGGAACAGACTGTTAACTCAGGACCAAAGCACTGGTCTGCTAAACAATATATGCCATAACATTAAAACCACCTGCCTAATTTTGTGTTGGTCACCCTCATGCTGCCAAAACAGCTCTGATTCATTAAGGCATGGACTCTACAAGACCTCTGAAAATGTGTTATGGTATCCTTTCAGTACTATAAACAATGGGCCTTCTTGGAGTCTTTTTGGATGAGACTAGTTTGTCCAGCACATCCCACAAAAAGTTTGAACTCTTTATTATGTTCCTCAAAACATTCCTAAACTATTTTCGTAGTGTAAAGTGGCCCCTTATAATCACATGTGAACACAGCACAGCACAGCACAGCACAGCACAGCACAGCACACAGCGTGAACAATGTGAAAGTCTTTTACAGCATATAACCCATTTAACAAATAAAGCAGGGGGCTGCCACCAACAAGGCAAGCAGTGTGTGGGGACGGTACTTTGCACATCAGTGATGCCATCAGCAGGTGGGATTCAAACCCAAAACCTTCTGATTGCAGGGGCCACATCCATAAGGCAACGCCGATGCCATGAAAGTGTATACTTGGTATGCAACTATTCTCAAAATTGTTTATTCTGTCAAATATTTCTTTTAGGGAAGCCAGTTAGATATCATGGGTGTCCATCGCGCCTTTAGGCACCCCACTGACATAATGTAAACTGAAAATGGTATCAACTCAATGTTAAATAAAGTAGCCAGAAATGTGTATTTTATGCTGCTTGTATGATCCCGAGCTACCAAAAAAATACATAATAAATAAAAAACAAGCAATTGTGAAACACAGTCTAAACAGGCTTTCTTGCACCAAATAGTTTTAACACTGAAATATGGGGGAAGATTTTTGTTGAGTTTCTCCTTCCCACTCTACAGGAACCATTAGCGGACATTTGCCACTTTCTTAAATACATTTCTCATGCTGTATAAAAGTCAGTTTGACTGAGCTAATGCCAGCTATTAAATAAAAACAGGAAGTACCTGCTCTGAGATGAATGATTAGTACATATTAAAATGCAATGCATGTTCATTAATCAAAATTGTTCAATTAATTAAGGTCTTTTAGCAACCCTGCTTCATCCATGTTTCAAACATGTTTTAATCTTAAGTACTTTGGTGCTCCTATGCCACTCAATATCAGTTAAACATAGTTTGCTGATTTACATCATTTAAATTTAATGTGAAGTGCTCCCATACCACTCTGTTCAGTTTTGATCAAACAGTTTTATCTGATTTCTTCCATGTTTAAATTGCTTTTTTGGTCTTGAAGTGACTTAGCCAGCTCCACAACACAGCGTACAATAACGTGGACCAACAAACTGATGATAAAATTTGTAGCCAAAGATTTTATTATTGAATTTTATTGATGATATCCATTCAGTGTTCCAACTGCAGCATGTTAAAGTAAGATAAGAAAGATCTTTATTTGTCCCTAGTGAAGTGCTGTTGTCATCAACATACTCATTGCAACAAGAGGAATAAAGATAAGAAAATAAAGATCCATTAGTAAGAGTGCAAATGGAATAACAAAAACAAAATAACAAAAAGATAGAATAAAAGGAGCAATTGGTTATGAAATGTGACTTAGCCATGATGCAAATATGATTAATGCAATAAAATGAGAGAAAATTGACCAGTTATATTGCACAATCTGAACTGTGAGAACTTAAGGCTGATAAAGGTCACCCAAAGAACGAGGAGTTATGCAGTCTTATTGTCACAGGTAGAAAGGATTTCCTTTGGCGTTTGGTTCTGCATTTAGAGGCAATGAGTCTTTTGCTGTGTGTGCTCTGGTGGAGGCGTCATTTCAAAGTAAGAATTGGCTTCTTCTCACAGTGCATCCTGGTTCCATTCACGAGACACGCACCCAACCGCCCACATGATCATCACTCTATGGTCCAGTTCTGATGCTTGTGTGACCATTTTAAGTGCTTTAAGAAATAGTCGTGTTTTGTGTTATTAAACCCCAGGGGACTGTGTCTCCCTGTCTTCTCTCTGGTTCGGACAGTACCCCACCGTGAAGCTCAAATCCTTACAATTACCCATTTTTCCTGCTTCCGACACCTCAACCTCAAGAACAGGCTGCTTACTGCTGCCTAATATATCCCCTCGACAAGTGCCACTGTAATGAGAAAATCAATGATATTCACTTCACCTGTCAGTGGCTTAATGTTGTGACTGTGGCATGACACTGCAACACATTGAATATTGACAAAAACACAACCTCGATGCATCCTACAACGAGTTAGTGCAGTTTTGATAAACTGTTGAATGCCTGGAAATCACACCAAGTCAGTAAAAAAAAACAATCAAGCCTGAAACACCTCAAACCTACGATTCACATGGCAAACACTGCAAGTAAACACATTTAAAGGAGAGTTTTACACAAGGGGTGGCCATGTGGGAGAGGCTACTTCAAGAGGTCAGTAAAACATGAAAGAAAATTTAAGTGCAATACTAACCTGGCGTCTAAAGTTCATGAATGAATTCTTCGATTCCTGTGACAAATAGAGTGGCTCGCACTGGTCAGTTCATTAGATTTCTTTAGTATTTTATGAATAGTCAGTATCTCTGAGTGGAACCGCAGGTCTTTTTCTCTCTATCTCTCTCAGACACACACATAGTGCACATACTGGAGAGACTTGGGTCACAAGATACTCTGGGTCCTTGTGAGGTCCGACCACACCGACTCTGACCAGCCTCAGGTAGGAGCTCCTCTGGTGTTCAGTGGAAACGCAGGGGCTGGGAGTCCCAAAAATGCCCTTTTATTTCATGATTGTTTTCAAATGACCCTTTTCTGAAATATGACTATGGTTGCTTAAGCGTCCAATTACTTACATTTTCGTTTACTCCTATTTCAAACAAATTCACATGAATACACTTGTACCTTAAAATCAACTAGTATATTCTGGCTAGGCCTGCAGTCCTTAGCTATAATTTCTTACACATTTATAGCAGCACACAGGCACAGTTTGGTGATCTTTTGAGTAAGATTATCAGATCAACACCAAAAATAGCTCAATTTTGAGTTCTGTAGCAGTATTATTTACGTCACATTCACAAAATACTAACAACACTTCACAGTATAGGTGTGGTGTCTTTATGTGCACAGACATAAACATGGTGTTAGACTCAATGTAAGACCTGTGACTCTTGTCGTATATGTAACTGAGTTTTATGGAGACAAAGTTCAATACGCATGCACACAACAACTAAAAATGTTTAAGACCTGTTCAGGAAACCTAAATCTGACACTAAATTCAAACCAAAGTAAGTGTTGTGAAAAGCTTTAGGCCTAGGATCTTGAAGCCTGCTCAGCTTAAAAACAAAGTTGCACATTTTTCTTAAACTTTAATCAAGAGATGGTTCCCCCTTTGCAGCTATAACACCCTCCACTCTTCTTGGAAGGCTTTCTACTAGAGTTTGGAGAATTTCTGTGGGAACCTAGGCTCAATCATTCTGCAGAGCATGTATGAGGTCAGGCCTTGATTTTGGAGAAGGTCTGGCTTGCAATTTCAGTTCCAAAGGTGTTGGAGGTCAGGACTGTCATTAAATGTCCTTAAAGTCCCTGTACAATGACAATAAATATTCTGATTCTGTTGGTATAATGGTCAGTTGACCCAATACTTTTGTCCAGTAGTGTTACTGTGGTAACGGGCGTGAATAACACACCAGGGTCTGATCATCTGAACCAGATTTAACCATGTAACGTTTAATGTGAACACTTAGGTCTAAAAACAAGGTTAAAAAACAGATCTGCAGTGTGAGCAAAGCTTTTCAAGGCTGGGCATTTTATTTATTCCGGTCTGGATGACTACGTTTTAAATTATGGCTACTACTTTTGTCTTGTTTTACTGTTTTAAGTGACTCAATCTAGTTCTGACTACAGCCTTTTTCAACAGTCTATAATACAGCCATTGCTTTACGATATTTATAAGTCTAATGTTTAATCTCTCTGTGTTTCCTGAGATTAAACCTAGCCTTCGATCTGCGAGGTATTTTTAAACAGCTCTGGGATGTCCTTCAACAAGTGTTACAATGGCGCCCCCTGCTGCCTGTTTTAAACAGATGGTTTGGTGATTGCTACAACTAGAGCAACTGAAAGAGTGACATTTTGTATTCAGTGAACAGGTCAGTTCGTCCTTTGTCTTTAGAATATTCTTGTTGGCCGTTGTAATTCTTGAGAAATATTGCGTACATATGTCACACATGTATGTAAGAATGTATTGTGTGTGTCAGCAAGGGCGTAAAAGACTCGTTTACTGACCTTTTGTTACTCTTTTGTTTTGGGTCGGACAGAGAGGTAGGTAAGTGAAATTGTATTACCTTTTTAAATTTTATGTTTAAGGAAGGTATGTTAGTTAGAGAAGGTTTTGGGGTTTGTTGTTTGGACCATACATTTAGAGCATTCAGCAGACGCTTTTTATCTAAAGCCACTTCCATTCCCTAACTACAGGGTGCAGTCTCCCCGGATCAACTCGGGGTTAAGGGTTATGCTCTGGAACCCAATGGTGGGATACTGAAGGTAGGATTCAGACCTCTGACCTCTTGGTCCAGAGCAAGTATACAACCCACTAGGCTGCCATATATATTGCTTTAAATGCTCATTTAAATCACAATACCACTGTTAGTCAGAAAACTATGATATCACCCCCATTTTGTTCAGCACCTATCTGAATATAGACTATTTTCATAAAAATTATTGTAAGGAATGGAAACAAAAAAAAAAACAAGTTTTATTTCTCATCAGAAATCATCATGTAAATGTACAAAATAAGCACTTTTTTGCCTTCAGTGACCATGTCTGTCCGGAGGGAAAAAGATAGCAGGTTTCCAGTCACTGGACTGTACTGCGGAAGCCTGCGTAGTCTAATGGGTATTAAAATAGGAGCGACTGCAGTCATATTCTGGCATGGTGCCTTGCTGGTGTAAAAGGCCTAGTCAGATTAAATGGACTGCACTCTGGAGGGGGAGGAGGGAGGGGTGTAAACATATTTATCGTCCAATAGCAGGCGGACCAGTGGTGTTTGATATGCGTTCATAACATCCCATGGTCCTCAGCTGGCTGGAGCAGGTTTGATGGTGTTCATGGTATCAGAGAGCTGCTCGTTTGTCCACTGTGGGTAGTCTGGTGTGGGAGACGGGCCAGTGATACACCTGTCTGAGGGACCTTTCCACTACTCTGCATGATGTCAGACTGCGAGGGGCTTGCCATGGGTGAGTGTGGTGTTTCAGAGAACTTTTCTCTAAGTTTCTGGATGGACTCCATTGGGACAGCTCATCATGCAAGCATTCTACTTGATGGGATCGCAGGGAATTTTTGCCTTATATGGCTGCTTTTGGAGCATCATTGTCCTGGGATCAGAATATGACAGGAAAAGTAGTTTTATTATGTCTTGGGTTCTGTGAGAGATGAGAGAGAGAAGAGACTGTATAAAGAGTTCGGATACATTCAGTGTCACTAGGGAGTTAAGGAGGGAGTTTGTATGAACCTCTGTGCGTTGCATGTAGTCATCTGAATCCACTCTATATTAAGCCTTGTTTCGAGGTTCACATCACAGTGGTGGCAGGCGACTTCCAGCGCAGACTGAGTGCTGCGCCATCATGGGTTTTGTGTCTGCTTTTAAGCACATACTTACACAGCCAGTGATCACTCATAACACAGCACACAGCAGGAGATGGGCTGCTTCCCACAGATAACGTCTGCGGTCTGGGAAGAGCTGAAGGTTGGCTTTACTGGCAACACAGCAGAAACAATCAGATATAAATAGATCTCCCTGTGCCCAGCCCTAGTGTGCGGGACAAGCCAGTTCTCCTCTGCTGCTAAATGTTTTATCTGCTGGAGTGCAGCACTTTTCTCTTCAGCCCTGTGATGTTTTTCCTTTCTCTTATTCTGTTCTGTAGTATTCTGTGGGTTAATCTCGGTTTAATTCTATTCAATTCTATGCTACTCTATTCTATTATATTCTACTCTATTCTTTTCTATTCTGTGATGTTTATTTCATTCTGTTTTTCTGTTCTATTTTATTCTGTGGTTTAACCTCTATTCTATTCTATTTTTAAATTACTGGGTGATTTATTTTACATGGTATTTAAGGTCAAACATCTGCTCAGTTGTTTTTTTTTATTTCGTAAACTTTTATTCGAAAGCCAGTGAACTTCTCATGGCATTGCAGCAATTGCTTCATCTGGTGAATGGATTAGAATGCTGGGAGCAATTTTGTGATGTTCTCACTGCATGCCATGCTGTAGTTTGTTAAATGGACACTTGACACTTACATTTCTTTACTCTTAGTTAAAATCAGACAACTTGTCAACTTAAAAAATACCATGAAACTCACATTGCGATGCATATCTTCATTTGTAGGTTAAGGTGCAACAGTATGTTTAAAAAACTGTTTTGGTTTGTGTATGCCTCTTGCAGCCTTTTATTCCTGTGATGATACCAGATGTTGGTGTAATGATAACTTTAGCTAAGTCCGGTCAGTGAAGTCATGCCATTCTTGTCATAGTGATATTTATTGAATTTATACAGTTTTATGACCAAGTACTTAACGAGTGATTTGATTAATAATATTAGACATTGACTTTGCACAATTACCAAAGGCCATCTTGTCTCTGGAATTTATAGCCTTGGCTGAGCTTTTTGCAAGACTGAAAAGTGGTTTTATTAGACAACTGAGGGAAGAATATACGGCCTATTTGAGGAAGGACCATTCTCAATTGGGAAAATATGAACAGCAACAACAACAAATATTGGCATCGTGGATGCAATTACCAAAAGTGGTTCAGTCCATGGAGAAAGCAGTGGGTTTGTGGTGAGGCCTTTTGCACATCATGACGTGTACTGCTGTCCTTGCAATCTTTGTTTGACCTCCATACAGGACTTTCTTGGTCATGCCGAATGAAGAATGTTTGTGCTTGATAAGTCTCAGATCTAAATCAGATTACTTTATGTAATGCTCTGTAACAGTAATAGTATTGTATTAGGCTGAATGAGTGTACAACCCTAAACTGGCTGAAACGATCACATGCACAACAATAGAGGAGTCTATTTTAATTACACTGTTTACACTGAGCAGTCTTACAAGTATAAAATATTTATATTGGGAAATCAAATCTTAGTCCTTATTGTATTCCTAATACTTGTGCAAAGGCCCCACAAGTACCAGAATAAGAACCAGAAGGTGGTGCTGTGTAGCTGTACTGGAACAACAGGAGTGGGGTCAGGGACCACTAGTCATACAATATATGGACAAAAGTACTGGGACACACTTGTTTTTCATGGTTTGAACTAGATCACTTTCTTCCAGTGAAGGGTAATCTTAATGCTTCAGCATACAAAGAGTTTTTGGACACCATATTTCCAACTTTAGGGAAGAACCTTATCTATTCCAGTGTGACTGCTCCATAAAGACTTGACTGGTCTACACAGAGCCCTGACCTCAACCCATCCAACGTCTTTGGGATGAACTGGAACAGAGAATATGACTCAGGCCTTCTCGCCCAACATCAGTGCCTGACCTCATAAAAGAAAAGGAGTTAAAGCTGTTAAAGCTGTAGAACATCCGATTAAGGATGAATGCATTGTCATTCATGTTCTTGGCCAGGCATCCCAATACTTTTGTCCATTTAGTGTACCTTGTGCCATTGTCAGGAATCTGTCATTTAGGCTGGAGGTGCTCAAAGGCACACTGCCCACTCTCTTCATCCTTTACTGTTTGACAGGAGGTGACTCTTTCTCTTCTATGGACACATTCTGTAAACGAGACATATTATTCTCATGATGAGACCTGACAGTTTTGCTTCTGTGACAAACAGCCGCAAGCCTTTGCACACTTACTGCTCTACAGTTCATTTTTCATTAATGCACTGGCCCCCTCTAAGTCATATCAGTGTGAAACAATGTAATACAAGAGAAATGTGCCCTAGCCCTAATGGCCCTCATTTCACTGTCAAGAAAAGTAAGATGAATTTCAACCGCTGAGTGTTCTCGATGTATTTCTTAAAATTACATTTATATTTTCTGGAATACGATGGATGTGACGTCACTGGCACTCTCCCTCAGTGATGGTAACACGTCATTAGTGTTGACTAGTAATTAATCAAACTATGCCAGGAATGCTGCTGTGCGGCCTTTAATCTGATGTGTTATATTACAGATTCCTGGCTCTTAGCTGTAATCTAATGGACGAAAGAGGTTTTCAGTGTAATGATGTAATGGCCTCCTTCTTCCTTGCTGTGGAGTTTTGCTCTTAATGGATCCCCTGCCTCACGTGTCAGTGTATTGGGGTTGAGGCTACATGTGGCCCGACAGACAAAACCTTGCCGTCTGAGAGTGCTAATGTGAAGTGAGTGCTGCTAATGTGAGGAGAGATGTCTGTTCGCTGGGTGAAGGACTGCACTCAGTGTACGTCCCTCAGGGTAAATTCATAGGAAAACACGTAGAACCTAATTAACGAAGGGTCGAGATGTTCACTGGCAGTTTATGCTTTTGGATGTGTCACAGAACTCGGGATCCTTTCTTGTGTCTGTTTTTGAAGTTACTCTGTATTGTTTGGTTTTACTTAGATGCAATCCTTTATTTGTGCTGTAATGGAAGGTGTGGTAACTGTTGTTAGTGATTAAGTTGTTAATGATATCACAGTTATAGCTATCTGGGTTGCAGGCTTGTGAAGAAAAATAAAGACTAGCCACTGAAAGTTGTAGAGTAAACTAGTTGTATTTGATTCTTCAGCAGCCACACATGCACATGCAAACTGCAAATGTGTGTACAAGCCATATGATAAAGAAAAAAACAAAAACAAAATTCAAACCAATCAAAAATGGTCTCATAGAATGTCGTACTTTCAACCTCCAGAGTCGTGAGCAGGAAGATCGAGGAGGATGGATAAAATATTACTTATAATAATCCTCTACTGCCCTTTTACTGAGATAAAATACTTTGCATTAAAGGTTCTGGAATTTTTTCCCAAACAATAATGCATTAAAAGATTTCGATGTAGTACGTAAACATTTGTAAACCATCTCAACCATACACTTCACATTTGAAAACTAAGCAGAAAAAAACAGCCTGATTTAAATTCATTATTTTAAAAAGGTATGCATATCCCACTCACACACATCAGTTAGGCCACGCCCACACACAGGAAACACAGGAGCATTTCAGACCACTTTACAAATAATAATATAGAGCAAAATACTAATCAGTCCATCAGAGTGGAGATCATTTAAAGATGTGGCATAGAAGCTGTATATTTGGACCTCAGAAATGTAAAACTTGTAACTACTTAAGATATTTAGTATTTGTTTATGCAATCCTAGTAATGATTTTTGTTTTACTGTTGGATTAGACTTAATTTGCAATTGCTGCTTGAAATGTAGTATGTTAGTTTCCTGTTGCTGTACAAAATTAACATTTGAGCTTTTAGCTGCAGCTGATGGGCAGATAGATCTCATATGAGGTGCTGGATTGTGATATATAAATGTTGTAATTAACTGTTCACCACCATTCACTGGATATTTTCATGATAAACAGTATGCTCAGCATCACAGTGTTTTGTATTGTTGAGGTTAGATGGAACAACATGAGATTAAAGAGTTAATTATTTAACTATTTTAAAATGAATAAAATATGATTGTGGTATAATAGGCAATCAGCTACGTATTAGCCTACTATATTATATTGCATTACTTTATTATTATGTGGGTGGTTTAAATACAGTGCACTTAATTCCACCAAAATTCATCCATAGATATTCCAGCTTTTAAAGTGGTTTCACTCTGTGCATCAGTAGTCACAGATTTCAGATATGCTTAAGACTTTAGCATGCGCTCCGAGCTTTAATATATAGGTCACAGAAGCACTGTAAATATCTTAACAGGAGGGATTTGTCTCATACATTTAAACGTAGAACAAAGACCAACAGCCCTATAATCATTTGATGGGGAATAACACCAAATGGTACATTAGGTCAGACCCCAGGTTGGTATTTTGTTAAAATGAGTTCTCAGCTCTCAGAGGGAATCTTGTGTGTATTTCATGCTGTGAACTCAGAGAGAATGTGCACGCGTGGGATTGTTAGTGTAGTGTTCTATATGTGTGTATGTTTCTATGCAGGAAATGGGGGAGGGGGCTTCACACGAATCCACAGGCCGAGTCAGACGTGATTAATGTTGTTGCTGCTTCACAGAACATGAAGGCTTGTGCACGGCCGAAATACTGGTGCAGGAAAGGTGCCTACAGCCGTACACACACTGAGGCAGAGCCCTACAATCAGCAGTATAGCGAGTGTCTAATAGAATCCAGTTCATCCAAATGAACCACACTGTCTTAGTCTGTAGACGTGATAGACCTGAGTCATGAAGATTTCTGGGTCACATGACAAAATGATGAAAGAAATTTTTATACTGTTATTGTCTCGTGTATTTCTGCTAGGCTGGACATATGGATATATGTATGGAAATATTTCCATAGCGAACACTTTTTCAAAGGGAGTTTTTTAAAGAGCCACATTTTGCATTTGTTTGTTTGCAGATTTGTAGATTTATTTTTTTTTACATGAAAGTTTCTTCTATATTTTTAATGCAAATGACCACTGCACTGATCTGTCCTATCATTCAAAAACAGTCCAGGCAGATACAGGGACTTCTATAATGACAAAAGTGATGTTCAAAGGCACTAGAAGCAATTTTCAACCAATCTCCTATTTGTTTCAGTCATGGCATTTTGTTGGCCCAAT
>JBBMFX010000001.1:36346939-36362911 GCA_037832545.1 Rhabdalestes septentrionalis
TCATTAATGAGGCCAATGTGCTGTGAGGGAAACATTAAAGGGAGTACGTTTTGCTTTGATTATCCACCAACATTTGTGCCCAACCCTCCTCCCACACACACACATCGTATTTGGAAGGATAAAATTGCGGTCAGAGATGGTCAAAGGACACCCCACCATTTTAATAGTTTATCACTCCATGACAGTTAAGGGTTTCTTTAAAAGCAAGTCCAGCTTAACTTCTGTCTACTGCCTCTGAGCATAGGTTAAGTATGTGGTATCAAGGTTCAGTACTTTCAATGCTTAGTGGTAAACCATTCAAAACATTCAATAATGTCAATGCTTTATTTTAAATGGCTTAAATTAAATACATTTATGATAAATTTGATGTACAAACAAGTTTCACTCTCTATAAATGGAAACAAAGTTATAAAACAGCCTGTTTTTACAGTTACCTACATCTGCCTTCTGCTTGGGGTTTATCCCACCCATTGGTGCTGAAGTTATAGGAAGAAAAAAAGCAGCTGGTTTTAATCGAAAGGATCAAGAAGGCTTGGAAGATGGTCGCCTCTTTGGTTTATAAAACTATACAAACATGAAAAATGTGTGGACATTTGAAAACAGTTAACACTACTTATGTATTATGTTTTTTGTAATAATTCAAATCATTGGAAGTTTCATAGCACATAGCACAATTTGGAGAATTTCACTCTTA
Organism: Rhabdalestes septentrionalis; assembly: GCA_037832545.1. Taxonomy (NCBI): domain Eukaryota; kingdom Metazoa; phylum Chordata; class Actinopteri; order Characiformes; family Alestidae; genus Rhabdalestes; species Rhabdalestes septentrionalis. The sequence goes on from JBBMFX010000001.1 coordinate 36,347,634, forward strand.
AAACACTTAGAAAAGAAGCCAATGGATTGTTGGTCATCTCCTGGATGTGGGTTTTTAATGTGTTCTAAGTAAAGTGGTTTTCTGTGCAAAGAAACATGTCAAAAAGATTGAGATAAAACATTAGCTCTAGAACTGCAAACCGCATAAATATTGATGATTTTCAGGCAGCAGCATTGAAAGGGCAAGCCGTTCAGGCTGAGATTAAACTTTACAATCTATACCATCTGACAGAGGAAAAAAAGGTATTTTAATCTTTTAGTTTCAGGATGAGGAAAATAAGACCGATGGTGGTGGTAGGAGGCGATGGAGAGATGGCACTGCTGGTATTGGTGGGCTGTCGGAGATGTTCCTTCCAACACGAGTGCAAGGGAACTGAGATGGACTGATGTCTGATTAGATTGCAGGAAAAAGGAAAGTGAAATTACTAGAAAGCGACAAAGGGAATAACGAGGGTGAATGTGATTGAAGAGGAAGTGCATTCCCAATTCAGCCAATTTATTAGGGTTATGGAACATGTACTACAGGAAATGGATGCTTGCCAATAATTGTATCCTCTTCTTTAATGATGGGCTAGAATTGCTATTTGCATCTGAGCAGTCAAGCTGGACTGAAATATTTCCCCCTAATGCTTTTTAATGTGGTCAAAGGACAGGCTTACTTAATCATACACGGCTGAGACCATTCATTTGGCACATTCGAGTTTTATGAAGGATATCAGTACGTGTTTAATGGTCAGTCCTTTCGGTTCAGTGTCTCTTTTGTAATGTTGTAAAAAGTGAAGATGCTTTGTATAGTTGTTATGTGCTTTGAGAGAAAATGCACAATCAGAGTGGACACTAATTTAAGGGAAACAGTTTAAGAGTTATCTGGGCGGAGACACTCTTCCATTGTACTGGTTATTAGTGCCATGTCTCTGGCGGCCTCACAAGGATAAAAACTTTCTTTGTGCTCAGAGAGAACACAGAACAAATCTTCTTTAGGGCGCTTAAAGAGAAACAGAGAGATTCAGCCTTTTCCTTATGGAAAGCCTTCAATCAGAGGTTTGTTACATCATCAAAAAAGCCATTACTTAGTTAGGAAGTGAAGGGGAGACTTTTGTGTCTCTTGAAGCCATTTATATTGCTTTGAATCTTTTCTCTTCAGAAACGGTGCAGTAATTAATCTGCTCCTCCCTTTGTGTGTCCTTGCCCACAATGCCGTGCATTACTTACGTTCTTAGCATTTGCAGCGTGCTTAGGCTTAGCATGAATGCACAAACAGCTTTAGAAATTCAAGCAAAGTTATATCTGTCTTGTGCAGAATGTAATGGATACAGCAAAAAGAAGGTGCACAAGCATTTAATTTGGTGTTACAGGCACAATAATGTAGTGCTGGGTGTCAGCCAGTAATAGAGATATTATTCTCACCTTTAACCAACATTAGGAAATATAAAATTTTTCTGCATTTTTATTTCACCTATCAGCAAGTGCACGGAATATGACTGTGCAAATTGCTACATTTCCATTACATTAGCACTTCACAGAGCCATGAAAAACGAGTTCGCAGGCTATGTCATGGCGTCGTGAATGGAATAATAATGATACCACTTACCCAATGTTTTTCCTAGTGTTTCAGATTTGACATTTTGCATGACATCTTTCATTTGGAGCATTATCATTATCAGCATGACATTATCATATCACTCAATGCTCCCCTACTGAGACGAGGCTGCACAATATCAAATTATAACATTGAGGCATTTTCAGGACGGCAGCATGATGCTGTTGAAAAACAATGGCAATCGCTGCTGCAGTCTTAAGATCAGACTTGGTTTAATGGTCTAATAATCGGACAATATGTCTTGATTATGATTATGTTTATTGTCTTCTTGTAGAGCATGTTGTGCTAGCATGACCAGGTTTGGCTAAAGGCCTCGAGACTTTATCTAACAGGGCGAAACAGTGTTACCTTAAGAAGCTTATCTCCACAAGGACATTAATCACCGGTGTACAGTAATCACTGTAATCATTAATGCAGTAACGGTCGCTGAATTTTAAGTGGAGTGGCTGGAGGCCATTCATTGGTGTGCATGTGCGTGTGTGTGTGTGTGTGTTATGGTGTCCAAAATGGGTTTATAATTATGCTTTTAAATTGAGATAGGAAAGTGCAAATTGTTATAAACGTTTAGGTAGATTTTCCTTTTAGGCTTTAAAATTAATTACTGAAATGATCTGGTTAGACATATTTTGCAGTTTAGCTTAATATTATAACTGTTTGTTTTGTTTTTTTTCATTTTGAATGGGTCTGTTTACAAGTTTTAGAGAACTTATACATCAGTGTGCAATTAGAAATACCTACTTTTGCCTTGCATAGACCTCTGATGTTGCAGAAAGTGCACAGTGTGTAACATCATATTAAGTACTTTGGGGAAAAGCAAGTGTTGAAACTTCTCTCACACCCTATTGTGTACAAAAATGCTCCAAAGTCAATGCGTTTTATTCTATGTATATTTACCTTTTAGTATACCTAGATCCATTGAGTAACAGTCATAAATGAGTCAAAATGTAAAAAATCATGAAACAGTTTAGTAAGACTATGTTATTATACTGGCAAGCTCACCAAAACTCCCAGTGCACGCCAGTGGGCTTGGTCAAGTGTCGTTATCTTGCTTTGGCTACCATAACCTACAACAGGTGTTATTACACTGACTTTCATGTTACTATTGCAGTGTTGATGCCTTTGCTGAGTGAGAACTGATAAATGTGACGGACATAAAAAAACTCAACAGATGGGCTTCAAATGTAAACCAGTTAAATGTTTCAAATAAAGTGGCCAAGATCATGTAAGGCACCTCCATTGTATAAATCTTTTATGTTAAAACGTTCTTATTGTCAGATGTAAAAATATGTTTAGAAATGAAAGCTGCTAGCTGAGATCATGATAACCCTCAAATTATCTTTCACAATAACAATTTCTGCTTTATGATTTGGATCGGATTTGTGAACTGAACCTGTGCTTACATTGAGAGATATTTAACTTAGAAGTTTCAACATCTTTTGTAAGACAGACGGTATTCTTTATAAAGAAAACCAAAAATCTCCACACAGTTTTGAAAAAATCCTTTAACTTCCTTTTTGTCCAGCCTTATTGACATACTAACATAACAAAGTAAATCAACATGCAACATTATTTAAAACAAATATTTCTCCTGGCTTAATTGCCAGCTGCTTCATCCCTTTACATAATTAATAGAGATGTTATTGTCAATCTCCAAGGGAATTAGCTCTCTTGTGTTTATTAATATTTCAAGCCTTCAAAAGCCATTTTACAGTTTATTAACCTGGATAGTAATTCGGAAGTAGAGAGAAAGAGAGAGAGAAAGAGAGAGGGTGAATGAGTGAGATTAGCGCAATTTCAGTGACAGCAGCTGTTAGGCCAGAGCATGACACAACTGGGGACTTGTTATTGTGGTGTGAGGAGGGGGCATGTAAGGACAACCCAGCTGGCTCTTTTTAAGCAATTATTTTTCTACTTTTTGCTGTTTGGCCATCAGTTATCAGTGTGCTGATAAATCTGAATTATTTGGAGACCCAAATTTTGCTTAAACTCTGTTAAAATTGATTAAATGTGGGCAAATATGGTGGAAAAATTCAGGGGTTCTGTTATTGGTACCTTTTGATATTAGTCTGCTGGTGGTGATTTGTCTGCATGGATTTTGTCGGTTTAGAAGCGATAAACAGTCTCACTCACTTTCTGTAACTGCTTAATCCTCACTAGGGTTGTGGGTACCTGGAGCCTATCCCGGGGTCAAAGGGCGTGAGGCAGGGTGCCAACCCAACATAGGGCGACACTTATACTAATGGTCAATAAAGTATGCTTTTTGCCCCCCGAAAAAATAAGATTTGTGTAGTGTTTCCTTTGCCAGTGTGTGCTCCATGAACATGTTTATAGTTTATTTTTTGTCCAAAAATGTTGATTATAGATCCTATAGAGCAATATATATCTGTGTTGTAGATGACAGCGCTTCTGCTGCGAGCAGTATGGAGGTGACAGACCGCATCGCATCTCTGGAGCAGCGCGTGCAGATGCAGGAGGATGAGATCCAGCTGCTCAAGTCTGCGCTGGCCGATGTGGTCAGGAGACTCAACATCTCTGAGGAGCAGCAAGCAATGCTCAATAAGAAGGGACCAACCAAAGGTATCACATCCACACTTCACGTACACATAGTGTGCATAAGGGTTGCAATATATTGTTTTTCATTAGCACACAATTGTCCTTTCTAGTGTGAAAAAGAAGGTTGCAGTGTGCAACACAGTTTTGTGTGCCTAAAACATTCTGACCAAATCTGTATGTGTCTTTGTTAAACCAAGATATTGAAGCATTTTGTCACATTAATGCAGGTGAGGATTTAACTGCACTACATGGCCAAAGCTTTATGAACACTTATGGGCATCGTTTATATGTCCTTATAAGACAACTCATTTCAAAACAATGGGCATTGTGGGTTTAGTATCTTTTTGCTGCTACAACAGCATCCCTGATTCTGGAGAGGTTGTCTACTAGATTTTGGAACATGGAATAGTTGTGCACACAAGGATTATCATGGTGAAACAGGAAAGCTGGTACATATTTAAGGCAGTGGCTTCTGTCATTCTGGTTTACCTATAATAGAGCTAAAAAGCCCTGAACCGTATTCCTCTTTCATCAACCCTCAGAGGGCTGTTTCTATTTCTGGACCAGTCCATTTAATCATGTAATGACGTGTACGATATAAAGTATACACTTATAGACTGTGGCCTGTATACACCATGAAAAATAGCTCCAGTGCCTGATTTTTCCTCCAACCAAAAATATGTTGTTGGGCAGTTGCCAGTGTCATCCATCAAACCTAGATTCATCCATCTGACAGATGTAGAAGTCTGACTCATCTCGTCACACAATGTGTTTCCTCGTGTCCATTGTACCTAATGAGCTCAAGCTCGTGTGCAGCTGCTTGGCTCCTGCGGTCGCCACGGAAGCCAATTCGTGAAGCTCCCAACAAAAAGTACTTGTGCGGACCTTCGAGGTCAGTAGTGAGTGATGCAACTGGTTGCAACAGATGATTCTGTCACATGAAGCATTTGGCAGTCCTTTGGTCTAATATTTCACAGCTGAGCTTCTGTTGCTCTTTGACATGTCTACTCTTCAATAACAGTTGACCAGGGCAGCTCTAGCCTGAAAGATGTCTGTGTCTGATTTTGATCATTTGATTGATTTGAAAGATTAAATGCTTCTGAGGTTCCATATTGAAAGTAACTCTTCATTTATATCCATTCTGCTGCCAGTCTTTTTCTATGGAGGTTGTGTGATTTTATGCACCTGTAACATTTGAGTTGAGACAAACAGGATGTATATGTGAGATCTCAAGTTAATAAACAAGCATGAAGCAAAATCCAAACACAAAGATGCAGGATGACCCAAGGGAAAACAAAAACAAGAGCATCGCAAACATGAAGGGTATTTTAACAGAACATTAATGAAAAGGTACGATCTAAACACAAGAATATTAACAGGTTTAGAGAAGACACGCATGCAAAGCAGCACAAGAAATGATATAAATAATCCATAAACGGACTGAAATACATGGGTTTAAATATTGACAAGGGAAATGAGAACACCTGGACAGAGGAGGAGACAGGAAGAAGACATGTGTGGAAACACTAATGAGGTGGTGGGACTTTGAACAACAAACTCACATGGCAGGGGGTAAAAACAGGAGAACATTTCAATAGCCAAGAAACAGGGGGAAAAAACAAGGACAACATTACACTGGAAATGAGTGTCTGAAATAGCCAGATCCACCATTTAGAAAGGGTGTCCACATACTTTTGGCCTTGTAGTGTATGACACAGTGAGAGTTAACCAACATGTTTTTCATTTGTTGCAGGGAATATCATCGCATAATTCGCTAATTTCATTATTTAAGGATCACTATACCCTATTTATCTGTCATTTGTAACACTGGGCACCAGCATGATATTAAATTGAACTTTGGTCTTTTAATAATGGAATGTAAATTAAACACATTCTTGCCAATAAATTTTGACTCATAATTAAGATCAGTAGTGTGATTTAATCTTATTGATATATTTAAGCTCATGCTGTGCCATGAAATATTAACACAGGTCTGTTTGTCTTCTTAGCCTGTGGCATCCTGTTTATTACCACAGCACACCAGTGCCAATTTCTTTGGAGTATTCCCTGTCATATAGATGTACGCAAATATAATCCTGTCTAAAATTCTTTATAAATAATGCAGCCAAAGAGTTTGTACAGTCAGGCTAAAGAATAAGCACATTTTTGCAACAACCCAGATTTTGATACACAGTTGGTCTCGGAGGCCACATTTCAGTTATTGGCCTCAATGTTTTACCATATTTAGCTGTCGACCTAACAATCAAAACATTTTTGTAAAAATGTTATATTAAAATATGAGGCAATATCTCTAGCTCTCTGCTTCAGCCTGTCTGGCTTGTCTCTATCCTTTTCAACTTTTCTCATCACGTTCTAGCCCTATTTACTCCTGCTTCAATTTCTCCTCTCCTCTTTCCTCCTCCGTTCTGCTATGAGTTCAAAAAGAACCAACAGGGATGAGAAAATCTGCCTCTGCAGACAGCAGTGCTGGGAAGTCAGGTAGGCGGAGTGTGTGTTATTACACAGAACACATGGCTGTCACCTCACTGGAGCTAAACACTCTGCACAAGAGCACCAGACAGCATGACCACTAAAAATGGATGGTTATATGATTGAAAGTAACTATTACATCACTATTCTGTCTGTGTTTTGCCATGCAATTGTATTGCATGTTGGCTTTGATACAAAGTTTTTCCATAGATTCTCCTGTATCACAGCCATCACATCTAGCCATGTCCTTGGAAGATATTTTCGAATGATCTGAAGTATCAGAGATCTGCATGATGAACACGTCAATATTGCTGATCATACTGGTAATGATGGAAATAAGTTTGTTGCTTGGACCACAAATAAGTTTGTTGGAATACAAGAATGCCTGGATTCATCAAAAACATTAATAAAAGTAATCTGAAACCCTATCTGGTCAGGAAATTGTTAATATACTGTAAAACATTGTGATTTTTGTGAATTCTGCAGTGTAAGGATTCATATATATTGTGATAATAATTAAGAAGATATATATCATGGCACCCTGAGGAATAGGAAACTTAGAAAGTGGTTTGTTACAGATCGGCATCTTGTCTTTTTAATGATCTGTTATCCTTTTGTGGCTAATAACACTTGTCAGTCCAGAGGATAATTGGGGAAACATTGAGGGTTTAGATTCAAAGTGTAGTGGCACGCTTTTGATGTTAGACACTTTGTAATTAGCCATGGTACAAGATCTGACACTGCCGGCTGTCAGTTTGGGGGCCAGAGCCCCGAATCACCCGCTGTGAGGCAAACTTTTGTTTCTATCCTTGATTTAAGCACATTAATTTCTCTGTTCTCTGTTTGTGCCTGTGCCGAGTGTTCATGGGGTGAGTCACGTCTGGTTTGCTTCCTCATAAACCATGACATTCCAAGTTGCTTGATTCGAGACCTTTCTGTTTCTTCTGTCTCTCTCTCGCTCTCTCTCTCTCCCTCCCGCTGCCTCCCTTCTAGTCTCCTGCACTTCGTGTCTCTTTCATCCCATTCTGCAGTGTCTCTCTGCATATGTGTGTGCGATGCCAAGTGCGCTGCTTATTCACAGCCAAGAGAGAAACGAGCGACTCTGCAGAGATGAATATTTAATAGGGCAGGCTTTACAGGGTAGTATAAATAAAAGCTCTCTTCTAGATCTCTATCGTCAGCAGTTACACTGCAGGTATATTCTAATGCCACTGAAGACCATCCCATGGTTTTAGCCAGTACACCAGGGAGCTTTGACTTAAATAGCTTGAGGTTGACTTGCATAGCTTAACTGCAATTTGTTAAATTGTGAATTTTGGACATGTGAATAGAATTATTTAGTTTGGACATATTCACTCGAGCTATTTAACAGCGAGAATTCTTTTGTTGATTTGCTCTATGGCAGTAATACATTTCTCTTGCATTGAACAGTTACAGGTATATAAATGTCATTACAAAATTATGAAAATAATAATGCAGAATGTGGATGGAAGCATAACCTAATGGTATGGACATTATGTTTCAGTGGATTATATATTTTACAAGCCTGAGTTCAACCTGGGAACCTTAATCTGTAAGCTGTTAGCAGGTCGACAACGTGCCAGGCTAAGCTTAGTTCAAGCTCAGTTATCAAAGTTGTCGGTTGGCTGACCCATCTCACTAGCCAGGGTATATTCGTCTGTGCTTTTTTGGAAGGGTTGAGTTCGAGCTTTGGATGTTTAAATGTAGCCTAGGTGGAACAAATAGAAACACGTCTCCTAATGCAGCAGTATTAATTTTATGATTGTTTATTCTGTGTTTTATAAGACAATTGATGCTTTTCAGTTGCGTATCCGATTGTGACCTGTTGCCATTTTTGACCTATTCAAGAGTGTTTGTTCAAATAAATAAACCTCGCCCTTTGACCTAAAAAACCTGTTGTGAACAGAAGAGTGACTTCTGTGTACACCCCTAGAAATGGATCACATTAACATTCAAATGATTTGAATTGACAGCTTGCAGTTTTCTTTTCACTCTTAGAATATTATACACATTCACAATAACTTTTCAGCATATTTGATGTAGTATAAAAAAATATCAAATATGCAAATATGACATTGCTTGAAAGTTTTTAAAGAATTTTTACAGGCTAACAGAATTGTATTGCAGTGTGCTGGAATGGATCAATATTTGGCAAAATGTAAGAAGCAGTTTCTTAAGTGTGTACATGTGATGGGGCATTCATTCAGGATATTTTTTGTTTACAAATGACCTTAAATAGGTGGTGGGAATTTGGACTGTAAGATTTTCTCTATTTTCTTACTCTCTTGTCTTACAGCCAGGCCAATGATCGCATCCCTGCCACTGAGGCCAACCGTCAACAATGGAAATGTACTAACAAAGAAAAGTGGCACACTGCCGTCACCCTCGGGTTCCAAGAAGGACAGCAACACATCAGCGACCAAGAGGTGGGACTTCAGATTTAGAATAGCTGCAGCTTCATTTTGGCCCATAGCTCATGACTATGGTCTGGACAACATTTCTTTAAAAGAAGCAGTTAAGCAAGCAAGTTTGTAGTGAATTATACCAGGACACTGTTTCCAATAGAAACAACAATTAAGAAGAACTCAGCTAAAGCTGAAGTTATAACTGTTTCAAATTATGTGTCTGATTTCTCTTTATAGTAGGGGTGCCAGACCCCGCTTCAGGTCTGCTGCTTGCCTTGATAATTTAGATCAAATTATAGCATGCTTGATTGAGTTATTAACTACATTCATGTATCATGAATAGGGGACTCTATACTCTCTAGGGTGACAGATCACCAGGACAAGGTTTAGACACATGTGAATTGGGGTCAGTTTTTCAGAGGAACATCCATGTTGAATGAGAAATTTTAAACTTCTTGGTTAAACAAGGATTATTGCATATAACCTCAATTTATTTTATTATGTTTGCTAATTTATTAGATTGCAACTTTAATCAATACTGACAGCCTTCTTTGCAGTAGGTAATTCTCTGTGTTTTGCCGATGCTTAATCAGAACTTACAAAATTAATTTTGCATTTCTAGTCTTTTCCAATGACTTATAGTATAGTGTTGTGTACTTCACCATTATACTACAACAAGTGCTATAATCTGAATTAAGAGACGATAAGATAAGATGAGATGGGAAATTTGCATTGTTACAGCAGAAATTGGAAAGTACAGTGGTAAGAGCATCAAAACTATTGATTAAAAGCTATACAACACAAGATAAAATAAAAATTACACTTTACAACTAATATAAAATATATAAATATAGACATTTTTTATGTGTAGAAATACACACACACACACACACACACACACACACACACACACACACACACACACACACAGGTACACATTGCTGTGTCCTCAGCAGGCTTTGACAAACCAGTAATAATGTAACATGACAAATTGCACATTGCTCCCTGTAATTTTTTACCCCTAAAATTTGTGCATGTTTCATCAGAAAAAACCCCACCACATATTGTAGGATATTGCGCAGTAGAGAAACATTTACTGAAATTAAATTGTTACTATTAGTGATGGTTGTCAAAATTGTGCAGTCATCAGATCTTGCACCCCTTGGGGTAGAGCTTATTCCCCAGATATGTTGTTTTCTTTTTGGGACTTCAGACTCTCATATCTTTTATCATATCCATCCTTCCAGTTGCTGTTCCTCCTCTTCCTCTCTTGCCTTCAACAGCATAATTATCTGTATCATTGAATTGTTTCTTTTCATAATATGTTCAAAATTGGTTCATAGCTTCACAATAAGGTGACCATACATTAGTCTGTTTTCTGATAGTTATGATTCAGTTTTCTTAAATCATCTTTGACTGACCAACTGTCATCACAAACAACAAAATTTGCATATCACACTCATTTGATATTCAGGATTACTCTCTCAGCACCCTTGTATTTTCTAAATACGAGCATGTCACAGGACACCGATAACGTAATCTTTCTTTGTCATTCAATTCCACGGAGGCTCAACCTGACATTTCTGATGACTAGAGCCTCCACCTCTGCTGTGGCGATGTCAGTCTCCTTGCTGTTCCGAAGCACTGTGTAAAAGTGTGACTAGGGGGAAATGAGACAAGGTGATCAATCTTTCCCCCGTCACACACACAAATTACTGCTCTCGCCATCAAACAGCTCTCTTGCATGGAGCTCATTTATGACAGTTTAAACGAGGATGGTCGGATGTTTGAGAAGATGGAATAGTGCCCATTCTGTGCTAATTGGATGTGTGGTCAGTAGAGTGTTTTTCCGCATTTTTTCAATGAAAGATAAATGAATGAATGTGCTTTTGAACAAAACATATTATAAAATGATTTTTCTAAAATGAAACCTGAATAATATCTTATCTATTTCAGTTTAATAATTTAATCAGTTAAATTTGTTTCAATGCCAAGCAATAAAAATGGTTTTAAACAAAACTGTGCACTAGAACCATGATTTGAGCACTTTGTGGCCATAAACACATTAACAAATATGTTTCTGATAAAAAAAAAATTCTGATAAATGTGTATAAAAATAATTATATCGTGGTTTGTATTTATACTTAGTTTTTTTTATTCCAGTAGTTACTCCAATCTGTTGAGTGTTCTTAAAATACAAAAATGCAAAACTTTTGGTGGACTATCAATACAAGCTGATTTTATAATCCATTTGATATATAAGTAGGGCTCTACTATACACAACCAAAGGTTACAAAAATATTTTGAGGGAAAAAGAATATCTTCTTCTCCCTCTGTTCACTCCATCTAATTTTCTTTCATCTTAGCAAAGCAGATTATTGACCCAGATCCGTTTCTTATTCATGGACCCATATTATCTAGCGATGAGGTAACACTAATCTGTCAGGGATTAGTGAACAATATATGTTCTTTGCCAATGTGCTAAGGGACCAGATTGTGATTTACTTCGAATGTTTGAATAATCATACAAGTCTTCTCAGCAGATGTGTGTGTTTGTGTTCTGCCTAGTACAACAGCACTTTAAATATTGAATAGTGAAGTTAATGATTCGCAAAACCAATGTTACCCACTGATAAAAACACATCTGTTGCAAGTGTCTCCCATTTGGCTTAAGATCTACAAGGCATCCTCGTGTGAAATGGATTTAGAATCATATCACCAATATCAAGTCTGTTGAAAACTGATGGCAGATGTGACAGCTGCGCGTAGAGATGTTTTACTTCCTTCTAGCCTCATCTCCTTCACACATTTCCTTCAAATGTCTCTGAGCCAACAGTCTCGCCCTTGTCTCATTCTTTGATTTCTCCTCTGTCCCTTCCTCATATCTTACCCTTTGTTGCATGCTGTCTGTCAGTCTGTCCAGTCTGTCCAGTCTGTCCAGTGTGTCCAGCTCATCCAAGTTTCTACTCAGACCACCTTTCAGGTGAGAGTATGTATTGACTCTTAAAACTCAGAAAACTCTTCTCACTTATTTACAATGCCTTGCCTTCATCTCACTTTCTTTTGTAGCCGAAACTGGTCAGCTGGCTCCAAATTTATGGTGACATTATTTATTTCCATGTATTTTTCTTCAAGGAACAATGTTTATGCTACAGCACATTTTATAACAAAAAGGTATTCAACAGAAATTAAATGTTTAGCGTCTTAAAGTTTGTATTTATACTAATAGTAAAAGCTGCCATCATATTTCTGTAATCAGCTGATATTGGATTATTTCAAAGTAATTATGACCGTGTTTCTCTCAGGTCTGAAATACACTTGTGATGTGGTTGTTGGGTCCATGGCTGAGGTTTTTATTTTGTAAAGGGGGTAAGGCAGCAGGGGTTTTTAATTCATTTTGTTTTCTGGAGATTATGTAGATAATCGATCAAAGATGGCATTGTTTTCTCAGATGGGGAAGATTCATCTGGTGAAGGAGGGGACATCATCTAGTTAATCGATTGCAAATGACAAGGTCCTCTTAGATGCAGGCGAATCAAGCAGAGATTGTCCAGTTAATGACATTTTGCTCTCAGACTGATAAATGACTTTCTAAACTTACTTTGGTGGCTTTAAATATAAAATAACTTACTTTACTTACTTCTTGTTGGTGGTAGTAAAGTAAATAATACTTTACATCAGCAATGCTGACTAAACTAAATTCATAAACAGAAAACTGATCACAGCTTTATCTGTAGCCACTGATTTCTAAGTAATTAATTAGTTATGAATTAATTAAGTAATTAACCTTCTCATGCAGTACTTCCACTCAGTGCTCTGCTCTCGTTCTGACAAAAATTGTGGAAAAGGGACTTTAAGCTTACATTTTAAAATATCAGCTCAAATAGTCAACAAGTTCCATAGCACAGGCTTAGGGTGTACCCACTCTGTTGGCCTCTGCTCACATTGTGCTTATTGTTACAGACTTTAGCACACTTTGAACACTTTGGACATTTTGGATACTGGACCCACAGTTTTTTTGGCTTGTCAAGACATTGTTCTGTGTTTCTTTGGGATCCATGAAGCTGTAGATAGTCGCTAATGTTCCCAACTATTTCGGAATTCAGTTCCGTTATTCTGTCATATGCCCAAATTTCAAGCGAACACTGCAGCTCTGTTGTGGACCAAAGTTATCCCTTTACCACCATGTTAAAAGGGACAATCACATTTGAGTTCTGTGCTAAGGCAGAGTTGGAGATCATATCAAATGTGTACTATACCCCAAGTCCAACTGAACAGACTGATCAAACTAACTGGATTTTGGGGGTCAAACAGGGAAGGTTTGGTTAATCCAGTGTGAGGTTTTTTCAACAAAACACGAAACAGTTTCCACAAAACTGCCAGCATTACACCCTCTCTCTCGGTTAGAAGTTGTGGATTTATTGGGTCTTTTTGTGTGAGGAAAACTTGTAAGTTAATGAGGGCCACTGCTTTGGTCAAATAGTAAATCAGAACATTCTATACATTAGTAAACGCTGTAGCCAAAGCTTAACAGGAACTGTTAACAATTGTAGCAATGTCATCAAACAACATACACGTCTCCCAGCTTGTGCTTTATACATTTTCAGGCAAAACTCAAGTCCTGAATATTACCGTTCAGAAGCTGCATGCCTCATTATACATGAATACATTATATTATACATTTTTTAATCACGTGTCACAGAAAGTGTTTTGCAGGATGTCACTTCGATACAAAATAATGAAGCCGTTTTCAACTACACCATCAAATACAAAATAAAAAATTTTGTGTTTGACATATTTTGAATTAGAATTGGCTATTTTAAATACATGTATCATAAATACTGCCATGTCAAATGGCACAGTTGTTCATTAGAAATGCTGCAAGATTGTAGTTAGTGGTAAATCTTATGAGATTCTGAGAATTGTGTCCATTGGTTTGGACTCTGTGAGAATAGTCTGAATAATCTGACTAAGAATGACCAAGGCTTTTTTTTTTTTTTCAATTATATTTGGCATCATTTTCAACGGTTAGGTTTTTTTTACTCCTATATTGTGGGCCAAGAATAAGGGGTCTGAGTACAGTTATACTGTACATTGTGGTTGCTCAAAGATTTAAAGCTCTTAACTCTAAGATTACCATTTTTTTCATGGGTACCTTAATATTGCTCAGGAAGAAACCAGTCCTGTTGAGAAACTAAACATTCTTTGGCTTCAGCACAAAGTTCCATAGTTTCCATTGTCTGTAGCCTATGTTTAGACTCCTGCTCTCTTCAACTATGCCTTTTCTAACACCCTAACTGGAGTCCCTAGATTAACTCTATACCCCTTCCAGTTGTGTGTCTGAAGTGTCATTATTAACAAAGCACCTCTTCGAACTCAAACATCCTGCAGCTCCCTTAACAGAGGATAACATCATCAGCCACTGGCTGTTCTGAAAGAACTTTGTCCATGCAACTTGGATTAGGCTTGAGCCTGGCAACCAATAGACTGCTGATAGGGCCTTTTCTTTTGTTTAGCCGTTTGAAAGGGCAGCCAGTCTACATTCACCCCTCTGCGTCCACCCAAAACCATAGCAAATCTGGTCATAAGCATGTCATGGGAAATACAAATAAATGTTTTTTTACCTTGCAGCAGCAGTATCCCTCTGTCTAGCATATGTTTTATGTTTGTTTTTGGCTATTGTGGAGGGTGTCTTTTTGTTGGTAGTCTGTGTGAGTGTGAGTGTGAGTGTGAGTGTGAGTGTGAGTGTGAGTGTGAGTGTGCGTGTGCGTGTGCGTGTTTATGGATGTTTGGATGCTGGCAGTGTTTCTAGTTTTATCTCTCCAGCACCATTTCCTCTCCTCTGAGTAAATGTTTATCCCTAGGACCCATTCCTGACTGAAGCTTGGAATAATATGTGGGGAAAAAAATCCTCACTAAAGGTTACCAGGGAATTGGAAATGGTGAATAAAATTTGACACTGACAGTAATGTTGTTCCGATTCCGATACTAGTATCGGAAATGCTGCAGATACCACCAAAAAATCTGGTATCGGTATCGGCCAGTATACCATTTTCCTAAACATACCATTTTCCTAAACATAAACCTAGTTATGCTTGGTTAAGGTTGCTAGGTTACAGGGACACTGGCAAGCCTGACTAATTTATAATATTTATTATAAATACTCACATTTCTCATGGCTACCATGGCAAGAATAAAGCAGCCCGCCTG
>JBBMFX010000001.1:36363011-36373501 GCA_037832545.1 Rhabdalestes septentrionalis
TGGTATCGGCAGATACCCTGAGCCCAAGTATCGGAATCGGTATCGGGAGGGGAAAAATGGTATCGGAACATCTCTAACTGACAGTACTTTTTATTATAGGGATTTCGTACAGAAGATGATAAGCTCATTTAGAAACAAGTATTTACCTGTTAGTTATTTTTGTTTAAACCAGTTCTTCCCAACCTTGCTGTTGGAGTCTCTGTGTCCTTATGAAGAAATACGTATACATAAATACACATGTTTCGTGTAAACATTAAGTCACAGGAGCTAGTAACGTCCTAATGGGTTTTATTTTAGGTGAGTTTGAGGTTTTCACACACTGGGAAATCCATCCAAATTGCTGCCCCAAATAATTGACAATACATTACAGATGCTGCATGTAGAGATTAGGTTGAAAAACCTTTAATCATCTGATCAACAGATTAAGTGTGTTAGTACCTGAAAGCTGGGTTTCTCAACCACTAGGCCTGGAACCACTGATGGGCCACAAAGGCTTTTGATTGAACCATGAATCTAAAATCGCGACAACCCATTGTTTTGCAATTTGTTATTTAATATTTTCTAATGCAGACAAGTGGGCCTTGGCAACATGCTGTGATAGACAAATTGGTCTTAATGTTAAAAAGGTGGAGAACCATTGCTGTAAAGCATCAGATTATGCAACACATTGGTTTTCTAGGATCTGGATTGAGAACCAATAATCTAATTTAATAAGGTTTTTCACTCACCTATCCTTCCTCAGCACTGTGAAAAGAACGAGTTCATCGGAGCATGTGGGTCCAACTCACAGGAAAGACAGCGGAGGAGAGTCCAGAAGCAACCGTGCACGAGCCGGCTCCACTGGGAGCAACTCCAGTGGCAAGAGAGCCAGCGAAAGGTACAGCAAACACATTCATGCATATCCTGTTGCTCCACTGGCACCCATCTGATTAGTATATTGTTGCTATCAGAGGAAAATCTAGTTATGTGAACACATGTGAACATTTACAAAAAATCAGGTTCCAACAGAGACAATATGTATATATATGTGTGTACATAAAGTGTGCAAAAATATCCAAAGTTAAAAGCTTATCAGGTGCTGGACAAAAACATGGTAAAAATGTTTGCATTTTATATCCATTTATATAATCAAATTCATTTGGGGGGGGGGGATAAATAAATCATTTAGGTACAAACATGTCAAAGAATTTACACAAAAACATTGTATGATGAACATTCAGCACCAGAGACCTTCAGTCCTTTTCAATAAAAAAACATGATGTGGAAAAAAGAAAACAAACCTACACATGCTTGCACATGCACAGTAACACACGCCTAATTTTGATGACATACTACCACTCTTACCTCCTGCAGCAAACAGAGGGAGCCTGTATTCAGTGCTGGTAAGTGCTGCTGTGATGTTTGCAATGTTTTATTGTTATGCACCAAGACTGGAGGAGTTAAATTCAAACATATCTGTGCATTCATTTTTTTTGGATTTGTTTATTGGACTTATGGGAAATAATTAAGATCACCAGAGCTGGACTTTCCAGTGACGCTTATGGGCACAGAGTGAAGATAGATGATGGCCCAAGGTTACAAATGTGAAATCTTTTGCCCCTTTAATGATCTCCAGTGAAGTTCAGTTTAGCAAGGCGCCAGCATGAATCATCTCTTCCATTGTTAAACAAGTAAAACAAAGCCAAAAGGAAATATCATTTCATGCTTATGGTTTCGCCTACTCCAGTCTCGGTTCACTAGCAGATGATGATATGTGATTGTTGAGGAAATAAAGACAGCTTGTTGCAACCCCAAGCCATCATCAGTAACCCATTTCCGTCATCCTTTTAC
This sequence comes from Rhabdalestes septentrionalis, assembly GCA_037832545.1. Taxonomy (NCBI): domain Eukaryota; kingdom Metazoa; phylum Chordata; class Actinopteri; order Characiformes; family Alestidae; genus Rhabdalestes; species Rhabdalestes septentrionalis. The sequence continues at coordinate 36,364,842 of JBBMFX010000001.1, forward strand.
TACAACATACTTTTTCAGTTTCTTCTTAATCTGCTGTGTTTGGATTTTATTTAATCTGTTGCCTTCACTGCAATACATGTAGTCATGGAGTTTGTCACACTTGATCTTAGATACTTCAGGTACCCGGAGCCATCAATAAGATGTGTATTGATTTTATTAATCAGCAAATTAAAAAGACAAAATTTTTCATGTTGTAATTTGATGCAGAATTGGCCAATAGGATGTAGAGTACTCAGAATTGACCTTATATAATTATTACAAATTAGTGTTAGCAAGAACAAGTAGGTAGTAGAACATTTCTATGAACCCCAGATATAGACAATCGACCAAGCCTGTCGGGTATCAATTGTTCTTTCTCCAATTTGGTCCTGGAGCCACGAAACTAACAATGCTAACACTAAAAGTAAACGCTCATTCAAATAATTGTTGTAAACATATTTCATCAAAACTTCTCTCTGTAGTTCAGGGTGCTGTATGATTTACTGTGAGTTTTAACAGCTGTAAGAGGACTAATCTTGGATCTGATTCTTCTGTATTTGTAACAGTCAGTGTCTGGCTCTCAAACTGCTGAGGTGGTCTGTGAAAACAGACCCTGTTGTCCAAATTGGCTTTGTGTACTCAAAAACGTTTTGTTCAGTTTAATAGCTTAGAGTGTGTGACACTTCCCACTTTGACAATCTGTGCCAGCCTCATGTATAACTGGATATGGCCTGAATTGGTTGAGAGAATTTTTGGGGATATATTGGGAAACAATGTAGGTGACTTTTGACTTTTAGTGTCCGTTTGCAAAGTTCCATGGCTTCAGTTCTAGACCATTGAAGCAAAATTGCCAAACATGTCTTGGCTAAACAACTACATCTAGGCTAAGTGGAACATATTAGTAATTCGATTTTATTTGCCAAACAAGGTCTTTAAGCTGAAGCCCATAACATTTTCCTAATTAATTCAGTTGTAGACTTAGGAAAAACAAGCCAGAAAAAACAGCCTCTTTGCTATTTCAAATCAAGTCTTCAGTCCTTTATGGTGCAGTTCACAGTCAGCCATCCTGTCAAGGGCATGCACTTTATTTTACTTACTGTAGTAATCATGCCAGAGCTCCCTGATTAGTCGAAGTCGTCATGGATGTTAAGTCCAGATGTTAAGTGAATCAACCAAATGCCAAATTAACCGGTGCGATTTGTTATCTAGAGCAGAGGTCCAAAGAGACGTCTCCCCTGGAGGGCCTTGTAGAGTAATTAACCAGCCAGGGTGACCCAGGATCTGATGAATAGGGATCTCCTTCCTTCTCTCTCTGTTTCTCTCCATGTAAGAGCCCTCTTACACAATCTCTGTCTCTGTCTTTGTACACAAAGGGATGCGGCGGGTGACGCATTGTAAAGGTAGGCCATGATCTTCAACCCTCCTTCACTCAAGCAGCACTGTGAGCATTGTGTGATTCTAAAGCTAGTTTTGGTGTATTACACCCACTGCTCTGAGTAGTGATTATAAAAACACAGGAGTAATCTTCCAAAGCCAAGTTTTACGAATCTGTAGCAATGATGAAAATAATATGGAGTAGCAATAGACGTAATGACAAAAAAATGCAATAATAATAATTAAAAAATAAAAATATTAACAAAAATATTAATAATGATAATGATGATGATTATTATAGTGACTTGCACTGATTGTCCTCAATATAGGGTACAGCTTTATGATTCTTTAGGACAGTGATTTCCAATCATGAACGCAAAGTACCTTATCAGTGTAGTTCAATGCTGTCGCTGCGTTACAGCAATAGTCATACATTTTTCTAAAAGGAAGCAGTATATCAAACAGTGTCTAAAACTATTTTTTCCTAAAATACAACATTTTTGCTACATTTGCTGAAATTAGGTAACATGACTAAAGCAGACCTTGGACAGGGTACAGGGAAAATACTAAACATTGCCAGGCTGACTTTTGATAAGTGCTGCTCATAGATTAATCATCCTAGTACTTAAAAAGGGTTAGTAGGTGTAAGGCATGGCTGCAGGACTTTTGACAGTGTCTTTTTACCTGAGATGCTCTTGAGTGGATTGAATGCTAGCTGACTCAGGGCAGTGTGGTCTGGCTTTAGACTTCACAGAGCCAATGCCCCTAAAGCTGTGTTGTGTAAGGGCCCGGGTTGATGTGATAGATGTGCGTGTGACAGAAACCCCCTCTTCACCTCCAAAGTGCAAGCCTTCCCAGTGGACTAATGAGTTCTCTTTCTAACACCTCACCAAGAGTGTGTCGTCAGCCTGTGGTTGATTGCAGTGATTTTGCGATGTTGCTGATACACTAGCTGTTAACTTGCGAGAAGCACACTGTGTGTTTGCTCACAGCTCATGGCGCTGACTTTTCACTTGCACCATGGGAACATGCATTCTGCTGCAGTTACCCAGCAGCCCACTTAAAGACTTGCCAGCAATGAGAGTAGAGCTGCTTCCACCTCAGACGCCAGTAGTTGCGCTTTCAATCTTTTTGAGCCCCTACATTTTTCACCATGAAAAATGTGACCCTCTGAATTTCCTTGAGAATGCTTTTTTTTCATTAACTGAGAGCATTTCTTCCACATTTATATGATGAGCTGTGGACGAATGACCATTCTAGGCATGCCTTCGGGCCTTGAAGGATCCTCTAGTGGACCAGTACTCAGACGGCAGCAGTAGTTCACATAGGGCTCATAGTAGCCCTTTAAAGTTTCCATATCCTATGTATTTATTTTATCTTGTTCTCTGCTGTCCACTTATGTTGTGCATGTTGTGCATCTGTTTATGTACCAAAATTCATTTTTTTATATGAATTTTGGTACATAAAGTTTTCCAACCTCTTTTTATAGTTGAAGAAAATATTTTAAAAAATTTGTTACTGTGATACTGTTTGTGACATCACAAAAACAGTGAATACAAAACAAGCTGTTTCCATGTAAGGAAGTAGTAGGCAAATAAACAGCATAAGTTTGAAAGTGTACACTGAACAAACGAGTTATTTTTTTGTGTGTGGGCCATTTCTGGTAATAAAAAGATGGGCCACAGAGGTGGAAATGTTTGAAAACCCCTACTTTAGAGATTCTGAGAGACAAATATTACTTCCAGAACACCCATGCAAATCCCAGTGATGTAGTGTTTCCCTCTAATGTAATGTTAATAGAGGACACTGAAGCATTACGTTTTCCATTACTGGTTAACCCTTACAAGCCACGTTTTTTACGATTAACAAATGCTTGATTAATTTTTACATTTTGACAATTAGTACTTAATTCCAGATTTTAACTAGCATCTTTTTTTAAGGACAGATGTTTGTTTTAAAATGGTAATAGAATGTTTTGCCGTAAGAAAAAATGACCTTTTTGTCAGACAGACTTACATGTCAGTGTTTAATGTTAATTGAATTCATATGTAGACATTGCATAATTCACTATGTAAACAAACATTATAAAATAATTACATTAGATATTTAAATTGTATAATGAAATAAAAACAATAACAGTTGACTTCTAAGGGTTAATATCTATTTTAAGTGTTTCTAAAAGCTTCTTTCCCACATTAGTTTGTGATCCAGTAGTTCATATCGTGCTGACTGTGGTGATATTGGAGGATGTGGGACATGATTTTTGACCGTGACTCCGTTATACTCCATCCCACTTTTCTGCCCCCCCCACCCCACCCCCAACCGGCCCTTTCCAATCCCAACACTTCACCTAGTGACCGTGCAGATATACCTGCACCGGCCAGCAAAAGGGACTGCGCCCACTGAGCCCCCCAAATCCACTTCAGCTGTGCCGTCGTGCTCTACAAACACTCCTCCAGAGGCCAAGAACATGTCTGGCAGAGCAGCCCGGCCGGGAGGCGCTAAGGTCCCACCGTTTACCCTCTCACTGAGGAAGTGCCCCTCTCAGCCCACCTGTTCTCCTTTAGACACGCCCAGCTACAGGAGCCCCATCAAATCCCCCAGCCAGTATTTTCAAATCTGTTACTGATCCCAGCTTTAGCTCTGATTCTGAACAAAGCTCAGAGGTTTTCAAAAAGTTGTTTTTTTTCATTTGTTCTTCTGTTATCATCTTTTTTTTCTTCCTTTTGTTTATCATCTGCTAAGCTGTTTTGTCTGATTTTGATTTTCTGCATGTCAGCTTTCATGTATGACACTGTTTGCTTTGGTCTGTTTTGTTTAAAGCAGGATTCCACCAAAGAAAAAAATGTGATAATCAATATATTCATTAAAAATATGAATACATATACAATATTCAACACATTCTCCTTAAAAAACAGTATTTATGGTTGCAAGCTATTATGAATATTTTGTCATTTTCTTGTCAAAATCCATATGTTTCATTGGCTGTAAAACTATATAAATGGGCAAATATTCATGAACTGCTAATGCTATTCTTAATCTAGTAAACAACATTCAACTTTAAACCCAAACAGACTTATGTTTCATAGAGTTGGACGCTGAAAAAAAGATGTTTCAGTTTATGGTCACAGACCAGCAACACTTTTTCCAATGCACAGGGTGGTATTTTAAAGTTCCACACCCTTGTTTTAAAAAGCTCCACCCATCTGGGACCACAGAAGTAAGTCTGCAGTGTTTTCTAAAATTGGAGTTTGTGAGTTTGCACTTATGACAGTATAGCAGAGAGATCCATGACATTTCTACATTGCTCAATTGACCAAGGACGGTCATATTTTCAGGTATATTGGGGAGAAGGTTTTGTGATAAAACCAAACACCAAGAAAGCTTGACAGGCATCCTTTATCCTTTAACATATCCATGTCACTCAAAGGAGTGAAGATCAGCCATAACGATGGCATTATTGTTGCATCAGGAGACACAAAAACATGTTCTTTTGTTGGAATTCCCTGCTTACCTGTTTTTTGATTCACTATCAATGTCTCCCCGTTTGCTTTGCCTGCCTGTCTGCTTTTTTTATTTTATGTATGTACCTTTACTAAATGTGTAACACCAGGAAATTAGCTTCACTTAACACCCCCTTTTAATTTTCATTGTGTGTTGCTACTTGGTATTTGAATGTACCTCAGAAACATAATAAAACAAATAAAAATAACTAAATTTCCTTTCTTTTTTCCCCTATATTCTTCCATTTAAACATTGCTTGGTAATTATCTACAAGCCAAATTTCTTTCACCTGATTGTTCGAACCTTGCTTAACTTTTGTAAACCAATTTGTAAATTAAACCTTCGATGCCCACCTTTGGTCCTGGAAGGCCGGCATCAGCACAGTTTTGACACAGTCACGTGGAAGGTGAGTTCAACTAGGTGTGATTAAACAGAGAAGTCACTGAACTGTGCAGGACCCTTCAGGATTGGAGTTGGGCATCCCATCTTAGTTCTCTAACTAATTCGTTCTTATGGCTCCATGAGGTATACTTAATATAGTAAAACTGGATGAAGTGTACATTTCCCATGTCAACAGTTGCGCAGACTCATGGCAGTTTTGTGTAACTCCTTGTTGTGAAAATCTGTTACTTTTTTAGACGAAGGGTATGTCAAAATGTATTTGAAAGGACGACCCATCACCATGTACATGCCCAAAGATCTGGTGGATACATACTGTCTAGAGGCAAAGGCTGACCTGCCTCCTAAGAAGCTGAAGCTAGACTGGGTGTATCCTTTTGAATCACTGCTACCTGTGATGCAGATGAAAGGTTTGTGGTGGGTTTTGCTGTTGTTTCTTATCAGCTTTACAAATACCACAAAGGTGTGTTTATTCATGTTATCTAAAAAGTCTGTTGAACATGGACAAACACTTGATCTTTAAGGGGGTTTGAACAAATGAACAAATGACTGCCCTTCATGCCATTGCCTGATTTTTTCTAAGAAAAACACCATGAAGTAGGTCGTTTGTGTCTTCAGAATCAGGAGAAAATTGCTTAAGTAATAGCTACAAAGAGACACAGAGACAAAAGCAATAAAATAAAAAATCTCAATATCAAATGTATTATGAAAACACTGTGTAATCTCTTTTTAATGATATATATATATATTCTTTATTTGTATTACTTCTGTAAAATGACAAAATGACCTTGAGTGTCTTGAAATGCGCATATAAATAAAATGTATTATTATTATTATTATATAGAAATGCTGGTTATAAATACTATAGATATGTAACACACTTGAGTAAATCTACTGACACAAATGCCAGTTTGGGGTAAATTATTTCACTTGATAGTTAGGGTTCCAAATCAAAGTAATAAATCCTCGACCAGATCTTGGACCAGCAATGTTTATTCACTCGCCATCTCAGCCAATAACCAGAAACAACAGAAGAGAGCCCTTTCATTTTTCTAATTCTGAAAAATGCTGATTGTTGTTGAATTCCTTAACTAGTAGATTGGCTTGATCTCTTTTAGAATCCTTATTAAACTTAGCAAATATTGTGCTCAGAATATTCTATTTAATATATTTGATCCAAATGCTTTATAGACCCCTTGCAAGACTTTTTCATGCTAAAAAAGAAATTGAGTGTCTGCACAGATATGATCATGCTCTGTCTGGCAGAGTTCAAAAACCTGTTCGTTTTGATGTCTTTGTATTTCCACAAGAACATGTTCCTTACTGTTTTGGAATGGTTGTTCACTGGCTTTGGTTGACATTATAAACTGACACCGTCAAGAAAACTCCACTGCAGAGTTGCTGCTTTGCTCTCTCAGAATATTTTGAAATATATTGCATTAGAGTGTCATAACCTTATTTTCACTGTTTGTCAAACCATCAGTTGTCCATTAATATCACTTTTCATGATTTTTATCAGGTATAAATATATATCTGTTTTATGAGGAATATAAAAGTTCCCCTGCATGGCAGTATCCATGGTTCCTAGATCAAAGGTACGGTTTGGAGACTTTTTATGCCTTCGATCCATTTATATATTTTGCATTCCTCTTTCAGCATGGAGGTCATGGCAAACCTCAAGGGAAATTAATTTCAGAGGATGTGAAGCCTTATTCTTGCAGTATGACTCATCATTTGGGATTGTCATTATTTGTCATCTCTTCAGTATTCTTCTCTGCTGATTTTTATTAATAACTGAGAGAACTGTTTAACTGATTACTTTGACAAATCATGAACCATCCCTGGTAAATCGAAGTTTGTTTCTTCACTGCAAACAATGAAAAGGACAAAAGTGGCTGCAGGTTTTTGTTCCAACAGGGCAGGACCTTCTGCCTGCTTGAGACGAAAACCTGCAGCCACATTTGCAGACACCCCTGATTTAACTGAAGAAGAACAAACCACATCCAATTTTGTGGAGCCTTTGTAAATAGGAAAAGTTTAATGCATTAATTGTGGCAGCCTAAGTCTTTGAAAATAGTATTTTCTCTTTCAGTTTTTTTCAAACATTGCTGCTGTCTGTCGGAGGGACTATTTTCAGCTTACTTCTCTCCCTGCTGTGATGCATCAGGCACATCTAAGCAGAAATGCATTATGAATTGCTAGAGAGAAACACATTTCTAGGCACTCTGAGATTACCTTGAGCATTCAGCTGCACAGGCTGGCACTGAGTGATCTGTCAGCAGCACCAGTGTCTCCCCAAAGTGGAAAGAAATGAGGAATGAAATGTGAATTGGATTTGGGCAACTCATACCTCTTCACAGTGATTGCTATGAAAGGCAAATTAGTGACTGATAGCCTAATTTTCCATACACCCGAGCCTTGCTTTATTATTCTTGACTGAGTGCCAGCTATGGCTACCGGGGCCGGGACTGTCGATCCAATCTGTATCTGCTCCCCACTGGAGAGACGGTTTATTTCATAGCATCTGTGGTGGTGCTGTACAACGTGGACGAGCAGCTGCAGAGACACTACACTGGACACACTGATGACATCAAGTGGTGAGATTATGCTGTTTAAGTATCAAAACTAATCATGTGCCTCTGTTGTTCTGATAAAATGCCAAATAGACCTGAGCTATAGGGCAGCATAACCAGACATCTGTGATGTAACTCAATATCAGTGCATGGCAGGCAATATTCCCCATTGTTGGGGGGAAAAAGGACTGAAGGCCAGCTAGATTAGAATTTGTAACATAATAGTACATTTATAGTAACATAAAATAATATTTGCATGGTAGAAGTGCACACAACCATGATCATTTAGTGTTATTGTTATGAATTATATCACAAAATGTATGTATTTTTGTCTGTTCCAACAAAAAAAATAAGTATTGTAGTGTTTGTCATGTATCATTAAAATGACTTCAAGCATTTTATAAAATAATTGCTTACAAAGTTTGTTCTCCTCTCCTGTTTATCATCCAAGGATTGTTAAAATAATGAAATATCAGAAGTAATTTGTCAGACTATAGACAAGCACATTTGACCAAATGTCTCTGTTGAGGGTTTCCTAGATTGCAACATACTATCATAGGAACTAAAACAGGCATTTTCCATACAACTTTACAATAGTTCCACTGGTCAAAATGGATATTCTCCTGTATAATGAAGGAAAACATGAAGGCAGTACCATGGGTAACAATTTAATCCATAATGTCCCATTTTTCTAATGAAAAAATATTGTGATAAATATTTTTAGCCATTTTTCAAAGTCTTGCAAAAGTCAAAGATAGGCATGGGCCGGTATAAGATTCTGACGGTATGGTAACCTTGGATAAAAATATCACGGTTTCACGGTATCACGGT
>JBBMFX010000001.1:36376442-36386754 GCA_037832545.1 Rhabdalestes septentrionalis
AAAATAAAGAAACAAATAAAATTTTCAAAAACAAATCCTTCCTTTGACGACACAAACACTGTACATATCGTAGGAACAGTATAACTTTTTTTTTAAGTTACCCAGTTCAACAAAGCTTTAATTGTTGGGTGATCAATGTTTGTGGTTGAAACGGTCCTGTTCTGTGTTTTGCTGCTGTGTTTCGCTATGACGTTTATAATGGGCATGCTAACATAAACAGCATTTCTCCTCCTCCCACAAACACTGGCTAGGTTATTAATAGCCCTGAAAAGTTACACTTGGTTTTCCTGTGATCAGGATTTGCCCACACGGGAGTTCTAATTATAATTATTATGATACATTTAAAAATGTTAAATAATGCTACTTTCATTTCACGAATCTGCAAATCAATGTTTCATAAGGCTATGAAGTTTAAATGTCAATCTAATTGCTTAAATACTTAATTAATACATTGTGTGTAACAATAACAGATTCTTGGCCAAAATAAGTCAAATGAAATATACTTTGTCTGTGTATATTCAAGTACTTTAAATGCTTCACTATTGTCAATAGAATCTTTACTCTTTGGTATACAGATCAGAGAGGGTGTCACTATAATTACACAAAACTTCCATTGTCATATTTTCTCTTAGTGCTGTGTCATTACTCAGACTGCTCCTGTTTTCACTGTTGTTCACTGCTGTTCGCCACTGTCATCTCTCTTTTGCTCCCTGAAGCCTCGCTGTCCATCCTGATAAAATCACCATAGCAACAGGACAAGTGGCTGGCACATCTTCAGACGGAAAAGTAAGCGATTTCCCTCACATCAGAAAAGCCCCCGACTCTATGGAATGACACTTTTCATCCTATTGAATTTGAGACCTCTTTCAAAGTAGAATAGATACACCTGGGAAAAGAGCCAATGGAAAAATAGCTCCACAGGCCCTTCTAGATGTGAGAAAATCACACGTTAAGCTGCAAAGTGTCATACTTTTGTGTCCGTCTGACATGTCAGGTTCCCTAAGAGAAGCATCCAAAATGCCCCTTCAAGGATGGATGTTAAATATTTACAAGACGATTTTCATATCATTAAATCACATACAGCCCACTGTTTGGAAAACACACTCAGAATTACATATTTTGTTTATTATTTTTAGGTTTACTCATCTTCTGCAGCCTTAAAGCTGAGTCCATGAAGTATAGACCGGGGGTCCTTAACTTATCACTAGTGTTTTCTGAGCCAGTAGTCTGTTAAACTATGCTCACCTGAATTATAACACTTGAATGAGTTATGAGCAACATAGCAATAACTTCAAATACCTAGTGTCAGTAAAACACATCGGAAGACTAGATCTCAAAGTTTAAACTTCGTTACAGCTTTATCTTGTGAGTTGTAGTGTGATCTGATATTTGGTTCTACAGCTACATAGTAATGCTGTCTGTGTTTTGGCAGCAGCTGGCCCCTCATGTACGTGTTTGGGACTCTGTGAGTTTAAACACGCTGCATGTTCTTGGCACCGGCTTCTTCGACAGGGCTCTTGTGTGCCTCTCCTTCTCCAAATCGGTAAGAAACTGCATCCAGTTGCTTAATATGAGTCATGGTTGTATTTCACTGCCGCATTTCAACAGCTTAATAGCCTATTCCTCCTCTGAAATAAAATGATTGTGTTTGAATAAGAAGTTCTTCACGCTTACGCATTACACTAATGAAGATGTGTTTGTGTCGTTTTTATTGACCACTTAGAATGGAGGCAGTTGGTTGTGTGTAGTGGACGACTCCAACGACCATGTGCTTTCAGTGTGGGACTGGCAAAGGGAAGAGAGGCTCGCAGAAGTCAAGGTTTGCAGTGCATAAAATACAAAAAAGTGTAATTTAATAAAGGATGTATTGTTGTTAATGTCGCATGCTAATTGCTCTTCTACTTTATCGCAGTGCTCCAACGAGTCGGTTTTCACTACTGATTTCCATCCAACTGATGCAAACATAATTGTAACATGTGGAAAGTCCCACCTTTACTTCTGGTCACTAGAAAAAGGCTCACTTGTGAAGAAACAGGGCTTGTTCGAGGTAAACTTACAGAATGTTCCTGGAATTAATGCTAATTTGGCATGTCAAATTTGTGTGAAAGTGTACCTTTATACTTATATAATAAGGGTACCTTTATATTTGCATAATATATTTTGCAAGCATATACATATAAATCTTGCTAGAATAATACTACTAATAAAGTCTTGTGTGTGAAAAAAACCCAAAGGGTTTTATTGCTACTTAATTTGTGTAATAAGTGCATATGTCTCGTTTGTGAACCAAGCCTGTTTCATTTCTGCTTTAAAAACAAAGCCATATTTATGTTTCTTGCAGAAACAAGAGAAGCCCAAGTTTGTCTTGTGTGTGACTTTTTCAGAAAACGGTGACGCCATTACTGGTGACTCCAGTGGAAATATACTTGTATGGGGCAAAGGTAAATAACTGAACTGCAGGGTCCTGTAAAACAATTCAAGTATGCCCTGCTTTAAAGCCTCACTGTACGTGAAACATAATTCCTAAGTGTTTCCAGAATTTTCATATATAGTATTTATTTACATTTTGAACATTTCAGACACATTTTATTTTGCTTGCTTTACTTCTTCTAAATGTGTCTAGATGGCTGCAGCTGCAAGATTATATGTAACTACTTCTGTGCCTTTTGCAAGTCTTTTGAAAGGATTCGGTCAGTGTTGGTTCATGCTCTGTTGGGTCTGTCCTCTGGTGTGGGGATGGTTTGTGACATTACGGAGAGTGAGGGTAATGCTAGTTAATGTGCTCTGTTCTGTGTCCGTCTTGAAGGCTCTAATCGCATTAGCCTGGCCATTCAGGGGGCACATGAAAGCAGCGTGTTTGCGCTGTGCATGCTGAGAAATGGCACCCTTGTTTCAGGGGGAAAGGACCGAAAGCTCATTTCTTGGGATGGAAATTACCAAAAGATTCAAACGGTGGAGGTGAGGCACTGTTACGCTCCCTATATATACTCTGTGTGTCTATAATATATTTTTGTTATTGTACAAATAACAGGCAGCATTTCAGCTTTGGAAATAGTGCCATAATGCGTACGTTTTGTGCTGAGTCATGGTCTCATCTCTCATCTGCACTCAGAGCCACCTTTTGGATAACTGATTTTCAGTATAAGGTTTTAGCAATACAAAAAAAATAGATAAAATGGATAAAAAGCAAGTAATGTGATAGATAGGAAGATTCGTTTTATCACTTAAGATACTGTTTGCTATACCATTATATTAGTTTAAGGATTTTTTTCTGGTTCTCTTAAAGTGTTTACGTTTCTCTCAGGTCCCTGAAATATATGGGCCTATTCGCACGGTTGCTGAGGGAAAGGGAGAGACTGTCCTTATTGGAACAACTAAAAACTATGTCCTTCAGGGCAGTCTGGATGGGGAGTTTACCCCAATCACCCAGGTGAGAACAGCAGACAAAGACAAAGAAGGGGCATAGCAGTGGTACAATCTTTCAGAAACACACCATTGAGTTTAAATAGAAGATTATATTATTTTATATATATATAACATTTGACAGGTGAGTAGCAGTTGCAGTGAAATTTCTGATATACATATTGTACATCTTTTTACGCACTCTTAAAACAACATAGACATACACAACATTTAGCTTTTATCCAAAGCGGCTTCCATTCCCTCATGGGACAGGCTCCCTGGAGCAACTTGGTGTCAAGGGTCTTGTTCAGGAACCCAGTGCTGTTTGTAGGATTCAAACCTATGACTTCTTGGTTCAGAGGCAAGCATCCTACCTACTAGACTGCCACCACTATAATATAACATTTACAACAATATTTATAGTAGTATTGGGTGTTTCTAAGTGAAATATATGTTTTAAAAATATGTGGTAGGCAAAATAAACCAGTTTAGAACTGACACAGAGCGGCAACCTCTCACAACAGAGAGTGAGGGGGAGACCTACCGATGTGTAGACCTGGTAAATCTAAGAACTGATAGGGGTTCTGAATGTGGTTATGACTGTATTATTACTGTTTATTTATTTTGCTTAATATGCAAGTCAAGTTTTTGGTCTAATTGATCTCTTGGCCCCTTGAGTTATGAAGGTGTATTTTTAGGGCCATATAGATGAATTATGGGGCTTGGCCATTCATCCACTGAAGCACCAGTTCCTCACCTGTGGCCACGACAAACTAGTCTGTCTGTGGGACTCTGGCACACATCAGGCTGTCTGGACCAAGTCAATGGAGGTGAGCTGTGCTCATTAGGAGAGAGATTCCCTTTGTCTGTGAAGACATGCCAGCTGTCTCCTAATTCCTCACTCATTTTCTGAATGCTTTGTCTTTATGAGGCTCTAATAGGCTGCTGGTGTTAATATGCCTGAGTTGGGTCAGGATTGGTGGAGTGTGTCTGATTGAGATGTGAGTGTATGTTTGTGTGTTTCCTCTGTGGAAAGGATGCGGCTCAGTCGGCTGGGTTCCATCCCTCTGGGGCAACGGTTGCCATAGGAACGCAGACAGGCAGGTGAGAGGATCTCGCCCTACTCTACAAAGTGGTCTCTGACACATCATTAAGATTCTGGCAAAACTCTAATAGTTTGATAAATGGAAGACCCCAAACACATAATTATTATGCAAATGCAAAACATGAACCCAGAGCTCATGCAGAATCATTGTTCAGCTATCTTTGACATTTTTATTATTCATGAAGTCACCATCATCATATCAAAAACCAGTTACAACAAAAGAGCCTTTGATGATGTTCCAAGCTGTTCATCCCGCGCTGCCTCATACAGTTTATTCTCCTACCATGAATGCACAGGTGGCTTGTTCTGGATACTGAAACTAAGGATCTAGTCACGGTGCATACAGATGGAAACGAACAACTCTCAGTTATGCGTTTTGCTCCAGGTTAGTGCTCTTCTGAAATCCACTTTAATCATCCCCTGTCTTGTTTCAAATACGAAACAATAATTCAAAGACATACACAGAATCACCACAAATGAGGTTTTACTCTATTAAGCTTGATCGAATGTTTTCCCTCCAGATGGCAACTTCCTTGCAATTGGGTCACATGACAATTACATCTACATCTATGCTGTGGCTGAAAATGGCAAAAAATACAGCAGAGTGGGAAAGTGCTCGGTAAGACAAAAAGCAACAAAGGATGTTTACAATGTTTATTCATTAACCTGATTTAAATTGCATACTCATTCAATTTAAGAACAGTAGGAGGCCATTAGTTTTCTCATATTCTGTTGGCCTTGTCTCTCGTAGGGCCACTCCAGTTTCATCACTCATCTAGATTGGTCTGTTGACTCGCAGTACCTTGTGTCCAACTCCGGAGACTATGAGATCCTTTACTGTGAGTATGTCCAGAGTAAAGAGTGACAAGATGGAGCGAGTTTTAGCAAGTACTCAGGCTTGGAAAATGTGGTTTTATTAAAACAAAACACCGTCAAAGCATGCACTTCACAAGACCTCTGAAGGTGTGCTGTGGCATCTGGCACCAAAACTTTAGCTGCAGATCCTTGGTGCTTTTTGTCGTGGTCCTCAGACTTTTTCTGAAAATTTTTTTGCTGGTGTATAATAACATTGAAATAAACAACTGCCATTAGGAAATACTGTTGCAATGAAGAGGTGAACTGAATCTGCAACAGTCTCTACATATGGATTAAAGTAACACCCGCATGAATTCCAGTAGCAAGGCTGTCCAATAGGACATTGCTCGGAGTATCACACTGCCTCCGTCTTCTTCCCATAGAGCATCCATTTCTTCCTTAGGTAAACAACACACCTGCGCATGTCTGTTCACATGATTCCTCAGACCATCTTCTTTCATTGTTCTAAGCTCCAGCTGTGACGCTAATGTGCCTTCAGCATTGGCACTTCAGTCTTCAGCACTGTCAAACTGACTGGTCTTTGTATCCCAATACACAGCAAGCTGTAATGCACTCTGTATAACCTTCACTCTTCACACACAAGTGAGACTCAGAGGCCCAAGAACAAGTCACTGTTTCACCAGTTGTCTTTATTTGGACCACTTTTGGTAGGTACTGACCCCTGCAAACCCAAAACACCCACAAGGCCTGCTGTTCTGGAGGGGTTGTGAAACACTCGTCTGGCAATCACAATTGAATTGTTCAGTTTCTAAAAATCACTCAGTCCAAAAGCTTCTTTTGTTTTTTGAAAATCGTGTTTTACTTTTTTCTTTACCTGTTGTAAAGCACTTAAGAACTGACTATGCACTTACTTCCTAATGTATCTAGCAATTTTACAGGTGGCATTGTTGTTACATTGTTGTTGATAATCAATGTTTTTCACTTTACCTGTCAATAATTTTACCGGAGCAGCTGTTCTGTGTGTATCTACAACTGAAAACAGTGTAGTTCAGTGAATATTATTCATAACATGATTATGTAAATCATAAACTCTGTTCTATCAGTTGCCATTTTTCTCCCATGTTTTTGTCCTTTGGGTTTGAAGTTATATGTCAGTGTGAATGTTAAGCGATTCTGAACAGTAATACAACATTAAAACTACATTAGATGTATGAGTTTCTAAACTTGTTTAGAGAAAACTGAACTACACGTATAAGTGCAACTTTAATTGAAGGACTCTCTATAATCGAAAGAATATTGAATTGTGATTGTCTGCAGTTAAAAATGGCCTTTTAGGCCTGTCTGGTAACAAATGCTTATGACAAAGTTTAATGTTGCCTTTGACTCTTCCAGGGATCCCCTCTGTGTGTAAGCAAGTAGTGAGTGTGGAGACCACTCGAGATATCCCGTGGGCCTCTTTTACCTGCACACTAAGCTTTCATGTGTTTGGTAAGGCTTATAGTATTCTATATCTCTTTGTAATAATTAAACTAGCCAAAGATCCATTATATGAGTTTCATTGTAAACTCTACTGAAAATAATTAAACTTTTGTTTTCCTTCGTTTTTATACTGTCGTTTCATTGAATATGTGTCACTGTTAAATGCCTGGCCGAGATCTGGATTAGGTTTTGACTGTGTGTGTGTGCTGTCTCAGGGTTATGGCCTGATGGCTCAGATGGGACAGACATCAATGCTGTGTGCAGATCCAATGAGAAGAGGCTGCTCGCCACTGGAGATGATTTTGGAAAAGTTCACCTCTTCTCCTTCCCCTGCTCTCAGTCCAGAGTATGCAAGCCAAACTTGTTTCTTCAAACAGTTAACTTTTAATAGATTCTGTCAGTGCAGAGCAGCAGCTCTCAAGTGATGCCCTGCATTTTTTTGGTGTTTTTTTTCTGCTTCAACACATCTGGTCCAACTAATCAGCTTATTGATGCATTGCGTACAATTTGTTCTTTTGGAGCTACTTGCGAGATTGGATCAGCTTTACAGAATGCAAAAAATCACATTTAATGTAATGAGAGGTTGTAATACCTGCATTATTTTTAGTTCTGTAAAGCTGGTCCAACCTCACAACAGCAGCAGCAAGAGAAAGCATTTGTGGGTAGAGCATGAACAGGTCAGTGAACAAGGTGTATTAGACCAGGGAAAAATACCATCAGTGAACCATCAGTGTGAAAGAAATGAACCTCCACTCATTCCTTTCATTCTCCCTTCCATAATTCTCTCCACTCTCTCTTCTCAGGCTCCAAGTCATGTCTACGGTGGACACAGCAGCCATGTAACCAACGTCAACTTCCTATTCGACGACAGCCACCTGGTGTCCACTGGGGGAAAGGACATGAGTGTCATGCAGTGGAGGGTGGTGTAAACACCACTGGCACCAAGACCACGTTTATGTGTCTGGAAGTAAATAAGTGAAGTGGGACTATTCCAGTTTCTCTTTCATTGGGATCAAGAATGGAGAGCAGTCTAAATGCATACTGTAATGTGATGAGGGCAGGCAGATAGTTTTAACTTCAAAGGCTTTTATTTGCTATTAGCACAACTCAGGACCCCAGCATTTGAAATAAAGAGCCAACTGTCTCCCAATCTGCCAAAACCTTGAGGAGAATCTCAACCCGCCCCTTTACCCTGGAGTGACAAAAAAGGGGATCTGTTCTCTACAAGAGACAAAGTACGATGTGATGCCAAAGCAAAACTCTCTCCAACTTGTCACAAGAAAGCGTGAAGGTGTAATAGTTGGCAAAGGTTTACGACCCCACCATCTGGCCTCAGTAGGTATTGCAGCTGCTCCTGTGTGATTGAATTTCCGTGTGAATTCATGAGCTCCTCAAAGCCTTTTGAAGAAATGTCTCTTAATCAAGGTATTGGATATCAATTTCTAGTCTTCTTTTTGAAGAGCAAAGGCATCAGCATTTTTACTTTTAATAGGTGAAACAGCATGACTTTGCCAAATATAGCAATTTCACTGTGCGATCAAAAAGATCTCCACATGATCACTACGATCACCTCTTACGACCATGACCATGGGTGTTTTTAAGTGATTTTATGAGAGCACCACAGACAGCACTATAATCCTTGATCAGGGCCTGTATCTCTTCTCTGAGTAGGAGCTTGGTGCAGTTTCATAATTTACTGCAATTTTATGCAACTCTTCAGCACTATGTAATTCATTTCTAAACATCTTCCAGAAAAAAATCAAACCCAAATGGACATAAATCGATTTCCAGAATAAACAATGTTAACGTGTAACATTTGGTGCCAGTTTACAATAAGACCATGCTTACAACGGAATTATGAATGGTTGGAAATCTTATTAATGGTCATTTATTAAGTCACTGTTTTGTGGTGTCAAGGGTCTTTACATTAGTCAGCACTGTAGGTCTCAGTTTCTGGAGATATTAATGTTCATTAGATGTTACAGGTCATGGCTGCCTGTTATGGTTGTGTCTGCTAGTTAATGATTTAAAGGTGTTTGGGATCATTAATCCATGAATCATTCATAAATCCTTAATAAAGAAAGTCTTGTTATAAAGCGGTACCACTAGTCTTATAAAGATTTGTGATTGTTTTAATTGGTTTATTACTGATTATTCATTAAGCATAAAGACTTAGAAAAAATTCATAACACAGGTACAAAAGTTCAACAATGAGTTCTTGTATCTGATGATACTGACCAATGCTGACAGTGTGGAAGACATAAGCTTCCCTGTCCTGTATTCCCCAAACGGTATACATTATAGGGTTTTTCATGCTCCCAACACACTGATAACTTAGCCCTTAATGAGTTAGATTGGGTGGGTAAGATGAGAGAAAACACTAAAATGTGCAGAGCAAGGGGGATTGTCAATTATTGGTAAGGGACTGTAGTATTAATATAAATTATGATAAAATTAATAAACTAATTTCAAACCATTTATAAAGTCTTCATAAAGGTAGCCTTATTGTAAAGTGGTACCTTTTTTCTATCAGTGCCATCAAGTGTCATAATGTAATTCTTTTAATTCCTCCATGTCCGACTGTCTCTCTATAGCCCAATAACAACCATATTCATGCTTGAGTCTTTTTGCACTGAAAAAGAAGGCGTGTGAAACTCTTCAGGGTTTTTTTAATGACTGTAGTTGATATATTAAAACTGTGTAAGCATGAACAAGCTTGGTTGTATTTTTTATGAGTCACCAAAGACCTTTCGTGTTTCATTTTTAAGATGCTGACTTTGGTTTGGAACATGGCGGGTCTGATCTCTGATGGGAGTGAGCTGAATTTGGATAAGACACATAAATAAATCTGAAGCCATGTTTGGCTGGATGAAATGGCAATAAAATGTGCAGAAGAAAATGCAGAAAATGATTTCACACTGTTCACGATGTGTGATGTGCTGTGGTGTGTTCAAGGGGCCACTTTACTTTTGCAATCTCTACCCATTTACAGCATGAACAAGGAAATAACACATAAAACCTGGCAAAATTCTTTATATCAGTGACTGGCTTTAATACTAATTTAGTATTACTTTTGTTCACACCTGCTATGCTTTTTATTGTCTGTTCACTATGAAAGTATGAACAAAGACCTTTACCAAACTTTACCAAACACACTAATGTGGCTGCACTGTGTTTCCAAATGTTTGTAGACACCTACTCAACTGATGTTTATTCTAAAATACTGCAGTATTTATGGCAGTGGGGTGTCTGGTGACCTGGTGGTTAGGGAGTTGCCCCTGCAATCAGAATGTCGTGGGTTTGAATCCCAGGACTGCCACTGGCACCACTGAGGTACCCTTGAAAAAGGTAGCGTTCCCACACACTGCTCCAAGGGTGCTGCCTCGCTAGCTGCCTGCTGCTTCACTATTGAGTTGGTTAAAGGTAGAGAAATAATGTCAAATATTTTATAATGTGTGTTGTGGGGAGTTCACTTGGACTACACAAGCTACTTTACTTTTATATTCTCTA
>JBBMFX010000001.1:36398890-36415649 GCA_037832545.1 Rhabdalestes septentrionalis
AGAGACACACATCACACGTGTGGAGATCCTTCACTCTAGAACACAAACAGCAGGAGACCTGCAGAACCTGCAAGTTGTTGTTTGAGTGCAGGAACAGAACCGGCGTTCTGCACAGTTCTGAAACGGCATCTCTAGCTAACATGCTGATGCTAGCACTGCAGGGAGTCCAGTTCAGAGAAGCAGAGACAAGCGCTGAGGCTTAAACTGTTCCCACTTTCTGTTTACACTTACAATTACCAGAACCTTCAAGGTACCAGCCTTTCTTTTGTGTAGTTTAAATGTCATGTTGACTGTTAATATTACAGAGAGCTTTAATAAAAGTTACTGAGTGTTGGACACCTTTGTGTGTTTGACGTCATCACGACTAGTCGACTCGACTTCGACTATTTTAATGAATTAGTTGACTAGGAAAAATCTGAATTCATTAATGCCCTAATATATATACATATACATATATATATATATATATAGTGAAAGAGAGAGAGAGAGAGAGAGAGAGAGAGAGAGAGAGAGAGAGAGAGAGAGAGAGACTGCAGCTACCTCTCTGTAGTTTTCTACTTTCAAAAACAGAAAAGAAATGCCTTAGATAACTATAATGCCTTTAACCTAGCTTTGTCCTGAAATAAACCCTTCTGATGGCAGCTGTGATGACAGGACACCTAACTTAAATGAACTGGCAATTGCAGAAATCATCAGAATACACACTGACAAACAAAATCTGTTGAAGGTTTTATAGGCTTGCTTGGATAAAATAAATCTGCTAAATCTGGAAAAAACAAAAATGCCTGAGCTGAACTTGACATGGCAGTGGTTTCAATGTCTCTATCTGTAAAGCATATTACTTTTCTCTGTGGTATCATCAAAATTAGAGCCCACTTGGCTTTTTTGCTCTGTTTTTGTATTGTATAAAAACAATGCAACACTTTATGCCATGCATTGTCACACATGCTCCACTCTCTCTCATCTGTTCTGTTTAGATACATAGTGCATGTAACACTGATTCAGACACAATTCTTAATCACAATTAAGACACACTGAGAGTCATCAGAGTCAGTTTGGAGCCTGATTGGAGGTGTATCTCACCACTGAATACATCTTTTGGAAACAGTTGGATGTGTTTATGTGCACAATATTTATGCTCTCAGATGACCTGCTTTCTTTTTTAGTCCTGTGCATTCGGTGTTGACTGCAAAGCAGCTGAGGTCATGTTTTTAGTGGTGCTTTTCTGGCACTGCTGATATTTATAGCAGCTAGTACTAGACATGCTACTAGTTTCTCAGCTCAACAGAGCTTGTGCATCTAACCTTTATTTTTATCAATCAACCAAGTCTATCTAACCCTGCTTTCACTTTTAATGGACCTGCAGGGCCAAGAGCAGGCAGAGGAAACACTCCCAGCTTTGTGTCTGTGAAAGTGTGGAATCTCTGGAAGCTAGGAGCTGTCAGGCCGCAGCATGTGATGGCAGGAGGAGGTGTACATACTTTATCTCAGGGCGGCCTGGAGGAACCGAAACCTGGAGGGCAGAGAGGAAGCCGGACCCAACGCCGGACATGCCGCCTGCTGCGCTGCCGCCCTAATCTCAGTCTGACTCCACAAATAGGCTTCGCTGTAAGGCAAGCAGAGAGAGCGCAGAATGAAGAAGTGAGACTAGCTGATGTGGCCACTAACAAACCAGACACATCAACAATAATTGACCTGGGGGAGTTGATTTTTTTTAATGATTGCTTTTTAAAAGATTTTTATGATGGTTTTCTAAATGGTAGCTTATGGAGTTACACTTTTGTTTCATACAGTTTATTTTGGCCGACTTCTCAGAAATGTACCACTGGGCTCGGAACCTCTTTTAGCGCTTTTTACATTTTGGGTTGCCAGTGCGGGTTACAAATCCACATTGGTAAAATGTATGTATCCCTGAAAATATATGCAAGGCCCCATGCAGTGAACAGGTTGGTGAAAACCTTTTAAATGCTATACATTCTGGTGTTGTGACTAAATTGCATTTGTTCTTAAAAGTGCCAGGCTAACACTTTCATATTCAGCTTATTTCCCATAGACTCGCATGGGCTTCCGGTTTCTACTTTGGGTTTTTCCTATTGTAGGCCAGTGTAGACAGTTGGCTCCTGAAGATTATTGTCCGTGTAGGCCTACATGCGCTGACCTTCAGAGATTGCTGAAGCCTTTTTGACCCGATGGGAACGTTCTTTGGGCTTATTTTGTCTTCCTCTTTCTTGAGAAGGCCCATAACAATTGCCATCTGTGGTATAATGATAGGTGCCGTAGACCGGAGTTGTTGCTACATGAGAGATGAGATGATGTTGGGTGCTGAAATGTGGAGGTTGAGTTCAGGCGGCTCGTACGGAGAAGGGTGTGGCGTTGGTGGTGGATTTGTGGCGGGAAAAGGCAGGGTGGATATTTGGCTCTGCTTAACTTAGAACATCACAGGGAGCAGCTCCATTTCGTGAGAACTGCTTTCACTGTTCTCATCTTTAATCTCTTCTTCAGCATCTGGATGATAATAATATCCAGACTTCAAGCACCTTAGAAGTTTTACTGGCTTACAGCTGTTTAAAGGCCTTGGAAACTCATATGCTGAGGCAACTCAGGTGCAAATACCTACTTCTATACTGAATAAAGGACATTAGTATGGCCGTAAACCAAAACATGGTGAGAAATAAAACCGATATAAAAAAAATACTTAGATGATATTTATCGTTTTGGAGCATCTCTGTTGGTCTGTTTGTGCTAATAGTAAAGGATGTCTGGTGTGCGTTATATCAAGATGTTTCTAGAATGTTTAGAATGTACAGTTATTTTCACGTTAGTTTAAAAATGTAGACAACCATATTTTTATTCATTATTTATTTCATTTTTTCACCAATCATCTATAGTCCTAGAACCCATGTAACGTTTTTTAAAGTCAGCGCCACAGCTTTGCACTTGGAATGTAGCTGATCCTCTCAGGGAAGTGGAAACTCTCACAGGAGGCTAGGCTAAACCCGTGCGCTAAATGCTTTCATGTTCTTTTTTGCTAATTGAATGCCCTGTCAGCATATGGACAAAACATGACTATTTAAAGAAGTCCACTTGCTCATGGCTCTAATTACTGAGTGCGGTCTCTTATCAGCCTATCAACACAGCTGTAGTCCTGCTCAGTTTGCTGCTTGCCTGCTTTGTTTCAGACTGTATAATTAACATAGATACCTGCCACACCCCTTGCTTGGTGTCTTTCACCGGTGCGTTTACATTACCATTACATGACCACAGCGGAGGCGGGGACATTCATGAAGGACTTGCCGTACAGACAGGACACAGCACTTGTTTATTTTGCTCTATGCGGCTGCCCCTACCTTCTTGCTAGCTGTGTGAGACTCGTGTGTGTTATGGACCAATAAAAGTGGCTTGGACGGTGTGACAATATCCATAGATATCATCTATGTCATGCAGATTCTACACAAGATTGTTTCATTACAGATAATCGAATTAATGCAGAACAGTATAGAAAACATTGCTTATAATTCACACTCTCCTGAAAGGAGTGTTTCCTCCTAATGTGATTCGCTTTGGAGAAAAGTGTCTGCCCAATTAATGTGGTGTTATAATTTTGTAATGATTTTGCCAAATCACCAACAAATACTATGAATGTAAACAGGGGCAGCTGGTGGTCTGGTGGTTAGGGAGTTACCCCTGTGATCAGAAGGTTGTGGGTTCGGATCCCAGGACTGCTAGTGGGATCAATGGGGTCCCCTTGAGTAAGATGCCGTCCCCACACTCTGCGGTTGCCCCTTGTTGGTGGCAGCCTCCAGCTTCTCTTGTTGAATGGGTTAAATGCAGAGTAAGAATTTCACACTGGTGTGTTCATGCATGACTATAAGGGGCCACTTTACTTTACACATAACCAGTAATGTTGCACGTGAAGTGAAACATCATTGCTTTTTTAATCTGAGCAGTCAATATTTATTAGGATTGAACACAGAAGAATATTTTCCTTTTCTTCATAGTTTAATGACATTTTCCTCTGTGTTGTTCTGTCCCACAGTGAACAGAGTATTTGCCAGGCCCGGGCCTCAGTGATGATCTACGATGACACCAGCAAGAAGTGGGTGCCCATCAAACCAGGCCAGCAGGGCTTCAGCCGCATCAACATTTACCACAACACGGCTAACAACACCTTCCGCGTGGTGGGGGTCAAACTGCAGGACCAGCAGGTGAGACGCAGATCGCACTCCACACAACAGCACCAGGAAGAGGAGCTGTGATAAAGTCTTCCCGCTCACAGAGTACCAGTATTTCTCCAGGCTATGCTTCCTGAGAGAAGTCAAATTATGTTGTAAATAACATTCAGTCATACAAATATGACTTTCAAAGCATGGTTGTTAGACTGGTTGTTTCTCCAACAGTAATTCACTGTGGCCTGCTGGTTTTGCCCCTGCGATCAGGTCATAGGTCAAATCCCAGGGCTGCCCATGGCACCACTGAGGTTCCCTTGAGCAAAGTACCATCCCCACACGCTGCTCCCTGGCTTCACCTCTCCCTGGCTGCCCACTGCTTCACTTGGTGAATTGGTTAAATGCGGAGAAATACTTTTACACTGTGTGATGTGCTGTGGTGTGTTCATACATGACTATAAGTGCCACTTTACTTTACTTTGCTCACTTTACTTTGAATAATGATACAATATGTTCTGTGACACAAATGTATACTGGACAGTAATCCTAATATACCAGTCCTTATACTATATAGCATATGTTCCAAATCCCAGTCCTGGTGTCCCCACACTACTCACAAGTTTGCTGTTTGTGTCCTCAGATTCCGAGCTCATAAACTAGTCAAGCAACATTACAAATGCTGGGTCAACTTAGTAGAGTAGACTGATCACACTGATATTGAGAGGTTCCCCATTTTAACCGGCCAGACTGCTATGAAACTTTTGACAGGTAGTAACTGCTGCATGCTGGGAAATCCCCACCAGACCTGTTATTATGGGGACGCTCTGACTCAGTCATCTAGCCATCACAACCTGGCCCCTGTCAAAGTCGCTCAGGTCTTCGCGGTTACCAGGGTTTCAACACATCAATTTCAGGAACTGCCCCATGTCTAATATATCCTACTCCCTGACAGGTGATGCTGTAACAACTTATTCACTTCACCTGTCTGTGGTTTCCTAGTTGGCTGATCTGTAAAAGGCATATATTACTGGTCAAAAGTTTGAAATCACTTGTCATTATTAAAACTGTATCAATTTGAAACTTACTTTTTTCAGTGATAACACAGTGCAGAAATAAATATTATAAGCTAGACAAGTTACTACAATCAGGCACTATAGACAGAAAGCCAGTTTGGTCCTGCATTTTTTCCCCTAATTTTTAAACACAAAATTGCCTTCAATAATTTTCCAATATGTTGAAGGTTTGATAAAAATAAATTACATACAATTCAATCAGGTTGTGTCATATACGCAGTTTTTTTAATTCTTTGAAAAATCTCACGTAGTTTCATTTCATTTCTAAAGAGTTCATAATTCCTTGACGAACTTCCTGAAAGATTGCATCATTTTAAATTGTACATTATGAAGGTGCTACTTTTTTAAACACTATTAAAAGTAGATCACTCTTGGACCATAAACTTACCAAAGCCCATGTAAATATTCCAGTGTTTCACACATATTTGCTGCATCCCAATGTGTTAAAATCTGCAGTGTTAAACACAATGAAAAATACATAAGACAGGAAGTCTTATGTATTTTTATTGTTATAATTATTAAAATAGTACTACAATAATATCACTGCTCAAAAAGGAATCATACTTGTTGTTCAAACTCCAGCTGAATCATTTTAGCCAGCAGAATATGCAATGAAAATATTCTCAGTTATTAGTACCTCTTCCTTTTTTGCTTTGTGTACATCGAGATCACACTCCAAAATGAAGTATGCGACTAAATAAAACCCCAGTGTTTAACACTGCAAATTTTAACACATTGGGATGCAGCAAATACGTGTGAACCACTGGAATATATACATGGGCTTTGATAAGTTTATGGTCCAAGAGTGATCTACTTTTATCTCTGAGCTGACAGGTTTTGTAATACAACCTCCTCCATGTCTTCCACACGAACACTGAAGCGCAGTTCCAGACTTCAGCCTGGCAGCATATCCTCATTTCACCTCTTTTTCAACAGGTTGTGATAAACTACTCCATAGTGAAGGGTCTGAAATACAACCAGGCCACACCGACCTTCCACCAGTGGCGTGATGCCAGGCAAGTCTATGGACTCAACTTCGCCAGCAAAGAGGAGGCCAGCACCTTCTCCACTGCCATGCTTTTCGCTCTCAACGTCCTCAGCTCACAAGACGCAGGTGGGCACTCTGCACAAGTTTCCTTGCACCACCTTTTAATGAGTAGTACAGACTTGTAAACATTCCATCATCCTAGGAGATCTTGTTGTGGTTTCCTCAGACTTCTGTTCACCTTTGGTGGCCGAGATTCTTATTGGTTAGTCTGGAGGGTGTGGCGCTTACACCTAAGATGACACTACTTGGAGTCAAATGCACTTACTGAAAATTGTTGGGGTTTTATTTGGCAATGTATTTCAACATGAACAGGTTAGCTCAGCATTTTGCAACTATTTAATTGGTCCAAACTTTGTTTACACACTTGCCAGTTTACCCTGAAGTCCATATGAGTGCTGAATAAGCCTGTATTGTAATAAAGTCCAGAGACTTCTAGATTATTTTTTGTGGTTGTGCACTGCACAATACAGATGCTGACAAGATAGATTGTTGGATATTTAAGGACACATATCCCGATCAGGGTGCCTCCACTGTGTAACGGAATGCCAGTCTACACTACTCAAGTCCTACCTTTGTTTCTGACTAAAGAGAAGTGGCGACAGGGGGCATTTATATGTGAAGCTGTTGTGATGCAGCAGGTCAGCACGCTACTTCACACTTGCAGGTGGAGGCCCTTGCATTCAGTTCCACTCTTACTTAAGAACAGCATGCAGGCTTCTCTGGTTTCAGGCTGCTGCTACTTTTAAGCTTAAAGGGGTGTCTGGTCACAACTCAGTTTCCCTGACGTCTCCCCATTGGTGGTAACCATGGCTAAAATATCCATGGAGCCGACCAGTCTCAGAGCACCAATCTTACGTGCACTCATGATGTTTTTTTGGGTGGGGGGCAGCTGGAGATGAGGGCATTGGAAGTCCTAGCTCTACTCAGCATGCAAAGAAAAAGAAGAGTTGGTGTTTGCCTGGGTTCAGACCAGTATCATCCAACCCCTATTTCTAAGGTTAGCAGACCTAATCCAGCCTGATCATAAAACTATTTTATTGCAGAGAGGAGAATTAGTGCTATGTTAGGACCGCCTTTCTCCCCCGGGCCAAGCCGAAGGGTCAGCTCAGCAGTTATAAAACTCAGCAGTAAGTATTGTGAGTCTGGGTGGGGGTGCGGGGGTCTTGTTTTAGAATGAGAGTGAATGAGAAAAGTACAGCTGCATGGTTTTAACAATGTGATGAAATGGCTGTGAGGTGCTATTGTGGTGCCCTTGGTCGGGGCGTGATGTTCTGGAAGCTGCTGAACGGGTTCTGGCATCAAGCCGGCTTGATACTCGTGATAAGTGTGTTTGTCAGGGCTATTTCGGAACGGTCCCCTTCCACCTTAATTTGGGACCTCACGTGATGTCAACATGAGCGTGGAGGTGATGGATGTAGCCTGTTCATGATGCATGTTTGTGAGCTCACCACCAGTGAAAATGGCATTCTTACATGTTTTGAAAAGAAAAAAACACCAATGCTGTATTTTAATGGTCCAGTTCGGATGCTTAATTTGTATTTAACTGACGTTCTCACTGATCCACTCATGCCCAAATATTTTTTTTTACCAAATAGAGTAGACACTCTTTCTTTTCCAAAACCATTTAGACTTGAGCTGATTTATCAAAGTATCTTTTGCAGCAGCTATTATGTTGCCCGATTTAAATGTCAGAAAACTCTCTGTCCGTGGATAAACAGGAAGAAGTCATATATGTCTCGTAATCTTTAGTTTCATGCGTATGTAACATTGTATTGCAGTGCAAGACAGCACTTTCTTTGACTTCAGTCGTGCTAAATGGATACAGCTGTGTTGTACTCTCTTTTACGTCTGTGGAACTTCAAATGACTCTGCCTAATAACAATAGTAGGAGTCAGTGACTTTACCCATTCAGCACAGGAACCTTTAACATATTATTATTTTGAACTAGAAGTTATTTACAGGCTGTTAAAGCATCTCCGTCTCAGTCCTGACGACCTCACACTATGCACATTTTTGTTCAATCCCTCAACTACCACACTTTATTCAAACTGTTGACCAATTAACAAGTTCCTCATGTGCAGGAAAACACAAAAATGTGGAGAGCATAGGGTCTATCGCACAGAGTCTCACAAACCTAATACAGACAAAAACATTGAAACCTTTTTTAATCTGATATGTACTAATGCTAGAACAAGCTGTTTGTGTTTGAACCACTTCATTTAAGAGATGCATCTAAAAGTATCCTGCTAAAACTACTCAACAGGAAGGAATACACAGCTAGCAGCATGAACACGCAAAGTGTGTGTGTTCTATCTTCTACGGCCTTGGATCAAACTGATTTTTTGCATATATTAACACTTACTGAAACCCCATCTATTCAATATCCGCATTTGTAGATAACGTATAGAAGCCATTAAAATTAAAATGTCTTACTCGGATTTGAAACGCACTTCATGCACCTTTCAAGGCAATATTATATAATGTATAAATGAAGCAGAAGTCTCATAGTGATTCGTGTGGTTCATGGATAAAAGCCACATTCCAGTCATAAACCTCCAGGTTCTGGGTTACTCTATTTTACCATGGATGTGGGACTCAGCACAGATGAATGGGACTCTGACCCTTGGTCAGCAGAGATTTGTGAACGCATCCCATCCCCCGGGGACACATTAACTGTTTGCCTTTGCCACGGCCCAGATGATTCATTGTGTTTCTGGGTCCTAGACCAGTGGTTAAATCTTGCTGGCCATTACCATTTTTACCCCGTAGCAGCTTCCCCTTGTGTTATAAACACTCTGGCTTGCCTCGGCATCCATGAGGCACTCAGTAGCTCCTTTAGTTTATCATATTATTCTCCGTGACACTCTAATCTCCATAAATATACTGAACTAAAATATGTTGGTCTGTAACTGTGTCATTTTAGAAATGTAGCAAGGCTTTGTTTATGCCCTAGCTATTTATCAATTGAGAATAATGGCATGGGAATTTACCGGCAGAACTTAGAATAACCCATGGATTAGAATGTAGTTCTGTAATGTAGATTGTGTTGTATATATATATATATTTTTTGCGTTTTGTCAGTGTAGGCTGTATTTGATCAGTGTCCAAGTTAGTTTGTGGAATGCCCTAACATTCACTAACCATTGGTGATATATCACACTGCTATTACACTGCAAATACTCCTGATCAAACCAAGACTTGCAACCTTATTTCTAGTCCAAGTGTCTTCTTGATCTTGTTTTGAGAATAATATACTATGTAAGAGCAGAAGAAGATTGCAAGTCTTGGTTAGATCAGGAGTTTTTGCCGCGTAAGTGCATCCCACTTATTATCTGTATTTTTTTAATTCAGCAAAATCACTGTTTTGCCGATATGACACATATAAGAGATTAAGAAATAGTACGAAATTGTACCATGTCTGCTCTAATTTGACAGGCAGACACTGTATGTAGTGTAGTGTGATGTTTGACTACAGCCATTGTCAAAAAGCTGAGCTCCTGTAGTTTCGCTCCTGTAGGGCTAAATGACATGTCTGTGACGTCAGTTGACAGACGCCCAAGCTGCCTAGTGTCATGCTGAGTGACTGGGGGGAAGGAAGCAACAACCCAACCCACCCCCTCAGGAGGAGCAAGGCCAATTATGCTCTTGGACCCCTGCTGTGGATGGCTGTGGCATCACCAGGGTTTACTGCTTAGGCGGCTGCACTTAAGCATGTTTTTATCCTGAAGGATTGTAAATGTACTCTGTTTTTAAGACACAATTAATGAAAAACGCTTATAATAAAAAAGAAATTATTAATAATAATAATAATAATAATAATAATAATATGTCAGAAATGTCTTTTGTGTCTGTTTGTGCCAAAAGTGTCTTTTGATTCTTCTGAGAAATGCTTCAGATAAACTAAACACACTGTTGGTTTGGTAAAAATCTTGGCGATGGATAGTTCCCACTGGAGTCCTCCCACATTTTTCAACCTAATTGCTCACTGTCACACCCACAGAAATGTGATGATTATCGCAGACAGTAATCTTGTCATGTAGTGAATACAGTGTTGTTGACTCCATATACAATGGATGCCTATCGAAATACACGCCATATTATTACTAGTTCTTCTTAGTACAATTTCCTTCGGGATAAAAAAAATTTTCTGATTCTGATTAGTAGTGGCTACTAAATAATTCTGTAGTTACTGTATAATGATTGGAAATGAGTGACTGAACAATAAGCCTTGAGTTAGACATGTTCTGTCTAACAGGATTTAAATAGAACCCCAGAAACTTAATCGAACAGCTGTATATGTGGTAAACTTCTCCAATATAATGGTAAAAATGCTAAAAAGACTCTTCCGAGCAGAGTGTTAAAGGTGCCAGGATGTGGGACAGTGAGTAATACACATGGCAATAACCACAAACATGGGATGGAATGAGTTCATGACAGATGCACTTTCTTTCTTCTTTCACTTTTACGTTCCAGTGCTTCAGTTTCCCTTCTAGGAACTTTGCAAGTATTTCAAAAAGGAGAAAATATATATAAAAGGAAGTGAAACCAGGTTTGCCACACTCAGAAGTGAAGGAGTGGGAATAGTCTAATTTGTACATCAGCAGATTTCTGTTCCTCTTTTGAGAGTAATCCGAGCGTAGAGGATGACCAGGTAGCTGCGCTTTGTGCTTTTCAGCCAGATCATCTCACTCTTATGAAACAAGGTTTAAGCCATCCAGGTCAGAGCTGTCTTGCCCAGTGCAACAGATACGTGTAAAGATGTTTTACGATCTGCTTCGGCCAAAATACCCCCAACGGAAATAACACCCAGAGGTTTTCTAATCTTACCTCAGCCCCTGGAGTTCAGAGGATGGTATTTTATGTGTAATAATAACCGTTCTAACCCCAGACCCCCTCCTGACTCTACTCAGAATAGCATTTTGCCAATTACCAGGACTGTGAATTTGTCCTTCTGAAGAAAACCAGAGGCAACACTGAACTGTTGAGCTCAGCTGCGTTGTAAATAATAAAATAATGAATCCACATTCGAGAAGACCAGGGGTGAGCTAATGTTTTTTCACCTCAAAGCTTTCTATTTACAGACATTCTGCAGAACTGCTGCAAATGTGTGATTGCGAGTAGCAGGCCTGTAGCAGGATTGTGGAGGGAGAAAATTTGGAGTGCCCTTTAGATTTGATTGGAAAGCCCTATTAGTAATTATGTTTCACTACAGCTGTAAATCCTTTTGCCTGCAATTTGATTACAGTTTTTACGAAAATGATTTGATGCACTATGACATCACAGATTCACTGATTTGATTAGATGCTTTTAATACAGTTGAACAAAAGGCTGACTATACAAATGTACCCAGAGGAACTATTTGCACACTGGTGCAAGCCATTTTTTTGTGAAAATCAGCCTATAGCCTAATGTAACATCTGGGGTGAAAAAAATGAAAACCCACTCCTTACAGCATTTGCAATAATGTACTATTGGTCTTTTGTTATTGTTTGTTCAAAAAAATGGACTTCTATACAGCTGAGCCACTGTAAATGAATAAGCTGCATATTATAAAGCATGTGCATTTTATGTAAAAAAAAAAATCCTAATTAGTGATTTCGGCTACCATTGATGACACGAGTGTTCAGGTGGGCACACCCTTTGTGTAATCTCCATAGAAAAGCACTGCCAATACAATGGTGTAGTCTAAAGCAGCTACATGAGTCCAAGGTGACAATGCCCAATGCCAAGTGTCGGCTGGAGAGGTGTAAAACCTCCCAAAACTGGGCTGGGGAGCAGTGGAACTGTGTTTCAAGCAGAAATGGAGCTCCATCCAGCAAATTTGGTATGAGTTGGGGTGATGCTTGTAATCCATAACTAATTATCCATGGTCTGTACTCGATCATACTAAGGCTCTTGTGGCTGAATGCAATCACATTTTTACAGCAAAGTTCTTGTGTAGTGAAAGTCATCCAAAAGAGTGGCCTTAAATTCGTATTAATAACACTGGTTTCGGAAAAAAAAACTTGGATGAGGAGGGATTTGAATAAACTTGCTGTGTTCCACAGGAATTATATATATTATATCAACAATGTTATTGACAGATAGGAGTAAATGAAGCATTCAAATGTTTCATTATTTATTATGCAAACTTTCCTATTCAAAATGTATATTTCCGCTATCACAGAGCATGTGCAGTTCTGTGTATTTAAAATCTCTCCTCATGGTATTTATGGCAGCCGGTGCCTTTGTTGGTTTGACTCAGACAGGAAACAGATGATAGGAGATCATCTGTTAAATTCAGGAGCTCAGGTGGGCTGAGCTACTTGCCGTGCCACACACACTGGAAAAACAGTCATCAGCCCCACACAGTCCTCACACATACACGCACACACTGTGTGCATACCCGTCAGGGTGTCAAGTAATGAGTATTTTTCAGCTGTGAAATATGTGTTTGAATTTTATGAGCTGAGGGCTATGCTTGGCTATGAAGCCAGTATTAATGATCTGTGTTGTTAGTGTTACTAATTTTAGCAAGAATGGTCCCTCAATTCTGTAATGTATTTCTCTTTTACTTGTCAGTTAAATGATAAATTCAGTTTTGTGGCTGAGCTGTTAAAAGGATTTTTTTTGCCTTATGGAAGATTTTCTCAAACAGTGAATTCCTGGTGAACTGGACCGGGTGAAGATCCAGTAAAAATAGATTCTGCTGGTGCCTCACTGAGTCTTGCTGATGTCTGGTTTGAGTTAGAGCAGCACTATATTGTATATGGGGACACATTTTAGCACTTAGAACTCAGTGTGTATTAGTAAAGTCTGATTTCATCAAATAATAAATAAATGCTACACACCTAAATGGCTGGTAAATTATGATTTCTGCTTGTTTGCATACAAAGGCCTTTTAGAAGCTTTGAATTTTGTACTGATTTTGTAGATAAGAGTGGGGCAGGCAGTGCATTGCTAATCTTGGCACTGCCTGTTCCACAGACTTCAGAATCATCAGAATTTTCTGCAGATTTTGCAATAGGAGACACTGCCAGTGTGTTGTGTTATTTACGACAGCCAGCAGTGCTGCAGCCCCTTGTTTCACAGTGGTTTCCTGTTTAAATGCCTGTGGTTTAAATTATATTGTGCTGCTTACAGAACCAAGTGGCTGCTTCAGTACTGTGACTGGACCGGCTTAGTATATCATGTATACACTCTATGGGCTCTATGGAGCTTGCTTTATTCACTGGGACACAGTCATCCTGGAAATGTCTTGGTGTGCTGAAGCATTACTATTGGCCTTTACTGTAAGCAAGGGGTCTAATACTAACCCTGACAAACAGGTTTGTCCCTATACTTTTGTCCATATTGGACTCGCATGTGCTTCCACTGTGTGCAGACCTGTTGGATTCATCCTAACAAAACTTGTGGAGTGTCTCTTTATTGGGATCACTTTATATACAGCAAGTTGCTGTTCTGAAACTGGAACAAAGGAGAACCAACAAAGAAGAACATCCCCTGTATTTATCCTCAACCAACTTCTTATATTCACACATACTGATTCTGTGTCTCATAACTGATACAGTAGCATGACTGCGGCAGTATACAGTGCTTTTCCATATGTAGAAGTATTTAAATAGAGTTACATTGCCTCATTGTCATCATTTTGAAATCAGGATATTGCATTTGTGTTGCATAAACTGATTTCTCGCTTGTGGAAATTTCAAATCTGCAGATCTGTCATGTAATGTGTATGCAGTGCTAACATCCAGCTGGACACAGTTTGATACATTTTTGGAAAACTTATTTGTTTCTAAATGTAGACTGCCAATCGGTCCAGTTTACATTCTGTAAACATGGGATTAATGCTAGAACTTCCTGATTAATCTGGGGTCTGTTACCGTCAGTAAGGGATAAATCATACTCACTTTCAATTTGTAGTACAATGTGGGTTATAAAAATGGCATCATTTTGGTATAGTTTGTAATGCTTGATATAATTTGTGCCTGTGAAGTCATGTGTGTATGCTTTATTTTTTTGCACCTGTTTTTAGTAAGTGCTGTAATTAGCCTCATAGCACCAGTGCTAAGCTACAGATTGAAACTTAAAGCACCCAGCTTGTCTTGGCTGAGGGTATACAGTTGGGGTGAGGGCTGAACTATAGTTTAAAACATTGTTAATTTAATTATCTGCAGCAAATTTTATAAGTTGATCTAGGGTCAAAGACACTGCTGTCCTGTTGGCCCAACTGCTGACACGACTACTAACCGTTTTTCTCCCCACACATACCGACACACAGGCTGTACACCTACAACAGAATCTCTAACCATGAAAAACTTTATTACTTACTCCACAGATAATCATGACAGCACTCACCGTCTTAATATGAGACTGCACCACATCTCTGGCGCCTACATGTGAGAGCATTTGGGAAAATGTATGTTCCATTTTTAAAGTCCTAAACATTACTTATTGGGTCCATCCATCAAATAACAGTGTGACATGGGATTTGGGATGGGGAGTAATTATGAAACAGCACTAAGAGGAGTTTGACTTTGTAAATGGCATTCCTAATGGTTTGCGATGGACTTTTATCTGTCTGCCGTGGTGGCCAATTCAGCGCATGACTATTGAAATATTAATTGAAGAAGCACAACAGAGATGCTTAGGATGATGTACAATATGGTATTGTATCAAATGATAGAAGTAAATGAGTAGTTCAGCAAAAATAATATTTACACTATGTTCCTGTTATGTCATTGGACATTCTTGTCATCCCGAGTTTGCTTCTTTATTTCTGGGGCTACAAACTGATGCAGATACCAATATAACACAAAAAGGGTGCATGGTGATATAGGAATCAGGTAAATGCTTAAAAAGTACTGACAGATGTTTAGATGGGGCTGATAAACATCAAACTGATGTTTGATGATATTTCTATTGTTCTCCAGAAAGGCAGACTGTGCTGTATCTGCATTCCGTGCATTTGTAAAGCTCTACCAAGAAGTGAGAGATCTCTCTGTACTGATAAGTCAGGAAAGTGTGTACTTTTTTAATAAAGGGGACCTATATGCAAAACTCACTTTTAAAAAAACTAGTTATAATAGGTCTATTGGCTATACAAACATGTTCATGAAGTTCTGTGCACAAAATCACTCTCAAATAAAGAGATATCACCAGCTTTATTCTTCACAGTTTTGGTCCCTTTCAAAACGAGTCGTTTCAGGGCTCTCTCCCTTTTATGCATGCTTAAACTGTGCGTTTAAATTCTGGATTTTACACATTAGAATCAAAGTCTTTACTGTTTCTTTCTTTATTTATTTCCTTACTTCCCTTCAATCTGTGACAGTGGTCCTAGTCTGTATGGTGAAGGGAGGGAGAAAGAGTGAGAGACACACTTGGTGAGCAAAAGTATTGGGGCACACATGAAAAAGGTAGAAAACAGAGGCGATATACAATCCTACATGTTCGAACCCGAGTTGGACCCAGAGCAAAATGAACGCAACACTTCATGTGGGACTTGTCTTTGCTGGTAGACATTGCTCATAAAAGTAGCAGAATAAATGTTGGCTCTTAAACTAATCTAGTTTTGGGGTGCAGCAGGACTTGCCCTACAGTATATTTCCACAACACACATTTTACTCTGTGATTGGTGTATTTTTATGGCAATTTATTTGTTTTAACTAAGAGCAGAGGTTGTTTCATTGTGTTTTAAGTGAGTTTTGGGGGCTATTGGCCAGCTGGGCTGAACTTTTAAAATTGGGAGCTGCAGAGACCCAAGATGGCCACTGAAAGGGGTGACAAGCAACAGGCTAGTGAGTGGGGACTCGTGACATCACATATGGTCCTCTGTCCAAACGGCTCATTTTGAAAGGGCCTGTGAAGACTAGAACTGGTCAGATCTCTTTATGTTAGAGCGAGTTTGTGCAAAGAACATCATGAACTTGTATGGCCCATAGATCTATTAAACTAAATTGAGCTATGCATAATATGTCCCCTTTAATGATTAATGTCATCATTGGATAATAGGAAAGGAACCCAGATGTTGGCATTGTTAAACTAGTTCCCAAATTTGATGCATGCTCTGCTGGAAAACGCTGTCTGAAGCCACATAAGTAAGTGTATTAGAGTTTATTTAACATCTGGACATAGTTTGAGGCAAACATGTTGGTGTCGGTAAAGTTCCATTACATGCTTGTTATGTTGGCACTGTAGCTCCGGTGCACCTGTTATTAGTCCTACAGGTGGAACATTTGCATTGTTACAGCAGCAAAATGGACAGAACAGAAGAAAAAACAGCAGCAGCGTAAACAATAGAATACAAATATTAACAGCATACTAGGGCTGTGCGATTTGGCCTAAAATCAAAATCACGATTACTTGAAAATTTTAACTGGATTACGATTAATGAACAATTATTTTCTTTATTTCTTTATTTATTTTTGCCTTCATAGTTCACTGACAAATTTTGTACAATAAATATGCTCACACATTACAAGTGAGAGACA
>JBBMFX010000001.1:36416021-36426860 GCA_037832545.1 Rhabdalestes septentrionalis
ATTAAAAATAGCGACTCCACATGTGGTCGTGTGTTTTTAAAGGGAAAGTACTTGTAATAATTGACCTGGAAATTTTTTATCGATTAAAGGTTCTGATTGTCGATTTCGATTACTTTACGATAAATTGCCCAGCCCTACAGCATACACTATACAAATATTATATCAATATAAATTGTTTGTTTGTGTATATGAATTAATATGTGTGTATGTACACTATGTACACGAATGTGAGCTTCACACATTATCATGTCTGTGTTCACATATTTACACATGGACTATCCAAACATATTCAGAAATAGAGTCAGATCTCCATGTTTCACACGTACTGATGGATTAATGAACGATTGAACATAGAACAACTGCATAATTTATTGGAAAGGAGCATTGCTGGCTCCCTTCAACTGGATTCAGTGCAGTGCTGTGTTCAGTAAAATTCACTGTATTCATTGTTTTATCAATATATATATATTTATTTATTTTTTTATTAATTAATTTTAAAAAATGTACATGACATTATTTTTTTTAAAGCAGTACTTATTAAAGCTCAGAGAAATGTCATTTGTGCACTCATACATTGTGAAAATACGTATCACGCAGCTATGTGAAACATTGTACCATTATCTCATAAACTAACGTAGAGCTTGACATCTTCTCCTGCAGGTCCAGCTGGCCATCGGCAGAATGGACCGGTGACAGATGACACAGATGCCCAGAGGAGGTGAGCAGACTCTTATGCCACTTAAGAATAAATCTTCAGTTTCAAACACTCAGAGCCTGATAGAACTCAGTAGAAACACATGGGCATGAAATGTCGCACAAAACAATAATTTTGACTGGAAAGTGTGGCTTAACTGTTTTAAGACTGGGTCATCAGTGAGGCTCAGGTCTCCAGTGTCCCCATATATCTCCCCTTAATTACAGCAGATTAACACACAGCCTGCAAACACATACTTCTGATTGCAAGACGTCTGAGCTTGGATCAGACTTCTCCTGGCTTTACTTTGTTTGCATAGAAATTCAGAGCTATTAAGAGGCACCTAATCTCATAGAGATACAAAATAAGTGTCTTTAAATGTTCTAAAGCCCTCACTGTAGAGCCGACAAGACCAGTAACACTACGGATCCAAATTCCACTATCCAGTGACAGCTAATGGAATATGAGCTCCCTGTTTGACTCTTAGTTCTGTCATGGTTTCTTCCTTATGCTCCTTGTGGAGCCACTGTTATCCTTGGCTTGCTTACTGTGGGCCTGCTCCCATATTTCTCTAAAGCTGCTTTGTGACGATGTCTGTTATAAAAAGAGCTATAAAACTAAAGCTGAACTGAAGTGAATCCCTCTGACTAGTTGCTGGTGATTTAAGATGCATTTAATTCAGCCCATGTAAGTAAACGCTCATATTATCATTTAGCATTTGTTGGTCTGCCCTGAGGTTTAGGAACACAGACCTCGTCCCATTGAAGATGCTATTAGGTCTGCCCTCTAGTGTCTGGAAGAGGTATTACTCTACCGAATAACTGGGACCAGCTCAACCAAGCTTTCTGCAATCTGCTGAGCATGACGGCAAGAAAGGACACGCACCCAAACATATTTGTGCCCAAAGATTTGGGAGATCTGTTGTTGATTATTGTGTGGAAGAACACCTCTTACAGAGACTGTTTCATTGCTGTGGTAAAGCGTTGCTGTAGAAGGACCAAACATACCGGGAGCTTGCCATGTTCTCAAAATCTTTGTTTTATAGGCATTTCACACATAAGACATATGCACGTACCTCATAGTATACACACAAGTTGTATGCAGATAATAGTATACAGATAAACATTGTCTGTATAATTAACTATTGCAAGTGGTTAAGACATTTCTTTACAATGCACCCTCTATGGACAAAAGTATTCGGACAATTGACCATTACAGCAATGGGGACTTTAATGACACTGCATTGAAATACATAGACATATGGAGTTGGTCGTCCCTTTGCATCTGGGACAGTTTCCACTCCTCTTGGAAGGCTTTCCACAAGATTTAGGAGTTTCTTTGGGAATTAGGTCAGCCTAAGCATGGAAGTGTGTCCGTGAAAGTTATAGACAATCCAGGTATCGAAATGTAGTTAGAAAATAACTGAAGTTTGTGAGGAGGACCATGTTTGAAGTTTCTTCAAATTTTAACATCCTATAAAGTTCCGTCTTTACGATTCCCATGTTAATTTTTTGCCACCTCCCCATCTCCTCTGTGTTCCTCAGTCCTCTACCAGCCTTGCCTGTGTACATTTAAAGGCAGTCAGACCCTCTAGCTTAAGCACATTCCCCACAAAATCTGCTTGTTAGTAGAATGTCAAGGCGACTTGTCCTGTGGTTTAGTAATGAAGACTTTCCTGCACACTCTGTTTAGAATGATGAAGCCCCTTATACCACCACATTGTGCAGACGCCCTGATTTACTGCTTGACAAATGAATGAGAACACATCCTCTTAACATACTGCAACCTCATGTGTTCTGGGCTGATCGAGTAGCGAGACGATCACAAAAATCAATGCAGCTGAGGTGAATGAGAGACAGACTGCTGTCCAATTATTCAGGTCTCGTTCGCACATTTACTGTCACTCTGCTGCAAATAGGGCTTGTGCAGTACAACTCAACTCAACTGCTTAATATACTCTCTGCATGTTATTGAAAGTTATTTCTTATCTTCTTATCTCATCTTTATTACTATTATTGTTGTTGTTGCTGTTGTGATTATAGCTGTATTTTGGTGCCTCTTTTTCTCATACAGTTTTTGAATAATTGCATGTTTCCAATGTGAAAATGTCCAGTAGTAGCCCCAACAATGTACAGTCCTAGAGTTTAGGTCAGTTGATCAGTATAAAAAAGCAGTTTTTGACGTCAAGACACTAAAGTTATGGTCAATTATGATTTTTTTTTTAAAGTGTCACTCTTAGTTGTGGTTTAATTACAAATAATCAGCGTGTGAATGCAGCTACATGAGCGGGTGAAACTGGGTTTAACCGCTTCACTCCACACATTTTCAGTCATCCTTAACCATAAATGGCTTGTTAAGAGTCAGCAAGTTAATGTACCCTCAGTGCTTCAGAGTGAAGTGTAGAGGTTCACAAGAGGCACCAGTGAAAATCAACACTGTAGATTTTTATTTATTTTTTTGCCATAAAACCAATGTTAGGATCTATAGCAACTATGTAAATGCACTTCACATTTTCTACAGAAATGCAATCTAGTATTACCATTGCTCTTTAGCTTTAGACAACCTAGCCCCTACCTCCACAACCTACTTAATCCGATAACAGATTACAAAATATTTGATCATTTTCAGTGAAAATATCTGCAGTGTTTTTTATTTCCCCGGAGGCTATGAGGATATGTGGCCAGGTATAAATGGAATTAGGACAAATATTTTCTTAATGTAATCACACATATAAGCGACCTGCATGAACAAGAGCATACAGTATCTGTCTTTGTGTAACATTTATCATTTTTCTATAGGCAGATGATGGAGCAGCATCAGATGCAGCTGGAAAGGGAGCGACGGACATCTGGCTCAGCAGGTAAATAGTTTACTCTCACACATACACACACACACACACACACACACACACAGTTATGTAACCATTTTCTATCAGCGAGACACATCCCATTCCACCAGGAGTGAACTCTATTCTAGGCTATTCTAGAGGAGGCTTGACGTGCAGCACATCACACGGACAGAATTTGGCGCCCCACCCAAAGGTGTTCAGACCACCTCTCACTTATTCACTCATTCACAATCTCTTTTTCTTTCTATCTCTCACTCTCTGCTCTTGCTCTCTGCTCATGTATCAGTCCAGCTCAGACAGACCACTCCCATAACTCCATACACATTCTCGTGCAAGTTCCGTCTGCCAGCTGGGACATAATACATGCCACATACAAACGTGCATGGAGTTCATTTAGTGCCAAAGCTTTGAACAAATTAAAATAAACATGGAAGCAAAATATTAAGTGTGAAAATAAAAATATATGTTGCAAATATTTCAAAATCGTTCAATAAAGAAGAAAGTGAGTTTGGAGAGTCAGATCTTCTGACCTGTACCATCCCATGAATTTTAGAACGCCACTTGACACGTCAGAGGAAATTTTACCAAGTGCAGTTACAGCATTAATTGCACTGGAATGCAACCCAAATGCCTGGACTTCCTGAAGTCGTTGACATTACTGTGATTTAAGTGCTGTGAAATTACATGATTTATTATAGTTATGGCACATCCACTGAATTATTCTTGGCATCGTGAGTGATCTCTGTTCATTTTTTATGAGCTTAAGCTTTGAAAAGCTGCTCTCAGTGGTGGACACTCTAACTGGAGAGCCATAGAGGTTCTGAGTGCCACCTCGGGGTTTGATTAAACTTTAATTGAACTGCATTTTCTTTTCATGCAGAAATTTCAGGAATTTCTGAAACACCCACACACACACACATATTTAACTTTTCTTGAAGGTTATCTTGTGTTTCTTCAGATGTTTATATGATGCATCAGACTTCAGTGTTACATGAGGGAACCTGTAGTTAAGATCATGACATCACCAAAGACACCTCAAAACATTTGGCACAATTATGGTACATGTTTTAGATTTAAAGCGTATTGTGGTACAGTTGGGCTCAGGGGTCACTGCAGAGTGTGAGGAAGTTTACTCTGTGTGCTGCAGTGTGGTGTGTTCATGCGTGACTATAGGGGCACTTTATTTATCTTAAAAAAAATAAGGACAACAAAAGACTTGAATGGGTTTGACTTTAATAATATGAGTAGGAAATGACAGGGTGTTTACAAAAACAGGCATGCCACTGTCACCAAAGCAAAGACTGCAATTGTTTGCATAAAATTGGAATCATAAGATGGTGGCATATTGGTGAGTAGGTTGAAGAATAGTAAAGAGTAGATTCCTGGCTGTTGCAGCAGAGAGATTCTGCAGGGTGCTCTGGTTTCCTTCCACAGTCCAGAGACATGAATTTCAGGTTAAACTGACCCTAGGTGTGAATGTATTTGTCTATGATCCTGCCTGAAGTCGGACTGGTGTCTAGGGTGTTTCTCTCCCTTTTGCCACTAACTGTTAAATCAGGCCCCAGCACCCCCAGGACCCTGCTATGCAAGCAGTCACAACACTCCAAATATTCATAAAGGGATTCCCTTTCCTTTGAAAAATTTGATTTATTCCAAATTATACATATGTGCAATGTGTATTTTTACACTGTGACACTCAATATTCTGCTTGCTTTGGCACCAAATTCACCTCATACACGTGGCACATGCTCGCATTTCACGTCTATTTTTTCATGGCAGAACTTTCGTTACTCTTTTTTGATTTTCATCACTGTCCCTTTTCTCTCTTTTTGTTTGTTGCTTGTTTCCATACCTCCCTCTCTGTCTCTCTCTGTCTCTCTCTCTCTCTCTCTCTCTCTGTCTCACTGTGCGTCAGTCTCCACCCTTCAGTTTAAAGTGTCTGCCTCTCAGTCTGATGCCCTGCCTGCAGAATACAGGCAGTATCGCGCCAACACTCTCCCCCCATCCTACACTCGCCTGAATCCCTCCCCTCCCTCCACCTCCTCCCCGTCCTGTTCCCCTCAGGAGCGAGAGAGCAGCTATCGCACGATGGACTCCTCCGCTCAGAAAAAGGCTCAGCAGCTCTCTCAGCTGTCCACCTCCCTGGCCTCAGCCTTCTCCCCCGTGCAGCAGGGGGGCGCTCCTCCGCCGTCCCGCAACGTGCGGCAGATCCCCCTCTCTCCCCCCACCGCTCCCCGTCAGCCGGACTCCAAACACGGCACGTGGTCCTCTGTCCACATGTATGCCCCACTGCCCACATCATCGCCCCCTGTGGTCATGCCCGTACCCCTCAAGCAGAATGTGTCACCTGTGGCTCACCCTTTGCCGCCCGTCAACAACGGCCGCTCCAAAGCGCCAGCCTACTTCGACCCCGTCCCGCTTCCACAGCAGGCTCCCTCCAGCCGGTCGGAGGACTGCTACCCCTTCCAGGCCCCGCCTCCACAGGCTGCACCTCACCAGGCCCCGCCTCCCCAGACCACCTCCTTATCTGGGGCTCCTCCTCACCCACACTGCTACCAGCAAGAGCCCTCCTACCCTTCCTACTGCGAGGCTGCCTCCCTGCCTCCCCTCATTGGTCAGCATCAAGTCCAAGGCCACCAGCAGCAGTTCAGCTCTTTTCACCAACAGCCACAGTATCAGGCCACGCCCCCCACTGACACCACGCCTCCCTCTTCTACCTCTGTTTTTGAGGGGCCCTCAACACCCCTGTCTGTCTCACAGGCTTCCAGTAAGTATCAAAGATGTCACTCAATCGGTAGTAGTAATCAGAGCAATTAAAATGGCCATCTTTTCTCTTGACAGTGTTTTGATGTATTTTTTTCATAGTTTGAGACTTTAGGCACAGGTGTGGATAAGAGTCAATTCATATTAACATTACTATTTTGAAAACTTGTGTTATTTTTCTATTAATACTTACATATGGAAGTCTGAAATATTCCTTTTAACTTCAGCATAATAATGCTGTTGGTGGAGTTTGGGAAATATATAAATATATTTATATAAATATATTTATATAAAATATATACAAAAACAATTAATTAAAAATAGGCCACGTTTTGCCGTTCATCTGAGGATCAGTGTCTGTATGATCCTTTCATTTTTTGCCATCCAACAACATAATACAGTTGAAATTATATTACAGCACATTCTGTTGTACTGTATAGACAACATGTTGCAAGGGGGCAGACCCTCAGATGAATATTGATGAGTCCCATGCTACTGCATACTTAATGCATGTGCCTCTGCAGGTCCAACCTTCACACATCGAGTGCAGCTGTTGCACCAAGCAGGACTAATGACAAACTGATTTTACGCATTTTTTGAAGAATGCCAGTGCAGTTTTTGTGCCTTGACCCAGATAGAAATACCAGCTCAGCTGCAGGGCATGCTGTTCATTCGTTTGTTTGGTCTTCTCTATTGCAGCACTTTGTCATGTAAACATCTACTGACACTCCCAAAGCTTTCAACAGGATGGTGTGATTATCTAAGCTGCTCTTTAAGATTCAGCTGTTGTCTTTGCTGCTCTTCTGTACAGTGATTCAACTGAGATAAACATTATTATTCTTGCCTGTCCACTCTGGAAACTGTTCACAGCAGGACCACAGTTTTGTATAATTTTGTTTTGCTAGAATGGCAGTTTACACAGTTTTCCCAACAGCACAAATATAGTTAATCAGCTGAAACATTAGCTTCTTTACTGGAGCTCCGCCACTAACAGAAGTTCATAGCCTGTGATTATTAGTGTACAAACGGCCTACATTTAAACACACTTATTTTAAACTGAGAGTTGTAATTCACTGACTTGCTTTTGGCATTCTGTGTTGGACAAGACTACACTGTGTCACTGGAAACAGTCGCAGTGCACATTGTGCAGTATTTTGAATCCATTTTCATGGGTGTATATTATACAGTGTGTCATGTGATGTCAGAAATGACATTAGTTCACCTAAGATTACCTCACATTTCACATAGTTTAAAACAAGTGTGTTATCATTTAGGCATGCAGTTTGCACAGAGCCAAGGTAGAAG
Organism: Rhabdalestes septentrionalis; assembly: GCA_037832545.1. Lineage (NCBI taxonomy): Eukaryota > Metazoa > Chordata > Actinopteri > Characiformes > Alestidae > Rhabdalestes > Rhabdalestes septentrionalis. Next base: position 36,423,632 of record JBBMFX010000001.1, read on the forward strand.
ATCTAAAAAAACAAAAGAAGGAAGGGCATGAATTTGCTTTATTCCTTTACAATGGACCAAAAATATATGCATTCTTCTGTGTAAAACCTCTACATTGATGACTCTTCTTCTGTAACAGGTCCTCCCCTTCCTCCAGGACATCCCTCCATGCTCTCCTCCACTCCGCCTCTTCATCCCCCTGTTGCACCTATGGCTGGTCCACCGGCTCCACCTCCCCCACCTGGACCTCCTCCCCCAGCCGCCGCACCGCCTCCTACCCCGCCTCCTCTACCAGCTGGTGTTGCTGCACCTTCCGGCCTCGCTGCAGCTCTGGCTGGGGCCAAACTCCGCAAAGTTCAGCGCGTGAGTGACTGAGTCGGGTTAGAAGCCACCATATTTGGGGCTTGTTTTATCAGACACAAGGGATGAAGTTCAGTTCCAGGGACTGTAAAACTGATCGTGAAATGTCAGAGGAGCTGATAGGCATGCTCATGGACTGTGATGTCACTAATTGAATATTTTTATGGGCTATTATAGGCTATATTATAGGCTATTTTTATTCTGGACATTTCCATTACATGATAGCAAAGACCTTAGAATGAACACGGCAGGCTTCATATGTGTATCTGCAGTGGAAATAACTCTCACATTTTAAAGGGGGATTGAAAAAAATGCTACGAGGTATTCCAAAAAAAATTATTTCCCAAATGAAGATATCAAAAGGTTTTTCTACTTTAAGTTTTAAAAATGATATCATCCAAATTGTGGGCTTAATAGCTGATAAACTTTGGAGGTTTTCCATCACTCGCACTAACATGTCAGTCAAAATTCCTTCAATTTCTTCTTGAAAAACCTACTTTAGTTGGTCCTAGAACCGAGGATGATGTTTGAAAACCTCAGCTTTGGGGCACCACAGAAAAAAAATCACAGGGACTTAAATCAGGTGAGTGTGGTGGCCATGGAACTGCCTCACATGAGAAACCACTTGACATCTCCTGCAAAATATAACGTGTGATGGCGTGAAGGTGTGAAGGCCACCATTTAGGCCAGGGGCGGGCAAACTAAGGCCCGTGGGCCACGTCCGGCCCGTTGGTCTTTTTAATCCGGCCCGCCGAAGATCGGTCTCTCATCCGTGTCTCCGCCGTGAAGACGCAGGGCGGAGCCGAGCACGCAGAGTGAAGTAAAAATATGCGTTTGTGCCGTGAATACCACATATGCTGATGCGTACAGGCATGCTAGAGTTTAGATCGGGTCAAAAAATAAGACCCGACCCGAGCCCGTTGTGTCTGAGGCCAGCCCGGCCCGACACAGTAACTGTAATTATAACACATGTTCTCAACTGTGGGTGCGTTCGTAAACTCACACTCTGAGCTCCGAGACACTCATATTTTAGCCTAGCTTTGCAAATATGAATGCTTTGTGTGTTGATAAACCTGTAGATTGTTTAACAGTTTACTTTTAGATTGTTTTACATTTGCTCTTAGATTGATTTACAGTTTACTTTTATAGCAATGTATGGAATTAATATTTGTATTGTTGGCTGTTTTTTTTTCTTATTATGATGTTTGTTATTGACACACATTGAGTGTTGTTTCCTTCCTACTTTAATGGAATTATTTTCCTCTTCAACCTACACCACAATTAAAATATTTACATAAGTATATTGATGGAATATTCTTATACTTCTGAGTATTATTAGCAGCTTATCAAAATATAAATTTACTGCTTTTTACAATGGGATAAAACTAATATAAAGCTTAATTATGTTCAAGTTATCGTCGGTTCGGCCCTCCAGCAAAGTTAAGATGTTTCATGTGGCCCCCTGTAGAAATTAATTGCCCAGCCCTGATTTAGGTGATATAACGTTAAAATGTAAAGGAAAAAAACGTATATATATATATATTTGGGAACTAAATTTTTTTTTGTGATACCTCATAGCATTTTTTTCCATTCCCCCTTTGATATGTGGGCGTTATTTCTGCCACACCCTGTGTAAAGGGGTCATTTGTCTGACGAACTTATCCAGAGCGACTTTCAGTCAGTAGTTACAGGGGCAGTCCCACTGGAGCAAGTAAGGGTTACGTGTCTTGCTCAAGCACACAATGGTAGAAAGCGGCAGGGTTTGAACCTACAACTTTGTGGTCATCGGGTTCACAGGCAAGTGTTTTACCCATTAGGCTGCTACTACCATCTGTGTAAATGTGTTTTCTCTGCAAAAGGCACATTTCTTCTCAGGGAAAATATGTATTCAGTTCCTATCTGTTGACAGAAATGTGGTGTTTACAAGAGTTAATATTTCTTTGTTTAGTTTGGAAGCTATTGCCCCTGTGCTGCCTGAACATGCCGTATCAGTAGGTGCAGCTTTAGCGTTGTTTGCACTCTTATTGGGAGTGTCCACTGCGTAGGCAGGTGAACATACAACTCAGTACCACTGGGGTGTAAAATTTTATTGCTCTGCTCTGATGTGAGCTGACATCATGTCTTTAAACCCTGCAGCCTGAGGAGAGCAGTGCCAAGAATGATGCCAACCGCTCCAGCGGGGGCAGTGGAGGAGGAGAGGGGCTTATGCAGGAGATGAACGCCCTCTTAGCACGAAGGTCAGACCATTTCAATTCTTCATTTGTAGTATTAAGTATATATATTTAATATTAATTTTTTTACCATTTGTCAATGGTAATATTTAATATTCATATTATAACAGGATTTATATAGAATATTAATCCATTTTCTACCCCTTTATCCCACACTTGGGGTCAGGGGGGGGGGAACTGGAGCCTATCCCATTTACTATGGGCAAAGGCGGGGTACACCCTGGACAGTCGCCAGCACGTCGCAGGGCCACACACTCAGGGGCAATTTAGTGTGCTCAATTAACCTATCCCCAATCACGCATGTTTTTGGCTGTGGGAGGAAACCCAGGCGGGCAACATGCAAACTCCACACAGAAAGACCCTGTGCCCGACCCGGGAGTCGAACCCAGGGCCTTCTTGCTGTGAGGCAACAGCACTAACCCCTGCGCCACTGTGCCACCTAAATATGTACAGTACAGGCCAAAATATTTGGACACACCTTTTCATTCAATTAATTAATTTATTTTCATGACCATTTACATTGGTAGATTCTCACTGAAGGCATCAAAACTATGAATGAACACATGTAGAGTTCTGTACTTAAAAAAAAAGGTGAAATAACTGAAAACATGTTTTATATTCTAGTTTCTTCACCCTTTGCTCTGATTACTGCTTTGCAC
>JBBMFX010000001.1:36426960-36442097 GCA_037832545.1 Rhabdalestes septentrionalis
GAGAGAGTTGTGTGTGTGTTTGCGGGAGTTTATCCATACTTCTGTCTTTTATAATTAGGCGATGAAGTACCGGGTTCGGTACCCGTCCCTATTCCTCCCGCATTGACGTCATCAATTGTGATCGGTTCCTAAGATTGGCGAGTGTAACGAGTCCCGATCGAGTCCTAAAGTCTGATTATCGGTCGGTCCGCCGATCGATCGGAGCATCACTATTAAAAAGTGTTTTTTTATTATTTTGCTGTAATCCTTAATTTTTTAGATTGTGCCTGCCTCAGATACATCATCAGTTTTTCATACAGTATTTACATCTCCCACTTGAGCTCCAGCTGGGGGAAATAATAACATTACCCAATAATATAATATTTCACCTCAAGCTTCCACCACCCCCACTTAGCACAGAACAAAATACTGAGCTAACTGATACCTTTTCACATAAATATGTTACAAAAAATGCTTTTTCAGTTTTTCAAAAGATGTTTCTATTATTAGTGAATGTATCAAAATAATAATACACTAAATGGACAAAAGTATTGGGATGCCTGACCATTATACCAACAGAGACTTTAATGAAACTGCATTTCAATCCACTGACTTAATATTGAATCGGTCCACGCTTTTGCAGTTATAACAGCTTTCACTCTCCTTGGAAGCCTTTTCATAAGACTTTTGATGTTCTTTTGGAATTTGTGCACATTCAATCTGTAGATAATTTATGAGGTCAGGAACGTTGAACGAGAAGATCTGGCTCATGATCTCCGTTCCAGTTAATTCCTACGGCGTTGGGTCAGGGCTCTGTGCGGGCCAGTCAACTTTTTCCACACCGAAACTCATCCAGGCATGTCTTTATGGACCCTGCTTTGTACACTGGGACACTGGGCCATGCTGGCACAGAAAGCGTTCTTTCCCAAACTCTGTATACAAATTTGGAAGCATGCCGTTGTCCAAAATGTCTTGGTTGGCTGAAGCATGAAGATTGGAAGTAATGGGCCCCCTGAGTTCAGTAATTAAGAGGTGTGCCCCAATACATTTGCCCATGTAGTGTATATCTAATCAGTGTTTAATCTAAGTTTAAAAGATGTTCTGAATTAATCCAGTGAGGAGATTTACTCCCAGGTACACACCTGATTGTCAGCTGTGTTTTACACGATTGCTTCTCCTCTTGCCTTTAGGAGGAAAGCTTCAGAGAAGCCAGAAGAAGGTCAAAATGTAAGTGCTTTCTTAGAACAGCTTTTAATCACTTTGTCACATGCATTCTCATTTTTTGAATGATACCAGAGACTTTATGTACAACATTTTTGTGCTTTTTTTGCAGGAAGAGGCTAACGGCTCACCTGCCTCACGTGGATCAGGTCAGTAGAACTCAGTAGACACTACAGCTGGGGGCGGCCTGTAGAAGAGAGGCTTTCTGACCTGTCTGGGATTTATTTACCGATTTTAAGAAACACAAGTTGAATGGTGAGAGAGAAACACTGAGGTTCATACTGGGTGCAAAATGGGCATGTTTTGAGATCAGACTCAGACTTTATCTTCTTTTAGTATTTCCTGGTTAATACAAAAGGCCATTGACAGAGTCTGGGATTGTGGGAACCTGGGACATCTCACAGATGAGAAGGTAGAGAACAGATGCCCTTCAAAAGAAGAACGGACCAAAACAATCTAAAATATGTGCTTTTATAAATAGCAAAATTAATATGAACTAACATTTCAAGACTGTAGAATCAGATGCATTTGAACTGATGAATTATCTTTGTGCTGCTTTAGACTTTTTAGTTGTATTAGTAAATCAATTGTTTCATGGAAGCCCCTCACAATTATCCTTATATTGGTGACAGCTTCTAACCATGACCATTGCACCAACACTACATTCAAACACATAGATTTTAATATGAATAGAGCATTACTGAGGTCAGACACTGATGTTGGACAAGAAGTTCTGGCTCACGATCTCCTTTCCAGTTCATACCAAAAGTGCTGGATGGGGTTAAAGTCAGGGCTCTGTGCGGGCCAGTCAAGTTTGACACTCATCCAGACGTGTTTATGGAGCTTGCTTTGTGCAATGGGGTATAGAAAAGGTTCTTCCCCAACTGTGTAGACCTAGCCCAAACCCTGAAAAACAGGTGTGTCCCAATACTTTTTATCAGATAATGTATTTTCAAATAAATATATAGATATTATTGTTATAAAACAAGGAATGACATTTACAAACCTGTGAAATATGTTGAGTATAAAGTCACAGAAACATGAATGGTGTGGGTGTGCCTTTCAGCAGGGTATTTGTAAAAAAAAAACTGCCCTGACTAAATGTAAGCTGTCCATTATTAATTTCACAAAGGGATCTGAGACAAAATGTATTTTAAATACTGGCAGACATAAACTGATCACAGATATCAAGCGTAAATGCACTAAAAATACTGTAATTTTGGCCTCATGGCCATTTTTCCAACATTGTAGAGAAATGTTGATTTCATATTTTTGGAGAATGTTTTAGTTCCCAGCTAGAAATATTTTGGAATTTCTCTAACAGCATTCTGTGGAAAACCAAAGATTCACTGAAGACTTAAGGCAGCTCGGTGCCTCATTACTGATGGACAAACTTCATCTGTAAACATTCATCTTTCGGTTCTCCATGTGCCTTCATTCCTTCCTAATTCCATTACAGTCAGATTGATGAAATTCTTGTAAATGAAATTTATTCACAGATGCTGTGAAGAAGCCATGGGAACGAGCAAACTCTTCAGACAAATCCTCTGCTGGGTCAAGGTCGGTGTTACAGTGTGGATGGAACATACCGTTTTGATATGAATTACTTAGTTCTCATGTCGCTTGGTAATTACATTTTCTCTTTAACATATTGTTGGAGAAGTCCACTGTTTCCATTTCCATTTAAAAGAAAGGGTCCAATTGAACGTCTCTCTCAAGCTTTATGCGAATCAATGGACACATCACAGTATTAGACATAAAACTGTTTGGCTACATGCGTCTGTATCTATTGGTGGATCTTATCGATGGCCTGCTTAAGAAAATAAAATGCAATCAGCTGGAGGCTGGAGAGACCGAACAAAGCGAGTCCTTATCTCTCTCTGGGTATGGAGGCAGTGGGTTTGCCGAATCGAGGACTCTGATAGTGTGTGCAAATATTGATGAACTGTCACGGTGGACTGTAGGTCCCAGCAGGAAATCAAACAAAATATCCTCATCCATGGTTGCATTATAGTCTAATATCTGATCTTTTTTACCTTTTTGCGCCGGTGTTATACTCGTTTTTGTTTTCAGGCCAGGGTTAAACCTGTCATTTTCTGTTAATTGGCACTGCGAGATCTAGAGCCAGATCTCAGGTCCAGCTGATGTGTCCATGTTTTACTCTCATATTCAAACTCACTGGTCAGACAGGAGGTTAGGGAACTAGACACTGAAAAGAAAACCTTAGAATTAATTTCTTTCACATGGAAGACTTTTCCAGGCATAATCCCATAATATCTTCATTCATTTTCATTTTTCTACTTGTGTAGAAAAATACCAAGGAGTTTACAAGAATGTTTCTTGCTACATGCAGCTTGTGACCCTAGTTTGGTCCCCATATAAATGATCTCCAATAGTAAAGAACACATCAGTATGTGGATTTTCAGCTCAGACCTCACAGCAGCTCAGTTAATGGGCAGTTAATGTAAGCCGGGCATGAACAGACATGCCAGCTCACACTGAAAAGACAGGTGGAATGCTAGGTCATGAGCTTTACTGCATCGGATCTGAATTAGTCCTTTTATTTAATGTCACAAAATGACATTGCTGCTGACTTTGCAGGGTGAGACCAATTGGCAGCACCAGTGATGCAGAGTCAGGAGAATTTGACAGAATGAAACAGGTAAATTATTAAGTGTAAAATTATTCATGCTATAAAGATTTGACCATTTTTCATAAAAGAATTGCTGTGATCATCAAAATGTCAGTCATTGATTTTGTTTCTTGAAAACACCAGCTGTCCTTTACATTTCAGAAGGAAACATAAAATAGAAAGTAACTTAGCTTACTCAGGATATTGTCATTAACAAACACTATTCAAAAAAGAGTTTTTCGTTGATTTTATATGAAGATTGTATGTCTGGGACTCTGTAATAGGCTCGTTGGTAACAAAATCGAATGCATTTCTTTTTTTCTTTTTCTAAATAGGAGATCTTGGAGGAGGTGGTCCGTGAATTGCATAAAGTCAAAGATGAGATCATTGATGGTGAGAATGAACACATGTTGGTGAATAGATGTTAAGTAAATTTAGCTCAGTTTCAACAATCATCTTTATTTTTCTTTCCTTTAGCCATTAGAAGAGAACTCACTAGGATGGGCACTACATAGTGTTTACAAGCATCGTGACACTGGAAGGTTCTCGTGGGAAGTTCAAGAAAGACCTTGTGGTGCGCGTTGAAGGAATGTTCTCGCAACATAGCTGCAATGGCAAGGGAATGTTGCCAGGAATTTGCAGAAATGTTGCGTCAACAAGGAGCATTACAACAAGAGAGAGCAGAGAAATGGAAGTGAGTGAGTGTGAGTGGTTGTGTGCATGGATGGATGGATGGATGGATGTACGGATGGATGGATGGATGGATGGGTAGACCTTCATACTGAATTTTTCTATTTTCTCCTGTATGAACATTAAAAGACTCAGCCCACTGTGCAGTTTGCTGCTCTCAGTCTTTCAAGTCTTAAAAGAGAAAGTTGACTAGTTGGAACTTGGATATTTTTGTTTTATACTGTTTTATTGTGTCTTTGACCATTACTATAATTGTGAAAAATAATTTTATTATCGGTGGTACAGAGAGAGAAAAAGAGATACAAAGATGCTCACCATTTGTGTCAGCCTTTTATATTTTATTACTTTCTTCATTCTTTGGTTTTTAAAAAGCACACTGAGCACACGCTTGTGCTGGACTCTCACCAAACTGCATCAAAGTTTTCTAGAGGTTTTTTTTTTTTTTGTTGCCAATACAGGTGTATACGTTCACTGGATTTTGTTATCTTTAGCTTGAATTTGACTTGATGGTGTGAGGTAATTGATGACGGTTTCCCTTTGAGTGAATCATGAAAGATGTCATTGTAGCTATAGCTCTATGAGATGGCAGGGTTTGAAAACATTTGCTCAGAGAATTGGTTGAAAGTTGGCTCCTACAATATATCCCATTAGGTTACTCATTTTAAACGTTGGCATTGAAATGACCTTTGAATAAAACTAAGAACATTGAATCCATACCTTGTGATGTTGTCCTGTTTTTCTGCTTATGAAGTTGTCCAACAAAATAAATATTTCAGAAAATGTTATGTAGTTTGCAACATTAAATATACTAAGAAGTCCAGCATTTTTTCGTAATTTTGAATGCATGAGCTTGTTCTGATATTAGGCTATAGGTAAAACTAAGGATAGCACTGGACCTAAGAATGCTTCTCCATTAATAGAGCCGCAATTTGCAAAACCTGTTGAGACTTAGGATGTGAAGCACATTAACAAACTGGGTGAGGCCTCCCAGGTTTCAGTTGGTAGGCATTTGTTTTGTAACAAATACATACATACGGGCCAGACGGTACCTATTGCTTTAATGACCTTGTTAACAGCCCAACAATTACAGCAGTGCTTAAAAGTTTGTGAACACTTAAGGATATTGTCCTAAAAGAAGACCAAGGGAAACAAATTAAAACAAACCAGATATTGTTGTTGGTCATTAGTTGAGTGGCAAAAGTAGGTGAACATCTAGAATTAGAAGGTAATTTGAAGGTGAAATTAGAGTCATGTTTATCATCTCACTGATTAAAAGTGTGAATGGGCTCCCTGTTTAATTTCAGGATCACGTATTTATCAAGTCTGAGTTTTACAACACATGTTTGCAGATTTCTAAACATCTCAACAAAAATGGTTGTTGATGCTCATTGTGCTGGAAACTGTTACAAAACCTTGGACTCCAAACAGACAGATGATGTACAAATGGAGAAAATTCACGTTCACACTTACCCAGCCCAGAGTGTTCAACCAAGTACAGGGCATGTTGCAGCCCAGGAGGTCACAAAGTCACTCAGGGTAAAAGCATCTCCCACATTGGCTAATGTTACTGTGCACCATCATGAGAACACAGAACAGCAGTAGTGTGCAAAGAAAACCTCTGCTCCTCTTTAGCTTGCTGAAGATCTTTGGACAAGCCTAAATAATGTTAGGCTAAAATGTTTTGTGGGTAGAAGAAGCCTAAAGAACTGTTTTGGGTTTAATAAAATTTGCTGGAGAATGTTTGAAGCATTCTCAGCATAAGAATCCTTTCTCTTCTATGAAACATGGTGGCGGTAGAATCAGACTTTTAGGTTTAAGCTTAAAGAATAAAGTTAATGTTTTAGAATTGCCAAGTATTCCAATAAAAATCTTGAAGGTGAGCAGTTCATATGAGAAAACTCACCAACATAGGGAGTCACATCAGACACTGAAAGCACAGTTCCCATACTTCTGTTATTTAGATATATTAAACCATTTTTCTCAATAAATAATTGACATCTCTAGCTACTTTTATGATATTTAAATATGATATTTTTGGTCATTTAATAGAAATACAGAAAATTCTTAAGTGTTCACAAAAATTCAAGCATCTCTCTATGTAACAGACTTCAGAAAATACTATGACTCACACTTCGATGTAATGTAACCTGAGTTCTGTTATTTTGGATATATCATGAGGAGCATTCCGTGCAAGAGACAATTATGCCTGGAACAGTTATATAACAGCTGGGACAGCTTTCAACAAACGCTGCATGAATACAATCAGAAAGTCTGGAGAAAGCCAGAAGACCCAAACGGAAGACAAACACTATCCATACGGTTACCAGGAGTCTTTTCAGTACTTGAAAATCATTAACGATAGAGACCATTGTGCGTAGCTATTGAATCCCTCATAGTCTGACAAAGGCTGCATTCATGTAGTTTAATAGCTCCTTATTCCCCCCTAACACTGCTAAATTCAACCCCGCTTTATGTTGATGCAGACCTCTGAAATGATTTTTGGAACATGTTTTTAAAACCAGTATTTGTTATTTAAAAAAAACAACACTTCTTATAATTCTGCTTCAAATATTTGTGGTATAATTATTTTAATCCAGCCATCCAGCCAAAGTATCCAGGAGTGGTGCCCCTTCTTTCAGTGATTCGAATTATTATTCAAAATTGTGAGAAATAGTAGGTCCTAGAAAATATGTATTACTCATCAAAACTGTAGGCGTCACTGATAAAAAATATAGAAAGCATTTGGGGTATGCAAATTTCATCTCAGCCCATCTCAGAGTATCCTACATGTGTTGACCGTAAATGTACATTCATGTGTGTTCCCTTAGTTGTTGGTTGAAAACTTTAAACAACTGCCGCCTCTAGTTCGGCAGGTTTATCCAGATTTTCCTCTTCTGTTTAAATAGCGGCTCTGTAAGAGTAATGCGTCTAGAGTACAGTTTTATTCCTGTTTGACCAGTTTGTATTCTCGCTTGATTCTAGCATAGGGGCCAATGCTGTCGTCAAACACAAAGTCCCAGAGCACTCGTATCCAGGAGGTGTGCTGCGGTAGTGAGTCATAATACTCTGCCGCGATTCTTTTCACCTAAGTGAAGAAGAGGAGAGAAAGAATTTCAAGATATGCCATTCTTACTGTTAGACCCACCAACCACATAGATAGCTTATTTGGATTTAAGCCATACAAAGCAATGAAAGTATGTCTGCAATAGTTCTCTAGCTTTATCCAAATCGCTGATATCAGAAGTTTACAAAAGTGAATCTGGCAATGAAAAACTGCTCAAGGAATTATTCTAGGCGTGCATCTGAGGTTACCAAGGTTAAATTTATGCTGAAGAAATACAGAAAAAAAACACTTCTTTCCTTAACACATTTTATGTGAGTGCAAATCTATAGGCCTGCTGTTCAGGCTTTCCAGAACTTGTTGAACCAGGTTGTTTGTCTGGCTGTGTGTAGAAAAGGAGTCATGTCATTCCAGCTAAAGTGTGTAGCAGACATTCTTGCCATTAAAACGATGTGTTTTATTAGAAACAGATGTAATAAAAAGAGCATTAGTGGTTTAATGCATACACTTATTCCTGAATTATCCTTTAGCACTTGGCACATTGTGCCTTCTTGGATTTTTTTCTTAAGCATACCTACTGCACAATTTCATTGTCTGCTTACCTAAACACCATCCTTAAACCTCTTGCAAAATTCTGAAATCCCCTATTTCAGACATTATGGTGACCCACCCATCTAAAAATTCCTCCACCCACACTATCTATGAGAAGAATATCTGGCACCAAGAGGAAACGAGCAGGAACACTTACGTCAGGTAATTTGCTACCGGGGATGCTGGGGAAATCGTGGTGCTCCATGTGGTACCCCACGTTGAATGTGATTAAGTTCAGAGGGCCGTAGTAGGAGTAGGTCTCGTGGCCCTTCAGGAACATGTAGTGCTCAGCGATGAAGTGTCCAGAGATAGGATGCAGGCCCATACACAGTATAGACCCAGCAATGAGGTACACTATGGGCTTGAGTCCCCAGAGGTAGTAGATGACGATGTCCACTGCGAACTGTACGGCGGCGTTCAGCATTTCCAGTCTGGTCACGGGTTTTGGGTTCACCACCAGTGGTCGCAGCGCATAGAAAAAGGGCTGGAGGAAGAGCCAGAGCACCTTCCTCGTCGGGGTGCAGAAGAACCAGCCCTCCAGGTCTGTAGGGATGTCCACGTCCAATCCGTCTCCTCCCAGGTAGCGATGGTGGTCGATGTGGTACTTCTTAAAGGAAGCCGAGTAAGGCAGACCAATGGGCAGGTTGGCAAACATGGCGAACCAGCGGTTCCAGCGAGCCTGCTTGTTCCCGAAGGCCACGTTGTGGGAGATGTCGTGGATGGCCAGGGTCAAGGAGTGATTGATGCAGCCGCCAAAGGCATACGCCCAGAAGAACACCCACTTCCAAGACAGGTCACATACCAGGTAACAGGCTAACAGCTGGGTGAGAACCATTCCTGACACAACCCATTTCAGCTGGGGGTCGGGGCCCATCAGGCTCTTGATCTGTGGGTACTTTGCTATTCAGAAAAAAACATGAGTAAGTACTTTATACATACACAACACAGCACATTTAATATGTGGTGCATTTTGTGGGATATAGCCAACTAGGTATGTATCTGAAACAGAGAGGAGATTTGTGGACAAAATCTATGCCAAATACTTTGCAGAACTGTTTGATTAGATTTAAGCCAACACCGATACACCTAGGCCTAGTTTTCTGGATATGGATTAAGCCCACCCATGAACTATATATTCTTCTTAGCGGAAAATTTCCAGTCAGTATCCTGAGCAGAACTAGGCTTTATCCCTGCTGGGAAATGTGGCACTGGAATCTAGTTTTGAAATAAACTGACATTATTTTAATCTTGTTTTAAGCTTAATGTTGTGAAATTTGCTTTTATTGTATTTCAATGTACTTCTGTGTTTTATACAAAGGTCTTCCTCTGAAAATCTACATATTGAAAAGCCAAAGATGATAAAGCAACCATTACAGCTGTGGCTCATCAGCAGATCCAGTCTCAGTTTACACATGTACAGATGGTAGTAACCTAGTGACTAGATGGAAATGGATAATAAACATCTCAATGATAAAGGCACACAGAAAGTCAGGCAGCATCTAATGCTCTCCCCATGGGCCCTCCCAAGCCCTCTTGATGATGTGCCTTTTTTAATTAGCACCTCTGGTTCCTACTCTTGTCAAAAAGGCACTCATTGTAAATGGCTTACTGTCGCTCTCAGTCTGCGGTTTAAAGCACTTCTCTGGTGCCATGGCAATGTCTTGATTTGCTCCACCCTTCCAATTTGCATGCAATCTCTATGCAAACTGATGGCAATGCTGAGGGAGCTCAGTGTTTCTCTACCACAAAAAGACATTTCTGAAGTCCAGGAAAGTTCTGCTCGCATTTAATTTCCCTTCTCATTAACACATGAGGGATTCCCATATCCTCAGGGAGGAAACGTCTCTTTTCCCACAGCTTATTAGAAAGAGTGCTCTCAAAAGTGACCCCTTGTAGAATTTTAGTCATTTGTATTATTCAAATGATGCCAAATTCTCCATTTGTGGAGCGTCAAAGGCAGGAACAATGGAAAAAACCTGGAGACAACACCTGTACACTCATAGCAATGCTGACATTTCATTGACTAGCTTTGGCAAAGCTTTAGTTTGGGTTTAATAGGTTCAGAATATTCTCTTCAGAAGTAATCTGTGAAAATGCTACTGATCTGAGCGACAAGCTGGAGTTTGCGAACTCTGCTCAAGCCCAGCTTGTGTAATGAGTAATGAAATATCATACACCTTCACAGAAAGGACAGATGACCAGCCTCGCACAAATACAATACAATGGCTGTGACGTCCACCCTGAGTGCTTGTAGCTAAGAAACTTACACAAATGTATCTGAGAAGCTTTCAGAAACCTCTCTCAGAGCTGAACATTCAACCTGCCATGCATCTTCATTAAGCAAGTTAATGATTAACGCAGCTGTTTCAGTCACATGTCAAGCCATCCTCTCTATCTCTTTTTTCTTTTAAAGCATGACAAAAGTATCTCATGATTGGCTTCTGAACAGAAGGAAACTCCAACAGGTCCTTCCCTAAACTATGCAATCGCAATAACCTCACTGAACCATAAGACTAAGTTTTCTATGAACCTGTGGAGGTTCCATTATAATTGAAACGCAGCACCTTTTGGATCATTCATGACCTTCAAACACCAAGGAGGACTTCAAGGCGCATTACCATCACCCTAGATGTAAAGTGACTGTGGTGGAAACAGCCCCCACACCCTCAGTGTCATTTATAAACACTGGGCCTTTTGATTCCTTGCAATGCTCAAAGGATAATAAAAGAAAATGTAATAAATATTTGAGGAGCTAGAAAGGTATCATGTGTCGGTTCACAATAGAGGCTTATTCCTCCACAGTGATGGAAAACTACTATTAAAAACAATATGAATAATAACGCAGTTGTGATTAGGTCTTCTGTCATTAAGGAACTTTCCTTCAAAGGTAAAAGGCCAAATTTCAGGTTTTGCATGTGAAAAATACACCACAGGCTGGAACGCTCCTAACTATTGGAGCAAAAGCCCTTCTGTCCTACAGACCATCAGACATAAGCACCGATACAGTGGTGTGGGCTGTTGTTTACCATCACAGTTCTGTTTCCAGGCAAAATCCATTATGTCTGTCAGGTGCACCTGGACCACTCAGCCATTACTCCACATGTCAAAGTACAGCTTGACTGGAATCATTTCATAAAAAATGACCAAGGTGGGAAAAAACCCTGCTGTCTATTTACATTACACCTCTTTTGAAGGAAGCAGAAAAACAATGAGTGAAGAAAAGCAAGGAGTGAAGAAAAACAATGGAACTGAAGTGGATCAGCAGATATTCCAGCTTTAAGTGCCAAATATTTCTGAATGAATTGCTTACAAATGTACCAGATCTTTTTAAAGTGGTCTTTTCCTCATCTTTCTAGGTGTGGACCCCCCCATGTCATTTTGCATTATTTATCAATAAGCAACCTCATTTAGGACATAAAGTACTTATTTAGGTACTTTAAACCCATTTGGCATCTACATACAATCTATAATCGACGTATAATTAGCCTGTTGATTTACAAGACAGAGTAATTGCCACAAAAAGAGAAAATCTGCCATTAAAAAGGCAGCGAGATACTAAACCATGCCGAAGGGACGTTAACAAAGAATCAGCTAAGAGTTGCACCACACCTGAGTGACGACACAGGGCACGCGCTCAGGTGGATAACAGGTCTCTCAGGTAAACTTGTGGCTCTGACCTACACCAACAGCTAACTAGGACTGTAAACCAGCCTCTATAGTTAGATCAGTCACTTTAACTGCTTTGAATATTTAAGAGATGTAAGTTCAGTCGTGTGTTTTGGAGCCCCCTCTGTTTGACAGGGAGTGAAAAGTGAGCGTGACAGTACGACTGATGCTAAATAAATAAAAAAAATAAATAAAAAAAAATTTATATATATATATATATTATATATTATATTAATATAAAAAAGTAAGGAAACCATGGTGCTGACAGACGGCAGCCTTTCACATTCAGTTCTATTTGAAAGAGCAGACTAGATCAGACTACATTCAAAGTGCAGTCTGTTTTGTACATCGGGCTATCTCATAGCCTCTTTTGAAATTTACATTAACTTAGTCACTCTGGAAAATAAAAATGTACCAACCTAGTATCTCCTTCCTCCTCCATGTGTGCGGTTGCTCGTTGTAAACCCATTCAAAGTCCCCTCGTCCACCTGCTTTGCCCATTTTCCACCTGCAGCAGTGGTGTAGTGATCTCAGGTGAGTCTCTCACACACTGCAGGTTTCAGCCACGCCCTCCTCGGCGATAAGGTGTGAGGGAGAAAAAAAAGGTGTTCCTAAATGTTACCAACAGAAACAGCCTGCAGGCGTTTGGCTTTGACAGAACAAGCGAGACGTGAAAGGAGAGTTAAACCCTCCTATGCGATCCTTGAACTGTTTAAAGTGGGATATGCTTGAGGAGTAGACTGATCATGTGTGGTTACTGATATTGCAGAAGACTTATGCAAGACTGAGCAACACTGGGAATAACTCGCACCCCCCTTCAGCATCTGATTCTGATCTAAACTCTCCCAGCATCTTACACTTCTCTGAAGGAGACCGTGGTTAGAAGTGAGTGTCTGTTCTTCGTTGCCACCACGAGGTGGCGCGGTTTTCACAAGTGCTCACTGATTCTGGGTTCACCGTCGGTGTTCTTTTCCAAACGTCGAAGAACAGGAGGGGTGTAGTCTGCTCTGGACCTTCTGTTACGCACGAGGGACAGTTTTCATTCATTCAATATCATTATAATATACGGACGCTGAATTTGCAAGTAAGAAAATAGGGAATGGTGCATAGGGTGATCACATTACGAAAGTAATTTAGTTGACTGGGCCGAAATGCCAAACACACTGCCCCACATTTTCCACTAAACACAAACACCCACAAATAGCTCCTTTTAGTTTCTACACAAACAAAAACACCAAGAAAATAAGTAATTGAACCAAACTGCAATTAAAATGAATGCAATTCAATCACATTTGAGTGACGATAACACAAAATGTCAGGAATAGACTTAAAGAGAAGTAAAGTGTTGTTGTTATTAAGTATGTCAGCAGACTTAACGAGAGGTATGAACAGGAGTAATTAGTAAAGCGGTGAAGTGTCAGTATCATCATCATCATCATCATCATCGTCATTATCATTATTATTATTATTATTGTTATTATTATTATTATTATCAGTGCCGTACGTGGGGTCTAACACGAGCTGTATTCAAATACACATTCCGAACCTCCACAGAACCGGTGTTGTACCGAATTCAGCCCCCCTGCCTTCAGAAGCCCCCCCTGCGCGGGCACGCGCATTATAAGACGCTCGGCGTAAGCCCACAATTACAGGCGCAGTTACTTACTCTAAGACGATTTTACTCATTTACAAATTTAGTAAACAGCAACAGTGCGCGATCGAACTCATGTTTTGGTTCTCACAACAACCCGATTTATTACAAATAAGAACTAACCCAAGCAATTGCGTTCTTATTACACGAGGCACTTATTGTCAATCACCCAGATTATGGAACACTCCACGAGTGAATTAGAACTGCTTCGACGATTCAAATATTCCAAAAACTCATTTGTTTTCATATACCTTTAACTGTTTATGTCTGATCCTTGAATTTCACTTGGTTTTTTGTAGTGATTATTTGCTTGAACACCACTTTGGTATGACGTTTTGGTGCTTTTTATTATCATGTCGAAATTCATATATGATTAAAAAGTCTCCTCCCTGTAGAGTGAACAAAAATAATAGGACAGTCCTCAGACCTATACCCTTTGTGTTAAAATAAAACATCCACTTAAGTTACGCTTATAGACCGCGCATGGGGGGCTTCTGACGACAGGGGGCTGAATTCGGCCCGTCCCTGCAGTCTTTGTCCTAAGTGAGCGTGTCTTGCAGGAGACATATTTAGCACCCAGAGGTCTCCCAGAAAACGTAGATATTCTTCTTCTAGAAGTATGACCATATTCATGTGTGGTTGTAACCATTTGAGGTCCAGAGCTCTGATTCAGGCTTGAAGAAACATCTGGTCACGTACTTTGCGCACTGACAGTGTACTACGTTGGTTTGTGGTTTGCACTTGTTTTCACTTAAAATAGACTAAAAATCTTTGTTGGAACTGATATTGTTTTAATTTTTTTATGTTAAACTTGTGAAAATGTGTTCAACTAGACACAGAGCTTCAACAAGTTAAGGCTTTCAGTCAAATATGATTTTGCAGTCATCTATAAAGTTCAATCCAGTTAAAATATCGTCTCTAATCGTTCTCGTGAACCCAACATGAGAGTATCGTCTCTTGGGCTTAGCTGGGCCTCTCGTCACACTCCTAATCGTTTTTAAACTAGATCAGCATACTTTAAGAGGGATATGACTTTGGAGTAATTAGTGAAGTGGTGATGTGTCAGTATTATTATTATAAATAAACTAATTAAAAAGATTTAAAAAGAGGATTGAACTGGAGTAATTAGTACAGTGGTGATCTGTAATCTCTTGAAGAAACTAGGGGAAAGTGGGTCGATGCTGAAGTCTCGCGAGACTTGGTGCAGGTGGTGGAGCTGCTGTCTGTGTTGTGTGTCGGAGGGGGAGAGGAGAGCTGGACTGAAATAGGGGTTGCATCGTCTCGACGAAGAGGAGTTCAGTTTTTTTATTTTTGCACGGAAACAATCCAGAATGGCGTCTGGTGAGACACTGTACATAGAGACAGACGGCTCGGAGATGCCGACCGAGATCGTGGAGCTGCACGAAATTGAAGTGGAGACAATCGAGACAACGGTGGTCGGGGACGACGTGCACCAGCCGATGATCGCGCTACAGCCCCTGGTGACGGACGACCCGAACCATCTGCACCACCAGGAGGTGATCCTGGTCCAGACCCGGGAGGAGGTGGTGGGCTGCGAAGACTCGGAGCTCCACACTGGAGACTGTTTCGAAGACCAGATTCTGATACCCGTCCCGGTCCCGGCCGCCGAGGAGGAGTTCATCGAG
>JBBMFX010000001.1:36445942-36456715 GCA_037832545.1 Rhabdalestes septentrionalis
CACACACATACTCTACACACACACACATACTCTACACACACACACACACTCTACACACACACATACTCTACACACACACACATACTCTACACACACTCCACACACAATCTCCACACACATATACTCTACACACACCCACACACATATATACTATACACACACACACACACCACACACATATATACTCTAGACACACACACACACACACACACACATATATATATATATATGTACGTATGTATGTATGTGAACCCTAACCTTGGAGATCTACTACCTTTGCTAAATTTAGCTGCAACTGTAGTGTATCACATCTTTATGAACTATTGATGTTACACTGGTGTGTTAAAGTAAGGGGAATGCTAAATAATGGCTTGTGTTGAAATTCTAGTACTGGGTACTGATTAAGGAGACAGCAAATCAGTGTTTCTGTTCTAATCAGATGAATCTCCTCCCCTGCAGTGCACGTTTGAGGGCTGCGGCAAGCGCTTCTCACTGGACTTCAACTTGCGCACACATGTGCGTATTCACACTGGAGACAGACCCTATGTTTGCCCGTTTGATGGCTGTAATAAGAAATTTGCGCAGTCAACCAACCTGAAGTCTCACATTTTGACACATGCTAAAGCTAAGAACAACCAGTGAATGGACTGGATGGAGGAACATTTCGGAAAGGACCCTGGACTGCACCACCCAATGCTTTAAAACACCCTTTGTGTGTTGTTTGTAGAGGATTTTTTTTGTAAGAGAGAGTATCTACTGATGTTTTATCAAAATATGTATTTGAATGATGAACTGACACAACTTGCCATTATGACACTCTTATGGTACAAACTTTGACATAAAACGCATTACTTCCAGTCTTCTTTGGAAGAGGCACATTTCTGGACCTTCATTCAGACAAGACGTTCATTTTCCAGCGCCCAAAGAATCTATTTCCCCCTCCCCATCTATCTGTTACAAATCCACAAACAGAAATAATCACTTTTTAGTTGTCTTGGAAGTGTGCATATTGTACACTTTTTCGGCATTACCTTTTTGTCATGATTTTTTTCCCCTGAGATTTGATATGTGAATGCTCTTCTTCACGGAGAAGGAGATACTATTAAACTTTTTCCAGTTGTGAGAGGTATCCTCCACAGGTATCTCATTTTGTATAACTTCTGTACAAATATTTTGGAATCATGTAGATAGAGATGTTAGATTTGTGTTTAACCTATTAAACCAATTTTATCCAATTTGAAGCTGCACCACTGTGTGCAAAAAAGCTAAAATTTCTTTGCTTTTTCACCTGCCTTTTGTCATAAACTGTAAGTCATGCAAATACAGATTACACCTAAACATGTATCCGGTAGTGTGTAAGACCCTGCTGTAACTACTGAGAGCACGACACTGTGCTAATGCCTGAAAAGTTACATGTGAGACATGTGTGTATGTAAATCCACACAATTTCTAATGTGTAAAACCTGAGGTATTTGTGTAGGTATGAAGATTATTCAGAAGGTTAAAACAACATTTCCCTGTTCAGGGGAAAATACATTTGAGTTCCTTTCATCATTTATCCTTAAGATTAATCTATTGACCTGCCTACCCTTAGTAAGGGGGGGCACCCTGAATTAGTGAAACCCACACAAGTAAAATGATTAACATGTTTACAGCTTTCCGTTAAAATAATGGGATCCAGCCATTTGAATCATAATACACTGAATATGACATTGATTCGTACATGAAAATAAAAATGAAGGCAGTCAGAAGCACTCATTTTGAGGTCAACATTGAGGTTACATACACTTTATTTAATCTCCCTGAGAAAACATTGTTGAAAGTAAAGCATCTCACTTGTATTTCTTACAAAAGATGTCAGGTATCCAGTGATGGACAATATTCATATAAGGAATCGGGTGACTTCAACTGCATAACTCCTAGTGCATCTCTTTAAAACTTCAGCACATAGGTGTCTAATATCCCCAAATCACAGATGTGTCTGCAGGTTTTCATTTCAATACGATCAGCCGTTTGAAGACTGACACAAACAGATTGACCCACTGGTGTCAATTGAGCTCCTGATTGTTGGGACTAAAATCCTGCAGCACCTTCTGCCCTTTGTGGACAAGACCAGACAGCTATAAATGTAAAATATTCAGGCATAAACCAGAAAAAATGGTTCGAGCAGTTATTCTTCCAGCATCAGTATTGTAATGTAGCTTTAAGTTCTCCAGTTATACCAACAACCAGGTTCAGGGTTGACTGTGTCTGTGGAAAAATGTTCCAAAGTACTCCAAAAATATTGCCCAGAAATAAGGCAGCACTGCATTATGTGTTCTTTGTTCATGTTTCTTGGCCAATATGTCCTACAGCATGTTGATCGAGAGAATACATACATGAAGCTGATTTGATCTTGGTATCTGCTCTAATAGGTTCATTTGATTGTATTGCAGGGTATAACTGGTTTAGTGCAATTTATTGCATCACAAACAGCTTAACAAAAAAACAAATATTCTTCTAAAAACTACTGTCACCTACTTGCAGTTGTGTTATATTTATACAAATTAAAACCGAAACAATGATTCTGAGGAACAATCACTGGTCAAGCAGCCTATTTAATAATCCACCCAGTCACCCTTTGGCTTTAAAGCAAATCTTTCCGTTTGTTCCTTCAATTTTCAGTAGAATAAAAGAGGACAAATAATAGGAGGACTTTTAAACTGAAAAATAAAAAGGCTGATGTCAGAACCAGGTGTGTGGTGGTAAAACAGGTGTAATAAAAGCAAATTAAAATAAAAAATTGCAACCTGTGAAGCTTGGACCCTGCAAGGTAAAAGCAGAAAGCTAGGAACAAGTGGATGTGTTTTGATCGTATTGCCAGTTGCTTATTCCTGTGCCAGAGCAGCAAGAAAGGCAGGATAATTTGGTGTTCCCCATCCAGTCACTGGATCCCATGCTGGGGCAGCACAGAATCCCTGTCCCTCCACCTTGTCATCCAGACAGCCCAGGTGACACCCCTCCGTTACCTGAAGCAGAAACAAAAAGAGTTCAAATTCATTTTAATTCATAAATTCAACACTTAAGGAAGTTAAAATGCACTTTATTGCTTGAATTCATCCACACAAGTCTCAAACTGTAAGCCTAAGCAATGTCAATCATAGGGTGTGAACTTATCAAAAGACTGGTCAAGCAGTTTAAACAAGTGCAAACAAAAGCAGTAAGGAGTGAGATGCTAAATCACTTCACACTTTTAACAATGGAACTAATCACTGAAAGCTGCTTTTTGCATTCAGAACATGCCAGGTTATAAGAGATGGAATTAACCAATGCTGTTTTAGAGTTTATTAAACATATCATAGTATATAATTAATAATACTTATTTAATAATAACATACAAAGTAGGCTAAACCGGATTCTACAGTTTTTCAAAGCTTTCCACACTTTACGCCAGTATTTCATCACAGTGTGCAGTCAAATGTGTGTCTAAAAGGCTTTGAACATGACATGCAGGTTTTAGTATCAGAAGCATTTCTTCTTAATAAGACTTTTGGACCATGTCTTTGATGCAAGTCTCTTACGTCAAAAAGCCCAGTGCCTTTGAGTTTATACAGCCGAGGGTTGAGGAAGCCTAATGAAGGAAGGCCTTTCAGGAACCGGTGGTCATTAATGAGCGACAGAATTCCCCCCACAACCGGAGTGGAAGCCTAGAACAAACACCAATGCTTCAGTTATTACACCTGCCCCTCAGGCAGCACTGGGTAATCATCAAAACGAGCAAAGACTGTTGAAATAAAGACATAAAGAAATAAAAAATCTGATGAATTAGGTTCCACTCTAACATACAATGCACAAATGTACACAAAATTCACGTTCTTTACTAACCGAGGTTCCAGATACCCATGGGATGGGCACTAGGTTGGTGACCACCCAGTAGTTATCCGACAGCGCTGCCATGTCAGGGTATGCTCTTCCGGTGGTGTTGTAGTAAGACTTTGGAGGAAGAGACTGCGATCCTTTCAAATATGTGTTTACAGCACTAGCCTTCAGACAACAAATGAAAACCCAATAGTACTTACATACTGCCAATATTTAATCCAAATGTAAAAAGTGAGGTGGGTTAATTTTGATAAAATGTCTTCTTCTCTGTGTATGCAGATACTTAAACTTGAAATGTGATCATATGCGACTCAAATTCTACAGATGACCTTTCTGCCTTTTCTAGTAATTCTAGAAAATGTTTATTCCTTCTAGAAAATGTTTATTCCCAGTTGTTTATTGTAATAGTGGGCTAACTTTGACCTAATAACCTAATTTTAGTCTGTGATCCAGGGCATTGTTGGAGGTTTACCTGATAGTCTGGCATTGCAAACACATTACTGAAGCCGCCCCCACTGATGTAGTCTGTAACCTCATAGGTGAGTTTGAAGGGATTCTTGAAGGAAGTCCCACCCACTGTGGTCACATATGGACTGAAGGCAGGAGGTAGAAGAGAAGAAGAGTTGCATTAAATACTATTTTCCAGAACTTATTTTGTTTGTTTGAAATATTCACATTAAACTAGAACCCAAAGAGTGATGTAGAATGAGCCCATTTCTTTACCACTGCAAAAATGTGCACTACTTTCAGATCCAGTTCCTTTTTTCACTTCCCTGAGAAGATCAATGTATCTTGTATGTTAATTACATTTGCTCAATAAGTAGCGCTTCCCCACCCCGCTTTCATAGCAGATCTCGGCATTATAAAAGCTTGTTGTTTTCCTTGCTTGAACATGTTTGATTAGACTCACTGCCATTAATTTAATTACCAGGCATTCTGCTAATTACATGAGGCACATTTGCAAAAAACAAACAAACAAAGACTTATCAGTAATTTGTACCTGGAAGCTGGGAAGCTTGGCCTGAATATATTTTCTTCTTTGGTCAAGTGCCTACAGCCAGCACCACTATCCCCTGCAATAAAGTAACACATGCAGCATTCAGCAGAATATTCTGTCTAGCTAGAAGTAACTTGGTTAATAGCAGATGTTGACTTAAGTTTAGCCTTACAAGTATGAAGAACAGATGTGAACAACATGAGCACTGATATACTTCGCTCTGGATAAGAGCATCTGCTAAATGTCGTAATCCTATATGTCTCAATACTAAGTGGATGATCATGTCAATTCAATATACTGGCATTTCTAAAAATACATGTAGGAAATACCAGATGCAAAAAGCATGGAGATGCCTCGGACGCCAGCCTTAATGAACTCATTGTTGATGCGCTCCATGTAGGCAGCGGACAGGCTGTCCTCGTCGTCTCCATAACTGATGGTGTGCACCCAGGGAATGGCCGACATGTTGCTGAGGAGCAGCATCCACTGAAGGAACGGCTCCTGGGTCTCATGGCGACCTGGAAGCAAGAAAACTCCTGATTGTCTAACACAGCTGATCAGCTCAAAATCATCAAAAATACCAACATTGTTAATATAATTAATAGTGACTTCCCAATTTTCAACTGCCTTTTAAAACTTGTTGAACTGGCTCTGCAGCCCACATCAAGGAAATTAAAGCATCCTGGCATCAAAATAGTACCCAGCCAAATTAATTTGACATACTAATTACATCTGATGTACTTGTTCTTAAAAGTATTATAATCTAGTGCACTTTTGGAGTAGGCTGCAGGTAAGGGGAATGTAATATATTCTTGCGGAAGAGTTAAGCAATCCATCATAGATAGATCTGAAAGGCAGGAAGTTAGATGAGCTACCTTCTAACGCATAAAGCTACTTAAAAAAGACTGAACTGATTCCTACCGGGGTTGGTGAAGACCCAGGTAGAGATGTTGGCTCCAGTGCTCATGATGTACTCCACATCCAGACTGGCTTCCAGGCCAGCTTTCCCTCCCCCTTGGGTGCCCACCACTCGTTCCACTTCTGTCAGATGTTTAAAGTCTCTGGCAAACAAGCTCATGAACTCAGCCAGGTCTGCTGGGTGGTAGAACTGCTCCAAGAACTATTGCATTTGTAGGGGAAAGTTTACAGCAGTGTTTAGTACA
The DNA here is from genome assembly GCA_037832545.1 of Rhabdalestes septentrionalis. NCBI lineage: Eukaryota > Metazoa > Chordata > Actinopteri > Characiformes > Alestidae > Rhabdalestes > Rhabdalestes septentrionalis. Next base: position 36,451,961 of record JBBMFX010000001.1, read on the forward strand.
CAGGTTCTCTATTATCCACATAAAGATTCAATTAAATAAAACAACCTCAACAAAATATAACACATCAAGCATAGTCATGCATCAAATCTGATGATGGTCAATCTGAAGGGTAACTCTGGAATGGTACAATAATTACTTACAATGCTTTACTATAACTGACTATAATACTTAGTACATAAAAACTGGCTATTTTCAAATGCAAAGATGGAAAGAAAGACAACAAAAAAAAAAATAGAGATCTGAAAGACTTCAAGACACATTTGATCATTTTGCAAGAATCACAATTCAATCAAATCACAGTGATGCCGAAGGTTTAAGAAATGTAATTTTCTTTGTTGAGAGAAATCATTTAAAACACTCACAAGAAAACACTACATAAACGACCCAGTTAATGATGCACAATTTCCTACCTGTGCCACGGCCTGGCTGTTGTTAGCAGCAGTGCCAACATCTGTTCCAGTCAGGTTGTAACGAGCCCTGAGGGTTGCTGGGGTTACACCTAGGTGAAAACCTTTTAAAGAATGTCTACGTCCCCAGCCTTTGCTGATTTCCTTTCCTCTGGGTGGAAAACGGAGCACACCCCCCACTAGGACAAACAAAACAGCAACTCTCAAAAACTATATCTGAACCTACTATATACATTGAAACATAATATGTATAATGTAGAACATCCCTGGTGTTATAAATATTTCAAAAGGGTCAGATTGGGTGCAGGTTCATTTAATTCTAGGTATTTAATCAATTTTGTTTCAGTTTTCAAATAACTGGGCTCCTGCTTTGCTGACCCAAAACCTGCAACGACATGAGCCCGTGGTTACTGGCCCGGAGACCCCCGAGACTGGAGAACCCTGAGATGATTTAATGGTGTTCTCGATGATTCTTCAGTACTAACCACATTTACACCACCATGGTCCATTTCTAAAGCAATACATGTTAATGAATGAAATGACAATCCAGTAAAACACACTCTAATGTCTGGACTCAACAGCAGAGCCAACTATGTACCCACCAAAATCCAGATGCTGAGACACTGCAGAATGTACGGAGTACTGAGAGGATGATCTCACGAGGGTTTGATCACCTCTCCTGTAGCGGTGAAATTCAGTACCGGGGAGCAACATCTCTGCCACACTGAGAGGAAAATCACAATCCATATTTAACAGACCAACCAATGCTAATAATGGTATTTATAACTGAACATTAACACTAGATTTAAACCACGGTCCTACTGTCCAACACTGCCCAAATTTGGTTTGTATCATGGTTCAGTTTACACAATAATTTGAACAACTCTAAACTTGTGATTTATTAATTAAATTAAACATGGTTTCAATCAAGATGTGCAAAGCACAAACTGGAAGTAATTTCCTTAAAATAAATTACTTTCTATATGCATAAATTACTTTAATAAGTCTGTTGCTAGCGTGAGGTATTTACATTGTTACATATTGACAACATTTCCTGCATTATTAGCTGCATTAGCAAAAATGGCACACCTGCCAAATGCTCACCTGTGTGTGCTTCACTAATGGGACATGTCAGGATAATGCCACGTGTTAGTGATGTAGTGTGTAAGATCTGTAACAACCTCGCTGTTGCTTGAGGAGTTCAGCCAACTGCTGTCACTGAAGTGAACTGGGTCTTAACAAAATGCTATTGTTTCTTCATTCATCTTGTACATCATGTGTACCAAATCACAGCCTACTTAAAACACCACACCAAAATTCTGTTTAAAAATGATCAGTATCTACAGTTCAGCAGAGTGCATACGCAACCTGCATGCTCGGTTATTTCACATCGTTACATGACTCATGTCTGGTGTGTGTGTGTGTGTGTGTGTGTGTGTGTGGGACAAAAAAATAAAAGCTGATTAAGTCTAATGAAAGTTCAACATAGAGATCTTACTGAACAGTCATCGAACACTGAAGGAAGTCCCGAGTGAGAACTGTGTCACAGTGGGTGATCCCATGACTCTGAAGCCAGGTCTGCACCATTTTCTCGGTCAGCTCAGAGGGCTGCACCAGGGATGTAACTTCCTCCAAGCTCAGAAACTTCCCTATAAGGACAAGGAGTGAAATTAATCATGACACCACAACACACTTTTCCATAATCATGAGTGGAGGTTATGATAATTCACAAGCACCGTACCATACTGTTGTGAATCTGGGTCTGACACTTGCCCCAAGAGCTCCTTTAGTCTATCCACATTTTGCTGCTTGAGGGCAAATGTGAGCTCCACTTCTTCCAGAGGAGTGACCCGACCATCATGGAGCCAGCCTTCCGGCACCCTAAGGACAGTCACATAAGGACAGTCTATGACATTCATTCACAACAAATCAACCTGGTTCAAAAACACACATTTAAAACATCTACATTCATATGCATCAGAAAATCTTACGATACTAGTTGATCGGTCTCCAGATACCACCCATGGACAAGGCTCTCACAAATCAAGAGGAACGCAATCACTCTGTAATAGAAGGCTTTCCTTTATTTTTTGAAGAGCATTGTTAGGTGAACAAATATGGGGACATCTGACTACTAAACCAAAACTATATGGACAAAAAGTATTGGGACACCTGACCCTTACACGAACATGGTCTTTAATGAAGCTGCATTCAAATACATATAATTTAATGTCCCCCCTCCCCCCTTGCAGCTTTCAGTCGTCTTGGAAGGCTTTCCACAAAATTGAGATTATGTGGGAATTTATTCTGTGGAGTATTTATGAGATCAGGCACTGATGTTAGACGAGAAGGCCTGGCTCGCAATTTCCGTTCCGCTTCACCCCAAAGCTGTTGTATGAAGATGAGGTTAGGGCCCTGTGCGTGCCAGTCAAGTTCTTCCACACCAAACATATCCAACCATGTCTTTATGGACCTTGCTTTGTGCAATCAGCACCGTCATCCTTAAACAGAAAAGGGTTTTCCACAAACTGTCCACAAAGTTGGAAGCATGGCGTTGTCCAACGTGACTTGTTATGCTGAAGCATTGAGATTGCCCTTCACTAGAATAAGTATTCTAGACCAAAACCTAATAAACATATATATCCCAATACTTCTGTCCATTTAGTGTATGTTTGTTTGTAAGCTATCTGAGATAAACTCGCATTCAGTGAGGAGTCAAACACTCAAGATACAATTTCAACGACAAAGACACATTCGGAATAATATATAACTGTAAATGAGCCAGAAATAATGGCTAGTATGAAACTTACCGCATTGTCCCTGCATGAGCGATAAGGTGACCCGCAAAAACTGAGACCATCACACTCACCGCTGCAATGAGAGCAGACTCCGCCCCTCCGAGCCGATCACGTGACAGTCACATTCCAGTCAGCTGATCTATAGACGTAAACATTGCAAGAGTGCTAACAGGCGAATTACAATTATTTTATTTATGAGGAAAAGGCTTTGTATCACCTCTTGATGCTATTTTTGTGTCCAATACACAACATGGACAAAATTACCAGCTTTTCAGGTTTTCGGTTAAAGCTGAATTGGGTGTAGGAGAACTTGACTTGACCGCAACTCCACCCAACACCTTTGGGATGTAGCGGGAGAGAGAATATGGAAAGCCTTCCAAGAATATTGGAAGCTACAAAGAGGGGACCAACTCCTTATTAAAGTGTGTGTGTTTAAATGCATTGTGATTAAAATCGCTGCTGGCAGACTGGTATGACGTCCCAATACTTTTGTCCATACACTGTAGCATTCGTCCTGTTAGAGCGGGGAAATATTACAAAAACAGAGAACAGCAAACTTAATTTCATATAATTACTAAACCTCATAATATTAATAGTAATACTAATAATCATTATTATTAATATACGTGCTACTGCTAGTAGTTGGCGCAGTACTTTTTAGTATCATTCATCTTATAATGAAACAGGAAAAGTATCTCTTCTTTACTGAAAGACTTATTTAACCCTCTGACCTTCCTCGTTTTTAATACACACTCAGCGTCTTCGTGGTCACTTTTGGCCAATTGAAACCTGCATTTTGTCATTCCTTGTTATTAACACTGTTAAATCATACAATTTAATTTAAATGCTTTCATTCTAGACTCAACCCTTGAGAAATGTAGTTTTTAGTGTTTTCTTCTAGATTATGTCATTTATCCATTTTTGACCAAGTGATATTATATAATAATTATATAATGGCCATATATTTATATATAATTTTTATATATTGTTATATACTTTTTTCGCTATTCCTACTACATAAAATCAGCAAATAACACAGTTCTTCTCATAAGTATGAAATATGTATTCCTTTGGGATAAAAAAAAAAAATGCTTCAAATACCTGTTTGCACAATGCGCTTGTTTGTGAACAACCTTAGAAACGGCCATTTATTCTGGTCTCAGTGCTGCTGGGGCCAAAAATGGAACATAAAAATATGTAACTGATTAACAACAACACTGAATTATATTTTCATGCACAAACAGAAAACAGTCACACCTATGTCAACATTGTGTCATTAATTTATTCCACTGGAGGGCAGCAAGCCATCATACCCCCCTATTGGAAACAAAGATTATTATATAAAATTTAATTCCATATGTATTAACACAGCTAAAATTATCAACAAAAAAAGAGAGTGAAGTGAACAAATATGTCCCACAGGAGGGCCAGAGGGTTTTTATATATACATATTTCACAGTAATCACAAATGGACTTAAAGCCTATGTGGCCGTTTCCCCCCAGTTGAAGTAACGACACCGGAGTTCTGCCCGGATTTTGGCCAGTTTTTT
>JBBMFX010000001.1:36456815-36480310 GCA_037832545.1 Rhabdalestes septentrionalis
AGTAACGACACCTGAGTTCTGCCCTGATTTTGGCCAGTTTTTTTAAATATCTTAATTTTCTATCTCAGATATACTTAGCTGGAGAACTGAACGGGTGTGGTTTATTCATTTCTGAAGTAACAGTTCTGTTGGATCGCATTATGTAAATGCCCAAAAAATGTCTGCAACACTGCCACCATTTTAGTGAATGGACAACTGCATAAATAACAAAATATTCTGCTGTGGAAAATGTTTAGCCCCTTTTTGGTTTTCTGTTACTGCATATTATTTTTAGAAAATGAAACTAGTTATGCTATTTACGCAGGTATTGTAGCTATCATCACCTGAACATAGCCATATTGGAATGTAGTTAGCATCAGTGTGATGTAGTCACTAGGGCATGAGCAGAGAAGAAGAAGAAAGTGAGGACCCTGCACGTCTTCCCAGGAGTGGACGACCTGCCACAGTTGATTTGCAGCAGCAAATCACCTGAGAAGTTAAAATTTCTAGGGAAACACCTTTGGAACCAGGACATTATCATGCCTTTTTGGGGTTGTTTTATGGATGTATCTGTCTGAAATGTAACTTCTTGAAAAAAATTTTTATTTGTAACAAATACTAACTTTCACATAGAGAGGAGTCGCTGGATGGTATGAGGAGGTTTTGCTGCCTTTGAACCTGGACTACTTGCTATTATTGAACGAAACTGTCGTTTTGAAATGTAATCAGCTTACAAGAGAATGATCCATAAAGCAAGTCAACAAGAAAAGCAAAAGCAAATCCTCGTCAATATGTCTGGAGAGAAACAAAAGAAAAACATTGTTTTAAAGTGGCCTTGCCTGAGTCTTAACACTGAACCCAATAGAGATGCAGAGGCAGGATTGAATGTGTATTAATTATAGTTCTGCAAAGAAGGTTGGGCTCATATTCTAGTATGAGAGCCTGATACCAAATTCTGGCAAATACTGGGTAAAAGTCATGCTGTGGTTTAGTACTTTTTCACTGGGTGGTTTGCATGTTGGATAACAAATTTGTATACTGCTTTGTGCTTGATAAGGTTCTTTCTAACTCTGTATTGTTTTACCAATTTCTGCTTTGTTTTGCTTGGTGCCTTGTGGTTTTTTTGGTTTGGTTCTCAGCTCCTTAGTCTTGCCCCTTGATCAGTGTATTCACCTGTGTCTAGTCCATGTCTCTGCTACATTCCCAGGTATTTCCTATTCTAACCCAATATATATGTCTCAGTCTCTGAGTTAGTTCTGGTCAGTCGGCCATAACTCTTCACATGTTTCTGGATTATTATAATGATGTTTATTGGGTTTTCTTTGTAAGTCTGCTCCGATAAATCCCATGTAGTTTTGCATTTGCGTCCCCTCTTATCTTCCTTCACAACGTTACACTCCTGGTCATGTTCGTAAATGGGTATTAGTTCCCAAATTGTTTACCTGGATCAATAAATGTTAAATTAAAAAAATTTTAAAAAACACTCTTTGTCTGAATTGTATATAATTGTATTTAAATAAAAATCTAAAACATGCTCTTCAACAAATGTATGGTGAAAAATATTGCTTTTCACCATAGCAAATTAAAGCACATTCCAGTTCAAAAGTGGATGAAAAATGAACGTGTTGAATGGTGTGATGAAACTCCCCACCCATGTTGGTATAAAAAGGAAAAAGATAATGTGTTTCGATGATCTAATGCATCTTATGTTCATTATTTTTGACATGAACAATGTTGCTTTTGTCCTCACACATCCTTCCACTGCTTTGTCACGACAGAATAGCAGCATCATTGCAAATGGACAAAGCGTGCACAGAAAGAAGGAAACTATTCTATTTATATGTTAGACTGAACATTTTGATGTCATGCAAACTTCATACGTAGTCAAATGCAAACTATACTTTCAAAGCATCTTTCAGTTACACTCTATGTTGTCAGTCATCTAAGCAAAGCAACAAGGCTTATCTTTTCCAAGCAATACCATTTGGAATTCTAAAACCGAGTGTCATCCGAATTCTACATCGTTGAGAGTGCTGCCACGCTGTAGAAATGTTTGTTTTAATTCTGACACAACTTGCCCTCTTACTGTTTAAGAATGGTTCTTGCTTGACAGAGAAGTATCCACGACTAATTTTTGCTCCCGGGGATGTTGTTATTGGTGGACTGTTCCCAGTACACAGCGAAGTCGGTAACAAGACTGTACCTACAGAAGAGACATGTGAGCCGTAAGTATTATGTCAAGCTCAGTCTTTGATTCTACATAAAAACCTTTATTTCTTGTTTTTTCATTGAGTGTTAACATCAAATTATATTCATGTTCTGTTTTATGTTCATTCTGAACACCAGGTAAAACTGCACATGTATCCAGTATGATGTTCATATTATTCCAAATTAATTACTATGCTTTGGTATGGCTTTGCCAACAGTATTACATTTCTTAGAGCAATTTCTACACCTACATTAGAGCCTCTAATTTCCTATGCTACAATCTTTTCTTTTGTAGAAACAGTCTAAGCATCCAAGTGCTACTTCACACTCAAGCAATGATCTATGCCATTGAGCAGATAAATAACTCCTCACTATTATCGGATGTGAAAATTGGATACGAAATCTACGACACCTGCTCGCATGTCTCTACGGCTCTTCGTGCCAGTTTAAAAATGATGCAAATTAACATTCTGAATGAGGAACAGGGTATTTTTCCTAATAGCGATGCTAACAATACTGTCAAAGCTGTTATTGGAGAGCTCAGTTCAGAGATTTCAGTTGCTGTGGCTCGTCTGCTCGCTCTGCCCTTAATGACGCAGGTAAGACACTGTAAAAAAAATATCATTCAATGCTACACTAAAAACATGTAGTTGATTGTCATTTTTGATGTGATTTAATTATCATCTTCCTACAATTTTCTTGTATTTTATTATTGTTTTATTCCTGTGTCCTACTTATGGTTTTTAAGTAGTTATACATAATGTAACTGGATATATTTAAAATGACCAACAATATTTCACTTTAGAACGATTTGCCACCTCATTTTCAATTAAAAAGTAAGGCTCATTTTTTAAGTGTCTTCAAGTCTGATATGTGTCTTCATTTCTGATTTTTATCATTGTTCAAAATGCTGTTCATGACTTTGACGTGTGAGTAGGTGGTGGTAAACTGCTGTAGACTAAACAGACAGATATATGTAAATAAGATTGTAAGATCATGAAAACAATGGTTCATAACAGGGCTGTAAGGACCGGGGAGGGAATAGTACGTTTTGAAACCTTAATATGTACCTTTTTAATAATACACAAACTTCACAATATGTTTTGTGATTTTTGCACCACAATATGTTACATTTTCAGTATAAATTTGTATATTTGTACTTTCAACTTTGATACAATTAATTCCAAGTACAGGGTAGGAATAGATTTTCAATATGTTAAAATGTCTTGATAGATCAATAAAAGTTACATTGTTGCACTACCCTCTAACATAATGAACCCCAAAAATCCAAATCCAGGTTATAAGCTAGTCAGAAAAGAAACCCAGTTATTTGAGGGTAAAAAAAAAACTAGACAAGATGATTTAATCTTGGGCAGTAGAAGTTAAAAGAGACATGAAGGACATGTAATGCCAAATAATTTATTTTAATACAAATTGAAATGGTTTCACTTGGAGAAATGCCCAAAAATCCTGTTCACTGTAGGTCCAAAAGTTTGTAGACACTTGTCCAAACAATGTTTCTTTGGAAATTAAGGATATTCTGATGCTCTCCTTGTTTATTTCTCTGTCTGCTTTTGTAATGCTCTGTCTTTTCTCTTGTTTCCATGTCCATGTCATTGTTTACCACCGCCATGTGTCTGTTGTGTGAGTTTGTTGCTGTTTTGATGTCAGTCTCTAATTAGTGGTATTAGTAGGATGTTTATTCTATGCTGCTGTGATATTCTATACTCTGGAGATTTCTTTTCTCCAGCTGTGAGGATTTGTTCTCTTTTAGCGACAGGAATATTTTAAGAACCATTTCCTTTATAGTTCTTCTATGTACCTATTGTGAAAACAATGTGTGCTAACAATCAAATTCCATCCAGATTGATCTCTTTCTAGTACGCTAGGCCACTAGCACCGTTCCTGTAGCTCCAACTTCATGCACATTTCATTCATTCTTTTTCTGTAACCGCTTAATAATTCCTCGGGTCACGGCTACCTGGATACTATCCCAGGGCCAACAGCCATGAGGCAGGGACTCAGCCTAGGTGGAGTCCCAGCTCACTGCAGGGCACACACAGACACAGTTCACACCTATGGTCAGTTTAGAATCCCTGATTCACCTGACATGCATGTCTTTGAATTATGGGAGAAACCAGAGGCCCCGGAAGAAACCCACCCCACCATGGTCATCATGCACATTTCAACAGCCCCAAAATACACATTACTCAGCTGATCAGTTACTTCAAAAGACAATCAATATTAAGTAATAGGATTAAACTATGCAGGTTAGTTGGTCCTCAGGAGCTACAGAGGTGGACAGTTTACTGAAAAGGGATGATTTTGTGTGGTTCAGTCTAGACTGTACCGCTTTTCTCTACAGCTTGAAATTAAATCTGTTTGCTTTTCAGAAGACTGTTAACATGCATCTTGCCTATATTTTCATTTTATTCATGTATTCTAGATCAGTTATGGATCGACAAGCGAACTGTTGAGTAGCAGGTCCAAGTTTCCATCCTTTTTCCGCACTGTCCCAAGTGATAAACACCAGACCCACGCTATTGCTCGTCTAGTGGAGCGTTTCAACTTTGTGCCCGTGGGAATCATTGGTAGTGAGGATGAATATGGAAAGTATGGTGCTGAAAGTCTTACAGATTATTTGACAAATCTCAATATATGTTGGGAATTCAAGATAATCCTACCTGCAGATTTTTCACAGAACACTTTCAAATACACTGCAATTTTGGAGAGACTTAAGTCAAGCCGCGCTGAAGCCATCGTGCTCTTCACTGACGATAGAAATGCAAAGATTATCCTGAAGAAAGCCATCGAAAATGGTCCAAAAAGGACATGGATAGCAAGTGACGCATGGTCCACTTCAAAGGAAATCCTCAGCTTGTTCAATCTCTCCTATTCTGGAAGGATCCTTGGTGTCACTTGTAAAAGAAAGAATGTGCCTCATTTTTCAGAGTATATGGATCAACTTATAAACCAAAGGAATGTGAATGCTAGTTTTTTCCATCATCTTTTCTGTTCCTCTGGAGCAGAAGACCAGGACTGTTCATCATTTGCATCAAACCCAGGAAATCTGACTGGAAAGAACTGTATTCCTCAGAAGTGTCTCCTGGACTTCATAAAGCAAGATGAATCCTATGAACCTCACAGTGTCTACATGGCCGTGAATATTATTGCACAAGGCCTTAAAAGTGTGCTGCAAAAACAAAATACCACACGTTTTCCTGCACTGATGGTACAGAGCATATATTTTATTACTTCCTTTTTTAAACCTTTTTTTTTTTAATCAGGCTACAATATACTTTCCACCTAAACAGTTACTAAGCTATTTGCTATCCTGTGTCTGAAATGTCAGATTACCAGTCCATGGGATGGTGGAAGCATTTAAAATATAAATATTGTTTTAATATAACTATACATTTTAAATGTAATATAGGCACAGTATTTGAGTTATTATTCAAATATTGATTAAGTATTTGAATAATGAAATCACTATTTGGAGATTCCTTTCATCAAGGAAACACAAAAACAAAACTTTCAAATAATTCAGTAAAAGCCAGATTTCAAGTTTTAATAGGAATTAAAAATGTGATTGTTTTGCCAAAATATAACTAAGTATGCTAATTCATCTTTCGCTTCTACAAAATATGAGTGTGTTGCCAAGTGCTTGTCATAAAGGATACGACTAAGCGGGCGGAAATTCTTCTAACTAGACCAAAGGAGTTCTTCCAGCTGGTTTCAGTAATAGCTTAGATTTTGTAACGTTGGTACATTGTACATGATTGTACCAGCTCCCAACTGTATATATGTTTTCTTAGCTTGTTAGCTGTCTGAGCCAGCCTTCATCACTCATCCTGTAAAAACCCTCCCCACCAATTTCCTGTTTGTTATTTTTAGGTAACAAAAAAGAATATTGTGATATTCATCAAATGATATTCCAATTGGATATTTATTTTCATTTGAATCCATTTTTCATCATCTGTACAATCTGATTCAAGAAAGTTCCACCTCAGATTCACTTTGGATATCAAGATATCCATCTTGTGAAATGAGCATAAAGCACAGTTAAAGTTAAGGTCATACATTAAGGGTTCCACTAAATCATTCTTTTTAAATAAGATGCCTATTCCACAAAATATGGCGGTTCTAGGAAAACCCTGAAACTGTTTTACATAAGTTGAATACATACATTTTATATATATATATACATATATTCATAATTATTTCTCTCCATCAATCTGGACCAGAGGCCAGTAATTTCTATTTTGTGTTTGTCTTTTCAGCTCACTGAAACAATCAGGAATCTAAACTTCTCTCTGGATAATACAACAAACGTGACTTTGAATGAGAATGGAGAAGTGGACATAGGGTATGATATTTTAGCGTGGGAAATTAAAACAAGGAATTTTACAACCATTGGAACATATATACAAGATGTTCTCGAGCTTTATGGAGTCAATGAAGCTATAAACACTACCAATGGCACTGAGGTACCCTTGAGCAAAGTACCGTCCCCACACACTGCTTCACGGGCACTCTGCTCGCTGCTTCACTTGGTGAATGGGTTAAATACAGTGAAAAATTTCCTGCTGTTCACATTGTCTGCTGTGTTGTCTTCACAGATGACAAATAGTCACTTTACACTTACACTTTCAACACTTATACTGACCTACTTTCTCACACTATGCTTTACACGATCATTGGCAGTTGTTTTGATTAAAACATCAAGGACAAATTCCTCTTAAAAACGCATGTCCTTCTGTGTTCTTTTATTAGGTGACCCAATTCAACTGCTCGAAATCTTGCAAGGCAGATCATGAACTTTATGTATTCACTCTAAATAACACATGCTGCAAGGGTTGTAGACGATGTGAAGATAATTTTTTCTCTGAAGATGGTGAGTCAATGGTCTTTTATTACTACTAAAGTAGACATGGTGCCTCACACTACCAAAATTATGCTAAGTGCAGTTGCTTTTTATGTAAATGGATTTGTCTGAAATTAATAACATTTATAAAATTCACAGGGAAACAATGTAAACAATGCAAAGATTCAAATATTACAAGATGCAAGAAAGATTATATCTACCTGCCGTGGACACATGGCTTCATCATCACCCTGATTGTTTTCGCCACCCTAGGTTTTGTTGTCATGTTAACTGTCACTGCCTTGTTTGTTGTGTATCATCGCACGCCTATCGTGAGGGCCGCTGGTGGCTACCTGTGCTTCCCTGCACTTCTCTCTCTTCTTTGTTGTTTCATTAGTGTGTTCCTCTTCATGGGGATGCCCACACAAATCAAATGCAGGGCAAGATTGCCTCTGTTCAGCATGTCTTTCACTGTGTGTGTCTCCTGCATCCTAGCAAACCTGCTGCAGATCTTTGTGGGTTTCAGCTTTAAGCTCAAGCTTGCTTTCTGGCTGAAGCGTGTCAACAAGCCCGCTGTGGTGGTGGTGGTCTGTTCTGGTGTGCAGATGCTCATGTGCGTGCTCTGGTTAGTGTTGTGGCCACCTAATATAAATCATAGCGACAATGGCCTTCTCTTGTGTGAAGAAGGATCTACTGTGATGTTTGTGGTCACACAGGTGTATATTGCACTCCTTTGCATCGCCTGTTTCCTTTTTGCTTACAAAGGCAAGAGACTGCCAGACCTGTACAAGAACGCCAGATACATTACGATTAGCATGGTGATCTACCTGGTGGTGTGGATCCTTTTTATTCCCATCTACACTCAAGAAAATGGGAAGTTTGAGGCGGCCGTCGAAGCCTCTGCCATTTTGGTCTCTGCTTACGGCATTCTGGGATGTCACTTCACTCCAAAATGTTACTTTCTGCTCTTGAAGAAAGAGCTGAACGACGAAAACAAAATTGCAGAGTACATCCGGCAGCATTATGCAAAAAAGGGAATAAGGGTCATGTCATGAAAAAGCTTCGTATTTATGCAAAACCCTGACAGTAAGATACAGGGACCAAATTATTTCTTTCTATCCTGCTGTGTGTGTGTGTGTGTGTGTGTGTGTGTGTATTTAAAATATAAAAGATGTCTCTTACTTTTTCCAGAGCTGTCTGTTTTATATTGTTATATTGTATAGCTTGTATTTCATTAGTTATGCTGATTCTATTTTCTTCTTTGGTTCTGTCCATATAGTCTTTTGTTCATTATGTGGGACAAAATTTTTTATCTTATGTCTCTAATATGAGAAGCTGTGGGTCAAGCAGACTAAGTTGGATTTAGCAGACACAAAGGGGAGCTAAAGACCAAAGTAAATTATTTAGAGGACTATTTTTTAACTGAGATAAGGGTGAAAAAATGACATGAAGCCTGCATGATATTTGCTTCCTTGTATGCTGTTTCCTTTATATTTCTTTTATAATTCTTCCCCTTGTCCCAAATGTAAAGATGAGCCAAGACACAAGGCTAAGATAGATAACATGTCATTGATTGAGATTGTAGCCATGTGGTTTGCACTGTGCTATTTTGTGGGGCAAAGGTGTACATTAACTGTTAGCTAGATGAGCTCCAGTGCAAAACTCAGAACACCAAATATGTCTTATTGGGTTAAGGGGAAACATTGTCTCAATTTGGTTTTTTTTGCTTCAAATCTATTTACAGTATGTTTTTTATGCCCTAATGGGCTTGGTGTAATTGTCGTCTTGCCTTCAATGCTTGTATACTGTGTGACTGCTTCCTGTGACATTTGTTACTTAATTAAATCAATTGTGACTAATAAAAGACACTGTGCTTGTATGTGTAGATCTACTTTTTCCTGCAAATGTATATGTTTCAGCTTATAAGGCAGAGACTTTGTGATAACCAGTCATTGACTAATCACAAACTTTCCTAAACAGTGGTGCCAACAGATCACTGTCTGTCAATATTTGTTAGTGTCTGAAAATGTTCAAATTCGCTGCCTAACAATGTGAATCAGATTGGTTTGATGTGAAATTATTTATCACAGAGAAACTTACGAACAGTTGCAGTGATAGGAAACATATTTTTCCACTGTGAAATTTACATTACTTGCAAGACATTTTTGTTTAAAAAGGCACACTATATGGTCATAAGTATTGGGACACACCTGTTTTTCAGGGTTTTTTTCAGGGCCCCCTAAATCCAGTGAAAGGCAATTTATATGTGTCAGACGTTTTGCACAACACCATGCTTCCAAATTAGTGGACAAAATTTGGGGAAGAACCTTTTCTATTCTAGCATGACTGTGCCCCAGTGCACACAACAATATCTATAAAGACATGTCTGGATGAGTTCAGTGTGGAAGAACTTGACTGACACATACAGAGCCCAGACCTCAACCACATACAACACCTTTGGAATGAACTGGAGAAGAGATTGCGAAGCAGACCTGTACAACATCAGTGCCTGACCACATATATGCTCTACAGAATGAATGGGCACAAATGCCCACAGAAAATCCAAAATCTTCTGGAAAACAGTAAAAGCTGTTATAGCTGCAAAGGGGGAAACCAACTCCATATTATAGTCTGAATGTATTTGAATGCAAAATCAAGTCCCTGTTGGAGTGAAGGGCATATGTCCCAATACCAGGGGCGTAGCACACGGGGGGGATGGGGGGGATTCAACACCCCCACTTTTGTTAAAATGTGATTCTATCCCCCCACTTTTGTCAGATTATATTGTATTAAATTGATTAAATTGTATTTAAAACAGGGCGTCCCCATCTCAGAACCCCCCCACTTTTGGAAAGCTTAATACGCCCCTGCCCAATACCTTTGTCCAGAAAGTGTATAAAACACGTCTGACTCCTGTTTTGTATCACCAGCATTGTGAGAAGCTGAAGTTAGCTTCCGCCTTAAACGCTTCTGCAGTAGCAAGATTTGGCCGCTAGGGGTCAATATTTACTGATGGTCTGACACACTTCAGCCTAGATTCCCAAGAAACATTTCATAAAAGGAGAATTTCATGCAGGCCAAACATTTGATTATTAAATATTACTTTGAATCACCATCATATAAAAATATATTTAACAGGTTTATTAGTATTCAAATCATCTGAACTTACCATATGAGAGGACTGAAGAGAACTCGTTGTCTTTATGCCTACTTGCTGGAATCCTAATCTTGTCACCATTGTTTACATTTTAAGGTTCAAAGCTCGAGGTTTACTTTTCATCAACAGCTGTGTACTGTGCACAATAAATCCATAATGAGATGAATATATGTCAGGCAGCAAAATATTGCATATAGGCAGAAAAATATTGCATATAACAGTATGAATACTGTACAATTTTGTTGCAAGTAAGAAAATTGCATAAGAAAATAAACCATTTGGCAAAAAGCATGTGGTAATTAAATTGTGGAATGTAAACTGCTGTTTGGATTTCATAATACACTGTATGGACAAAAGTATTGGGACATCTGACCATTACACCAACAGGTACTTTAATGATATTGCATTCAAATGCATGGACTTTAATATTGAATTGGTTCTCCCTTTGCAGCTATAACATTTTCATTCTCCTTGTAAGGCTTTCCAAAAGATTTTGGAGTTTCTGTGGGAATTTGTGCCCATTCATTCTGTAGAGCATTTTTGAGGTCAGCCACTGACGTTGGATGAGAAGGTCTGGTTCACAATCTTCATTTCAGTTCATCCCAAAGGTTGGGTGGGTTTGAGATCAGTGCTCTGTGCGGCCAGTCAAGTTCTTTCACACAGAGCCCATCAAACCATGGCCTTATTGAAACTGCTTTGTGCACAGAGGCACAGTCATCCTGGAATAGAAAAGGTTCTTCCCCAAACTGTGTCCACTAACTTGAAAACATGGTGTTGTCCAAGATGTCTCGGTGTGCTGAAGCATTAAGATTGTCCTTCACTAGGAGGAAGGGGCCAAACCCAAACCCTGAAAAGTAGGTTTGTCCCAATATATTTGTCCATATCATCAGAAAAAATTGTTGTCTCATCACGCAATGTATTTTTTCCCAGCTGATGATGACAAAAAGTAACCTTGAACCTTGAATGTGTCATCTCAACATAGCCAGAGCAAAGAGCAAAACACACTCAGTATCGACATCCTTCTATCAGCACTGTGATAATGATAGAGAGCATGACTTTAACCCAGATGACCAGGGTTCGATTCTCAACATGTTTGAATCTCATGACTTCTAATGGCACCTCAGAGGTACATTTAAGTCGCCACAAAATGCTGCGCTGGTGGCTGCCCTCTGCCTCACTTAGTGAATGGGTTAAATACAGACGTTACAGATGTCGACGCTAGATGGCGACTCAAGAATATTTCCCCCTCCCCATCCAACCCCCAACAAAATGCAAATTGGAGCCAACGTTTAACAGAAACTGCACATTCCTGTTGGACGCATAAAGAATTAGGTGACAAGTGACAAACAGTTGCCCTGTGACATTCTCCAGCCGAGGAACAAAGCATCTCCCCTGTTATTCAGCAGGAATGTCTTGACCCTGAAGCCTTTATTGTTCCTGGTGTTTTACCTGTTTGGGCGGAAAACAGCGATTTGTCAATAAAAACAGACAGTTCGGTGTCAGACAGGAGCAGTTCGCTCTTTTGCGCAGTGGGGGCGCTGCTGGCGCTGAGGCGCAACAGGCGGATAGAGTCAGATATTAACACTATCTAAAGAGTAAAAAAAACCCACACACACACACTCACACTCACGGGGGGAGTTTCCAAAGTCATCACGGCACGTCCAACTTTCCCCCAATCTTTCTCCCAGAGAGCAGTGAAAATGAACCACAGGGAGAGTGGCGCTCCCTTCCTCCTCTGTCTGGCGCTCTGCTTTGCGGGCGTTTTGGAGATTGCGGCGCTGGATGCGCGCCGCGCGCAAAAAAAGCCTCCCCGGAACGGGACTTCAGTCCACATCCCATCCTACAGGATGACCCTGTACAGTACCCTATCCGAATTGGACCGGCGAGGGGTTAACGGCAGCCTGTCCCGCTCCAGGAGGCAACCCAACACAGTGACCAGCTTCACAGACCAGGGGGAAGGTGGGTGTCACAGATCACACACTGGACTGGATGTGGGGGGACATGTCGTGTCTGTGGATGCGTTTGACTCTGAGACTTCATTATTTGAAGACTAGTTTATAACCACATGCTTCAACATCTTCATGAACTTTTGCAGTGGTGAATTCACTGGTAAAGTATTTATTTGGCACATGCAGTGCTGAATGAACATCTGTAGGGCTGAACATCTGTCAAATAGACTGGAAGATGAATAAACACAGCACTGCATTCATTTACGTGCTTATTTTACATTTGCGTGCCAATTGACAATATAAACCTGGATAGACATTGGAAGAGTCCATTCAGTGCTGGGAATGTGCAGATGTGCCAGTTGTGCAGAAAAGGCATGAGTCCCAGTAATGATCTGTTCAGTCCTGTGGAATCAGGTGAAGTAAATGAGTTGGAGTAGATAGAGAATGTATGCCGTGTCCACTTGCCCTCCTGCATCCCTGTATTAATATTCTATTCTCAGCTCTGTGAAATCAGGTTGAGTTAATAAGTCGGAGTTTATAGATAATAGAGGATAGAGCAGATAGAGTATATATGTTACATCCTCCTGCCCTTCTGACATTTTTATAAGTACAAAAAATGGATGCCTGTTTCATTCGGATGTTTCTCTCCAGATGGTAATGCTTTTAAAATGACCCACTTCAAATAACACGTCAGGAACATGAAGTCAAATGTGTCGAATTTGCACCATGTGTGATAAATAAAGCTCTCCTGGCATCCTGGCTAAACGTTTGGAAAGAACTCTCCAGGTGCTGCTGATAAAAAGCGGAATGGCTGATTCCAAACTCGTGTTCGAGAAAAGTCCTGCTTTGTTGTTGTTGTTATACAAAAAGCAGCCCAGGTCTAGCGTGTGTGCAAATAAAATCAATCCCCCTGAGATCTGTCCTTTATCCAATGAAGGACCGGAGATGGAGAGCTCAGATCACTGCCCTGCAGAGCTCACACTCACTCTCAGACTTCACGGGCCAGCAGCTGTGTTTAAAGCAAAAAGAGCAAAAGAACAGGAAGGCGGTGCTGATATCATAACAAAAGCTCTGAAACATATAAGTGAGATTTATTTATGTAGCAGAAGTGTTTGCCGGCCTTTTTGAAACTGCATTATTACTTGCACCACCAGCCAGTCACTCACATGCCTCCTCTCCCTGTGAAACAATTTGAGGGCAAATTTGGCCGCAAGTAGCAGACCTGCATACATGTGGGAGTGACCGGAATGAAAGCTAATTCCCAGACTGCCTCTTCAGGTCATTTTTTTAGGTTATTTCATTGTTTTGTCTGGCAAATGGTTATTATCTCTCCAAGAAGATGCTTTGCCCCCTCCCTCAGTAGCAGCTCTTTGTCCAGGTGTGAGAGTCCAAGCGGCGGCTCCTTCTAGATCTTCTTTGGGCCTGCTGGTTAGTGAAGGCCATGGATTTGAATGATAGGACTGCCGGTGGCACCACTGATTTTCTCTTGGTTAAAGTACAGTCCCCACACATTGCTCCCTGTGTGCTGCATTGCTAGCTGACCCCACTTTACTTGTACTGCTGTGCTGTTTTCATGTGGGACAAAAATGGCCACTTTAGATGCCCCATCCCGCACAGCCTCTCTCTGGTGGCTAGCCTCAGAAGCAGATGCTTAACTGTTTGCAATTACCCATTATTCTTAGTTCTCTCTCTCATGATATGCAGTCAGCACAATATAGCTAGATTTGGCCTTGGCTTTTCATGCTAGCCACTCATATTAGAAGAATCTCCTTCATCTTTTAACCATGAAACCACGGCCTGCTTCTCAGGTTGCGCAGAACTCCGGCTTCTGTGCTTGTGCTCGATGTCAGGATGTCGATGTTGAAGCTTGTTTTACTCTGACTGCTAAACCTGGTCACTCTCAGCAAAGCTCTCTCCTTCATGGCTTCAGTCAAGGCACAGGCACAGGTTCGGGACAAAGCCCTCTCTTATTGTTACACCCAACCTGCTACTGAACATAATCCACTGTGTGTTTTTACACAGTTATTCAGAAACAACTGGGTCTACCTGTGAGGGGAAACCCCACCGACTCCCAGATTTTGCAAAGATTATAAAAAAGATCTGGGCAATATCGGAAAAAACACGTAATATGCTGACAAAATACCTTGGATGAAATGATAATGGAGAGAAAAAAAGTATAACTGCGGTGTATTTTTGTGCTGTATTTCTTCACTCTCCAGAAAAACCCAAAGTATCTTTCAAATGGTACCTTTACAGGTGAAGGCAAAGCATTCTTAGCTTTTAAAGTAAGTTAATGGAAAGTAATTTTAGAGCATGTCAATTCATCATAAGCTTTTCAAACAGTATAACACATAGCTGCTGTGGCCAAACTGTGTATTGAAAAATATATTTTTTGAAACAGCATTGCTAAGTTCTTTGGACAATGGTGAATATAAAAAAGCATTGATTTTATACATGTCAGTATCTGTGAAAAAATTTGATTATTACCCTGCTTTACTGTAAAGTGGTGGAACAAGTGTCACTTTAGACATTCTCTTGTTAAATGATTCTCTTCCTAACCTGATCGTAAAACCCTTAAGATGCTTTGGGAGGACCTGAGTTCAAGTTATTTGTAGTGCTCTTGACCATGACAGTTTGAAGGACTCGACAATTTGAAAGTGCTAAAATCTAATTGCATCCCCAGGCCACCTACCACTCCTCTTAAATTTACAGCCTCTCTCTGGTGGAACGCAGCAGAAGGGGAGAGAAGGGCTTGCTGGAGGCCGTGTGCTTTTGGTGCATTCTGCCAAGCCCTATTCTCACTCAATCAGCATAATTAGCCGATTCTGCCAAGGGCCGAGGCAGACCGACAGGTCAGCCAAACACTCTCCACCTGGCCTGGGCCGCCGCTGCGTGCCTCATGTTTGGAGAAACCATTTCAGGCCGCTGAATGTTATTCTCATCGAGGAGAGGAGCTGACAGTGTCTGTATGGCATTTTCAACAAAAAAAGGCCATGCGGTAGACTGCTCACAACAGGGTGAGGAATGTACGATTTTCTACCCCCGGACAGCTGGCTCTTGTAAGCGCCGCTGAAATCAAATTAACACCAGGCTATTATTGAAATCCCACACAGCGACAGATCCGTAAAAACTTTGTAATCACTGAACATAATTCAATCACAATTTTTAGGTAATCATTTAAAAATGAATCTAATGTGCCACTAACTTTACCAGAGTCCAAAATGAAGCTGTAAAAAAAAAAGAAATAATAAAAAATATATAAATACAATAATTCTGTTATAATAAATGTTATATATACACACACACACACATATATATATATATATATATATAAATAAATCAATTTTGTTGTAGTTTGTAAAATGTATATTTGATTGTCATTATTTGTTTTTTTCTTGTAGGGGAGTCTTCGACTGGGTCCCGTCGGCGCTACATCTTTGATCTCTCTGGCCTCTCCAGATTGGAGGAGCTGATGGAGGCAGAGTTGAGGGTACTGCGGAGGCCACCCCCTAATGTCGGGAGGTTACTTTCCTGGGGAGGAAGCCTGTACCGCCTTCTCCTCTACAGCTGCCCCTGTCCTGGCTCCTCACACAGGTCTCTACTGCTGTCCTCCAGAACCATTGACATTCTGGACACCACTTCAGCCACATGGGACGTGTTTGATATCTTGGCTAGCGTGAAAGCCAGCCGCAAAAAGCACAGGACATCTCGAGGCGGCAACTTTGTGTGTTTTACTATATCTGTTGTTTGTGACTCATCAAATGAAGCAGTGTACCCTCCATTGCTGGGACTGGGAGGGGATGCCCAGAGGAGCCAAGAGAGGGCCTTGCTGGTGGCTTTCTCTCGTACCCGAAAGAAAGAGAATCTATTCAGGGAGATCCGGGAGAAAATGAAGGCTGTCCAAAACGGGGGCTTGCCAGGTCCCACACTGGATCGCAGCTTTGAGGGTAGCGGCCGTCCCAGGAGGCGGCGGAAGAGAAGGACGGCTCTAACGGGACGATCCGGTGGAACAGGAGGAGGTGGAGGTGGGGGTGGGGGTGGAACAAAAGGAGGAGGAGGTGGAGGCAACAGGAGAAGGACCCGTTGTAGCCGGAAGCCACTGCACGTGAACTTTAAGGAGCTGGGCTGGGACGACTGGATCATAGCACCACTGGACTATGAGGCATACCACTGCGAGGGCGCCTGTGATTTCCCACTGCGCTCGCACCTCGAACCCACTAACCATGCCATCATCCAGACCCTGATGAACTCCATGGACCCTGAGTCAACGCCGCCCAGTTGTTGCGTGCCCTCCAAGCTGAGTCCCATCAGCATCCTCTACATCGACTCAGGCAACAATGTGGTTTACAAGCAGTACGAGGACATGGTGGTGGAGCAGTGTGGCTGCAGGTAGCAGCGTGGGAATGGGGCCGGACCATGAGGCCCCTCAGGACTCAGAACCGAAGGAAGCCTCTCTTGAGGCCTAGCATCAGCACTGCCAGGCCCACAGAAAGGAGTCAAAAGCACTATTCCACCTGGATTGGTTTTATTTGTAAAGGGATTTGACTGTCTGAGTCGTACGGGTATCTGTGTACCTTCCCTAAACACAGATAGAACACAGGATTGCTACATCATATCTCAAGGTATGTGTTACGTGACAGACGTGACACTACCTCAAACAATAACAATAACTCATAGTAAGAACAGGGCACACACTGTGTTTGTTAGCAGGTTTTGATTTGATTCAAAAAGGAATATTCTTACTGAGGGAGTTCCGGCTTCAGCAAACACAGGAGGTAATTTGCACCAGAATTTCGACAGACTCTTTTTAACTGTGGACCTCTGAGATCACTTCAATTTTGTACCTTCCAAGGTGACACCAGCTCACACAACTTAAAATTATAGTCACATTGCAAAGGCCTTGTGGGACATTGCCGATCCTCCTTTACCTAAATCTAACGTAGAACATTTTCAGAGCAGTGTAAATGTGCACATTAGACATGAGCCAACGATAAGTGGCCTTGCTACCATAATGAGAACGGTCAGAGTGTGGAAACAATTCTTGTCACTGAACAAGGGCTCATAACTATTTAGAAATGTCTACCGCAGATAAGCATGTGTGCGTTTTTGAGAATGGAGGATCCTAGAAGAACATATTGAAGGGCGTTTAAACTGCGTGTGAGCAGACGTGGAGAGGACACACGGGCAAAATCTTCACAAATTCCCCAATACTGAGTAAACAGCTCCCTGATCGGAAAAGGAGTTAAGGCCAGGAATTCCAGCGATGACATCACGTCCCGATAAAGTAAACGGAACAATAGATCGTTAAAGTGCTCTTGCAATGCCCGAGAAGGAGTCGGACTATTTTCAGCATGAAGTCTGTCAAGAGTCTCATCCGACTTTGAGACATGAAGGAGTGAAGGTGCTCTGCAGGACAGTGGGCATCGTTTCGGGATGGGAAAAACAAAAATACAGTTTTGGTTACTGATCTGACAAATGTACGTGTGAGAAAGAGTGAGAGAGAAAAAAAAGCCAGTGGCCTTAATCAAACGCGGCATTGCTTGACTGAAAGTTGGCGGTTTTGACTTGTTTCTGAAGTTTGTCTTACACAATGTCATTTCCATTTGCAGCTTGAGTTGTTTTTATAATCAAGTGGCTCGTTTTAAGATTTATTGAGTATGGCGGTTTCTGAATTTTATATCAAGATAACCCACACACATCTGATGCTCCCCAGAGCTGACATCTCACTTCCTTTTTCTCAGCATAGGGGACAGTGTTTGGCCCACGAGAGGAAACTCACAAACCATACGTTGTTACCAATTGTTCAGATAGCCGCACCAGCTAGTCTTTTCACGTTTCATTGAAAAGGCCGCTGAAGTTGTTAGGCTTTTAAAACTGGGACACTCGGGGCTTTACAGCGAAATAAGCGCTGTTGACACCACATTTGGCATTTGCAGGGCGATAGAATGGCTCATAGTAATGCATACGCTCCAAATGTACAAGAGATAGATGACTTCACTGCACTCTGCGACCTCAGACCTTACTCTGTGAAAGAGGTTAGAGAGCCAAAATCAAAATGATTCTTGGCATTCTCAGTTTCTCTATATGACACCCTCTCACCTAGGCTAACAGCATGTGGGAGTCTTGTTTGCTTTCACCCTTAATCTGCTGAAACAGTTTCTTTTTCCATCATAAAACATCTCTAATTAGAATATATATCCCCTTAAGCACAATCCTCACACTGCACAACTGCTCAGAGGTGTAAGAACTGATAAAACAAGAGTTGAACTAGCTTCCTCCTGTTGAAGCTTGTTCAACTAGCTAATGTGGTCTTAGATGTGACCAACGTAGTAGAACAGTTCAGTGAAAAAAATCCATGTACACTATTTTCCCTTTATCCCAAGTGTAGTAGATGAGTGAAAATGAGTTTAGGGTTGGAGCTATGAGGCTGATGCTGCTAACATAATAGCACCTTATTAACACTGACCAGCATCACGCAAGCTGCAGGCCTACATAATCACCCATGTGCCTCACAGTTCTTAAAGGGCCCGAAACGAAACGAATTTAATGAAATAATGAACTAAAGAGTTCCATTGATGAAATAAAGAGTTTAAGGTAGTATGCAAGTATTCTGAATGTATCTAAACAAACTGTCCACTCCCCAGTCGATATGATCCCTATATGGAAACTAAGCTACAAATTAGCTAATTTTAAATTCATTGTTTTGGCGTTGAAAACCCAACATGTTTACATGACAATTTGAACAGAGCCCTATAGCATTCATCAGACTCTGAAAAAAACTTGCTTTTTTGTAAACTGATAAGGAGAGGTTGGAAAAAGTTCTTGTAAAAATGAATAGTGACTTTTGTTAATACACATATTAGTATGTCAGTGAGAAAAAGGATATGTGCCCTTTATGTATTCTCTGATAGATTTTCTCTTGTGGTTCCTGATTCCATATGACACCCTATTACCTTTACAAATTGGATGGTCATGGTTAAAGTCAAGGGTGTGATGATTTTTGCTTGTTTTTATAGATAACAGTTATAGATAACAAGACAGTGGCAAAAGCCACATAAGCAAGTCTATTTGAGATGTCCATTTTGAGCATGTGAAAAATAAGTCCCGCAGTTTGAATAGCGGTAATTGGGGTGAAGAAGCTTCCATTACTTCAGCATGAACCAAAGAAACAAATTCCAAACACCAAACATGTCTTGACTGGTTGAATCCATTTAGCACCAACATCGTGTAGATCTGATGCTGTGGATTCTGTACACAGCGTATTCATTGAAGCATGCTGGGGGAATTTATTGATGAAAGGTGACGAGTGGGTTATATTTCAGTGTGGTGGATCTGAATGCAGCAGTCTTATTTTTTTTTTAATCTTCATGATACCTGTTCATCAGAGCCAGGGCCATTTTGACTACTTACTGTTTATTCAACATCCCCGACTTATAAGAAACCGCAAAGCAGATCTGTAATCAACACCAGAGATTTTTCTTTTTCTTCAAGGATTTCCTTTCGCCATTCCGCTTAACCAAACTGGTTCTCTGTGAATTAAAACAAATGTGCCTCATATGGCCTATTTTAAGTTGGGATTCGAATTCCAGAACAAGCGGACAGTGGGGAAAGCGCATGATGGCCCACACTCATGCCTTTCATACAGCTTTGTTAGCGGTGAGGGCATGAACAGAGCTGAGTATTGTTATGGCCTAAGTTTACCCATTCGAGTTTGTGTGAACTGAACAGATTTCTTGTTTATTCAACATAATATAAATGCACGCCAAGCATGATGATTTTGTCCCAGTGGCATTTTAAGCAGCGTGATGATTAGAAGACTTAGAGTCACATTACAAAGCTTGTACAGGCATCAAACAACACCTTGAAAGACTTTTCTTTTGCACGTTTATACAATACAGCTGTATACCCAGAGGCATCATTAGGATCTCAAAACACTGGGGGCTATAGTTTCAGGGGTAGGAGGGGGTTTACTCGTCTCGGCAGTGTGTCACAGCGTCTCTGTGAAAACTCGGAATGACAGATGATTATGATTAGATCCAGAGCTATTTGCAATTTTTTAATTAGCATTGTTTTTGAGTTCCGGGGCTAATCATAAAACATTCAAGGCCCCAGATGCCCGGATGCCCAGACCCAACCATGCCTCTTTGTAAATTTTGGGTATATTTGCAACATACAGGCTGATGTCTTCTAAAATGTCTTCCTTGGTATGAAGACAAAGTTCTTGGCTAATCAATGATTCAGCAGTCCTCTTTTTCAAAAGCACAGATCTTTGGTGCAAATGTTTAAACCCCTGAATGTGTTAAGGGCTGATGATTGGAGTTTGACCTTTGAGGTTTGGCACTATTCTTACGGTAGCACACACACATTTTTACATGTATGATATTGAGCAGTCAGGATAAGATAAAACCATTTTTTTTTAAAACTATTGATTAAAATGTACCTTCTGAATGAGGTAGCCATCATTAATAGGCAATATTCACATTTTCAGTTCTCCCACTGGCCTGTCTTATGTAGGAAATCTTTTTCTGGAATAGGTTAGATTATTATCATTAAGTCAATTTTTATTCTTTGGATTTTAAAGGTCATTTGAGTAATCAGTACATTACTTGATTACTAATATACCCGATGATGATTACACCTAGCCTGATATTATTTTCCTAACAAGACACCTAGTTAGTCTTAGATATTAAATTCCAAAGTAACGAAGAAACATGCTTATTTGCATTAAACATCTAAAAAATACGTGTCGCCAAACCATTGGTGGTAAATGTATTTCTAGAGAACAAAATAGATCAAGCTGTCATGTAAATGGAAGTGAAAACATTTACTTGTTAACATTGACCTTACATAGACTGCATCACAATCCAGGTCATTCTAAAATAATTTAAATGTTTATCCCAGAAAATTGGGGTAAGTTTTTATCTTGCTGGTCCTGAATATGACTGTTGAGTCTGTGAGTTTACTGACTAATAAGATCCGACTACTCGCACTGTACTTATGCTCGATATAAAAAGCCGTTGGAAACATTTAGGTGGTTTGAAGGATTAGGCCAAGCGCTTTCAGATAACGCCCGTAAACCCTGCAGCATCGTCACGTCGGAGGGGGTTGGCAACTTTTCTGTACATCACCACCTAATAAAGATCTAACAGCATCTGTTTTACTTTATCATATCCCCGTTATTATGGATTATATATCAAAACATGAGACGGAACGCTAAAATGAGCAAATGTCATATGAAAACCTCGAATCAAATGGTAACAATGGACAGAGAAGGAAAAAAAAATGTAAGTAAAATTTGGGGCATTCCTGCTAGTTCATTAGTCACTACATGTTTACACAATGTATATGGCACCTGGTCTTTTCAAATACGTTTTAAGAAAAATGCAAAAAATGCCCACAGGTTTTTTATTTTACAGAATGTTCTTTATATAAAAGTTGGAAATGGTATGTATTGGTACACTCATTTAAAGTAATGGCCTACATTACATGCATTGCCTTCAATTATATAAAGTGCCTCCTGACTTCAAATAAATACATAAATAAATAAAATACCGGGAACATGAAGTGATCCTATAAAAAACTGAACCTGTAACATAATAACTGTCTTTGATAATGACTGTCTGCAACTGTCTTAAAAACAGTAATGTGGAAACATTGACATTGCACTATGTGCATGGGTATGTGTGTGTGTATGGATGTGTGTATGGATGTGTGTGTGTATAAGATATAAAAGAGTGTACATAATTCATTTGTAAATTATCTTTAAACAGCTATGTATTTTTGTTTTCTCTTTTGGAAATATGATTTAGTAGTATATGTAAAAAACAAAATGTATATCTATATCATTTTCAAAGCCAAAATTAAGCACATTGTATCCTCTTTTTTTTAATTATTATTATTTCAAGCTTTTTCAACGCCTTGTCATTTTTTTTGTACAGATGATTTTATTAAAGAAATGTTTTTTACTGATAAAAAAAATAGGGCTCCTGCGGCTAATCTGTTTTCCCAGACATCCATATGAAAGTGAACCCTTAGTGACTGTCTGTCTCAACCCACGGTTCCGGAATCATTATTGCGTTTGTGTTTTGTCTCGTTTTTTCGCCAGCAAAGTATTCAGGAAGTTTCCAGGTGATTCTGAATTCCAGCTAGATGAGGGAGAGAGGGGTAATGTCCAGCCCCGGCGAAGTCATGCTGCATTATAGGCTCCATAATCCATCAGCTCTATGAAAGGCTCCACACTCTTAAAATAAGGGGGCCCGAAAGGGTTCTTTGGAGTGATGCCATAGAAGAACTGCTTTGGATTCCCTGAAGAACTTGTAGTGGACGGATCTTTAAAGAACCATTCTTGTAAATGAGACGTGTCCGTGTAAAAAAAACTAAACACTTAAGGACATTTTCCTAAAACTGGATGTCCAAGCCATGGTCCTCTGTGTTTGAGGGTGTATATGTACAGTCCTGTAATGTGTCTGTGTGGGTGTGTGTGTGTGTGTGGTGTCCCTTTGGAAGTTTTTAAAAATTGTTGACTTCATTCCCCGCATGAAGCGCATGTCCATAGAGGGCTGTGATGCAAGAGCTAGTAAAGCCATGCACTGTAAGTCATTTTTATTGTGATACATTTAGTGTTTGGGAAGTAGTAAAAGAGACGACTCACTCAAAAAGTTTACAGGCCCTGTTAAATGTGTTTTTGATTTGTTTACTGTATCAAGATAATTTATTTTTGAACACTGTTGGACTGGCATGTAGAGGCTAGACAGTTTGCAGTATCTGAAACCATTTGCAGCCCCTTTCTCACTGATTTCGCTTGTTTAACAAGATCATACAGATGTAATTAAGTATTTTAATTAAGGTGTACATGTAATAAATGTATACGAAGCTGCAGCCATTCTTTGTAACTAATAGCATCTGATATGAATCTTAAGCCCTGTGTTGGGCATGAATGCCCCAAACTGTTGCTTAAATCCAAAAGCATATCAACATTTAAATCATAACCTTAATAAAGACCAGAACTACATGAAGTTGAGAATTATAAATATAGATAATAAAAACAAATATAACTATAAATACAGAAACCACAGTATTCTATATTAGTCTTAATTCAATAAACAATAAATTACATCTCTAATGAATACATCCTTTACAATATATTTTGGTATAGTTTACTTCAGTGTAGCAGAATACTTTATTACTGCATTAATATAAATTTGTTTTAAGCTATTTAACTGCTCGTTATAAAATTGCGTGTCTGTATATATACTCACACATTTGTGGCTGTCCTTTAACTTTAAATGCAAAATTGTTAACCTTTACACCACATTGGCTGACACTTTGGAGAATATTA
>JBBMFX010000001.1:36482170-36494852 GCA_037832545.1 Rhabdalestes septentrionalis
ATATAATAATCTGTGAACAGAAAAAACAATATATGTATCCGTATATACATATGTAACTTTAAATGTAAAATCTTTAAATGTAATTAAAACCTTTTTAGTGCACTGAATGTGGATGTTTATGACAATGTGTGAATTGATGAGCAGACTCCTCTGTCAGAACACGATGCCTCTGGGTTGGTCTGATCCAAATTTCTGAATATATAAGACAGGACACGGTGCAAATACCAAGTTATTTCAGAACACAGCTCTCAGAACTACATGAGCAGGCCCACAGATTCTCAGAAAGAGTCTCCATTATTCCATTGTGGTTTCCTCTTGATCAGGGCATATCAGACAACGCAGTGGTACACAAACTGAAAAGGGGAGGGTGAACAAAGAGCAACTATTGCCATGTCAAAACAAAACATAACGAAGAACAGCGGAACAAATATGATCTGTTGCAGATGATATTTCTTCGCAAAAAGAAAATAAGAAAAAACCAAACCACTTTCAAAAAGTAAAACAGTAAAGCTTGTTTGCTTTGCCACAATTCAATCCACCCGGGTGGGATTACTCCATTTCCTTCGATGAACTAGCCCGGCCTCCTGGTTTAAATCAAGGATAAGCAAATTAAGGGGCTTTGTCATTCTTTTCTGAAGAAGCAGAGGAGAGAGATTAAAGAGGCCTTGGTTTACATGGTGAGTCTTTCGGCTGGGATGTCCGGAGGAGCAGATCAGCTGGAGATGTTTTACTCTACATTTGTTCAGCTTTTCAACAACACGAGATATTGATCACTAGTGTGCTGGCTCTGGGAAATCCTGGAACCGAGGATGAATTGTGAATTAATGAACCACTAATAGTTACATATTATGTAGAAAACTAAAGACATGAGGATGAGGATCTGCAATTATTTTAAGAACTCTGATACAATGGAAGCTCCAATTGAGGATCTGTCAATGTTCAATTCCAAAGAACATTCCTTATGATTACTGTCAGGATTTATTACTTTCCAATACCCAACACTGGGCAAAACACCTACTGGGCATCTGTTGTGTGCTCTTGAAGGAAGCTTGGAAGATGCTCCTATGATCAGCCAGTGAAAAGCATGCGAGGAGACGCTGAACCTTCTGGAAGGTTTTTCTTATAGCAGGGCCCTCTTTGGCTCCTCTGTTCACCATAAAAAATCTCGTGGGATGGTTCAGCAGCCAAATGGGGGCCCACAAAATCCACATGATTCTCAGTCGAAGAGAATATCAGCTTTTCAGGTAAAACACTATTCCAGAGTTTCTGTGTGCTGTCTGGGAAATAAAACCAATCAATTCAGAATGACAGGCCTGATGTTGAGGCCTATGCATACGGCGACGGCTGCAAACACACAGAATGTGCATTCACTGGACTTGAAACATGCCCGGAAGCCATGAAAATTCATAATTCTGCGGTTCTTGAAGGCACCAGGTTGCTGCCGCTGTCATAAGGCCTGCCATATTTGACTTCTGCCAGTATACATTTATTCTGTTTTTTTGCCGTTATGACAAAATGCCATTTCAGACCAAGAATGAATCAAAACCCATTTGAGATGCTCTTAGGGTCTAAGTTTACATTTGAAATTGAAAACATATGAGGGGGCAGAATTCCTACACTTAATAAAATTGGGACAATTTTGGGAAAACAAATATACATTTTCAAGAATTTCCATGCTGCTTTTTGGACAACAGAGACATTTCCAGAGAATACATGCAACGTTCTTTAACACCTTTCATGACATGTTATTACATTTCATATATTTGATACTAATTGGATAATTACAGTCAATAAATTAACAACATTCATTAACACACTGAATGCCATTCTATTCATTATTACACTAGCATATAATGGCATTCATCATACAAATACTGGACTTTGGGAAAAAAAGATTTAGAGAAGTGTCCGTCAATCAGTGTTCTGGGAAGGTTTGGTCTTGAAACATGAGAAGTGTATGAAAACATGACAGCTGGGTCAATATTAAGGATTACAGAATAGTGAAATGAAACACTGCCACTTAAAATTCCCCAGTAGTGGAGGAAAGGGTTGAGAGCACGCTTCTATCCTCTTTAGAGAACTATGCAAGAAACAGTCAGCATTATAATAAACTCATTTAAAATATATGGCATCCTTTATTATTCTAATATTAATTGCTTTAGCTCTATCACTGGGATGACAGAGTAGTTGCATTTGGTTGATTTTTAACTTTGAGAATCAGTGGGAATGTACCATATTATAAAGTAAAATTGCTTAAAAAAATCTCTGAGGTTTTATTCTCAAAAATGTCCAACAATACCCTGCAACAGAAAGCTTTGGAATTACAAAGTGTGTTCTTCCAACCAGTTACAGTACTCTAATTAAGGCCTTTGGTTTAAGGTCCCATGGCCGAAAGATCTTAAAAGAGGTCAACTGGAAGATCCCTGTAACCTGTGACACAGAGTCAGTCTAGGTCAGCGTAATCCCTAATATTGGCACAGATGGTGCTACAGTCTCCTGAGGTCATCACGAATCCAGTCTGTGGTCATCCCGGCCACCTCTTCCCCGGCATCCAGGACGAATGCATGGCGGAGGCCTCTCTCACACAGGCGGAAGTCTCCCTCTGGAAAGTCTCTTCGTATATCATAGTAGTACTGCACGGGACACCAGTGGTCTGTGGCTCCGTAGTAAAAAATAAGCTGACGAAAGAGGAAAAATAACATTATTACCCATTTTATAAACAAAATTGTGTTTATTTGCAAGATTCCAAACTTTAATGCATAGCTAGTGCAGAATCTACAGTGGCCGTCATAGCTACAGTAACTACAAAAACGTTCTTATACGCTGATGCAGGCTCATACTAAACATATTGATTCCGGCAATATCTCTACTGGTCCATTAGTCCTGTTTTGATTATATACTGCAAAAGTCAGCTGGTGTTTAAAATAATTGTAATAATAAAATATGTAAATATAAAGTTATAACATGTATTTAGAGTATAACTTTACGCAACTTTAAGACTGTATAACCTGTTAAGCAAAAAAGCTTACTGCCAATGTTGTGACAAATTATAGAAGTATGTCGCATCAAATCATTCTGATATCGAAGGTTTTGAAGCGCTGATGGTGCTTAGGCAGGGCAAGTTATTGTCTTCATGTACCCTGATTTGAAAGACTTGGTTGTTTAAAAAGAAAAGGTTAGATGCAACAGCTTGACTTGAGAGAACTGTCTAGGTACTCAGAATAATGTCGTTAAGGGTTGTTCATTTAACAATTCACATTTTGTAATAAACATTTTAATAAACATTTCCATTAAAACTCATTTATGTCAGCGCTGAGTAATTTTAGTCCATTCAGAGGGAACCCACAGCCCTCAACAATTTCCTATTCTGACCACCTTTAACCTCACTGGGCTTATTATTCAGTTAGTCATCTTACAACTGAACATTCATGACCTGCTACAAATTATTACCTAACTACTAACTAATATCAATATTTATGAAGGTGAGATGTTGAGGTATGAGCAATATGTGGGTTTAAGGGTTCAACATGGCGATGGGTACAACAATGAAACATTAAATATATATTTCAAATTGGGAATCCAACCCTCCACCCAGTGGAAGAGAATAACTTTGGGTTTTTTCATTTCTCTGGACCCAGTCCCAAACCATCCAAGCATCTTTTATAGCTCAACTTCTATTTTGCATTACCCTTAATAAAGGCACATGATGGAATACAAGCTGATTGAGCTAAGCTGATGGGACATATTATATTAGCATCAAAAACCAACATAATAATAAACCTGAAAAAACAACAAAACAACAAAAAACAGTACAGGCAGACACAGCAACAAAAGCCACACTCAAATACACTTAAAAATCCTGATAAGGCGCCTTTAGGAAGTCACATTGCAAGAAATGACTATTTACTAAGTTATTACGAAATACAGCAAAGACCCGCAATAAAAAATCTGACTCTGTCCATCTCCCCTTGGAAGCCCTCAGGAAAAAGATGATGAGTATTTCCCACGGTTAGGTGGCCCAGCAGCGCCAACAGAGTTAAAAAAAAACCTCCTCTACTGACTGCTGAAGGCTATTTATTGTAAAGCTCTCTAGCCCTGTACACAATAGAAAGATCACATTTACTTGTCAACTACTCCGCATGATTCTGCTGACGAGCTGCATAATGCTTGGCCTTTGCTGCCTTTACCAGTTAATCATGATAGCTTCTACATCTGTCCGCCTGATCGATTTCCCCACAGCCTGTAAATCTAATAAAGGAGTCACATGCATGTGGTTAAAGACTGAAAAGTGGGTTCAAACATATGACCTCCTGTCTTCACCTCTGGTTCTTAAAAAAAATATATTCTGGCAAGGTTGCTGGCAAGTAAGCCTTTGGTAGTTTCAACCACCCAGACTACAACAAAGCACTTTAAAGAAAATAGGGATGCACACACGCACACACACACTTGGCAGTGAAGCTACAGATCAAAGCAGATAATTGCCTTTGTCATGCAATCTCTTACAAACCTTGGGCGAGACGCAACGTTCCTGAAACTACACTTTGTACCTGATTTTATGACAATAAAGCCTTCTCAAAACAAGCAAACAAAGAAAGACAAATTTGAGCTGCAATTACACTTCAATTTTTGTCAATACAACTTTGCACAGTTTTAAAGAGATAAGTATGTCATTTAGTGTCAGAAACATCTACATGCTTAATACACAGTTAACAGACAAGCGTGTTATCATTTAGTCATGCAGTCTGCATGGTGTTAAATGGTGGGCTATACTAATAGGACAAGCTACAATACAGCTCTACAAAGGCAAAAGACCGTGACTTCCCAGAGTGTGAAACTGAGAAAAATGACTTAAAATTTTTTTTGTTGTCCAGCCAATTGTATGATAGGTAGCAAAGTAGTTGTCATAATGAATACATTCATCTACATAAAAAATTAAGTTCAAACTTGACATTTGACACTTATTCGGAAGTGACTGTTTTCTGCTTTTAGATTTTCTGCAAAACAATAATGGGTTGTACAAAGGCAAAATACCTTAACTTATAATTTGTTCAACATTTGGACTTTTATCCATTTATACATACATTTGTATGATAAGAATTACATATATATATATTAGGGGTGGAGACAAATACAAATACGGTATTTGGAAAGGCACAAATAACGTGTTTTTTACTAATACGGTATTCGGACAAATACTGCACGCTGCTTCACTTGGTGAATGGGTTAAATGCAGAGGAGGATTTTCGTGCTGACCGATGTTTACTTTCACTTCTAGATACTCCGCTCCCCCGCCCTCACCCCCAACACACGTTCAAGTTCAGGAGTGGATTCGGGGGAGACGGGGGCGGACGGAGTTTGCGTGCTTAATTAAGAATTTTACTCGAATACAAATACGAATATTTTTCTCCTTTCAACAAATACAAATACAGGTACAAATAGTGGCCGCTCTGCACACCCCTAATATATATATATATGTACACACACACAACATTTATATTCGTATATCTGTATTTGTATGTATTTTATATATAACATAACCTACCTATATTACTTACATTTGAAAGGTTTGATTTGGCTATGCAAGTCATATGTGGACACCCTTTCTCAAAAAAATAAATGTTTGTACCACATGCATATAATGTTTTAACTGAATGTAATAATTTCCTCTCTATGAGAAGAAGGCTAAACGGCACATATATATTGCGATATATATTGGATTGTCTTCTCAGTGGATGTTGTTTTCCATGATTTAGACCAGGTTTCAAGAGAAGGAAAGCAGCGATCTAAGTTATATCTGCAGGGTTGATTTGTGTGCATGCTGTAAATATTTTCTCCTATCACAGAGCTACTCGTGTTTTTTGCTGTCAGTGAGCAGTGTCAGATTTGCAGGGAGCTAGGTGCCCTGTGTGGAATTCCACTACTAGTTAATAGTATTCAGGCTTTGATATATAGTGTCTTGCAAATGGCACACCATCTATCATGTGTACGCTATAGTTTGTGTGTCAGGAACAGTTGTGTTATATGTGTAACCTAGGTTAGCCCTAGTTTATATTGCTAGCTAGGCTACCACTATCCTAGCCACTGCAATAATATATAAGTTTGTGGAAAACGTGCTTCGGTTATATACAGTACATAGAAATAAAATTGTAACTTCAGCGCAGCAAACAGCATCTTTATTTGGTGCTTGGTAAAACAAAGGCAGACTGCCTTAACTTCATTGTAACGTAACTGCAGTGTTGTAGAGTGCAGCACGTTAAGGTATTCTGCCTTGGTTTTCCCTCGGTTTTTGGAAGTTACGGCAAATCTTCTATCTCATTTTTACCAAAAAACAACAGCATTGACTCAAGATATTTTGCTACATGATAAAACTGATGTCCATTGTTCCAAAAATAGTAATAAGTAATTTTTGCCTAAAATTGATTTTACGGTCTTTTGCCTTTGCACGGCAGAATACCTTCATATTTCCAATGCAAAACTAAACCTGCAAACCTTACCCAACAAAGCGTGTCTTTATTGATAGGCTGTTTTGGGGGAGAGCCAAATGATGTTAACTTCTGTGAAACTTTCACCAAGTGATCATTTAAAAGTGCCTCTGCCGTCGTCTTCAGGCTGCATCTTTTCAGCAGAGCGCGGCCGGATGGTGCTGTATGTCTTGTGACACTCGGGGTTAAGGTATGTGATGCATATGAGAAGCAGAGTGAGGGCGGCGATGATATCACCTTTTTAACTGATGACAGATAAAGTCCACCAGTCATCAACATCCCAGCCAGCCACATCCCACCACTATGCATGCATGCAGCCTCTGGTTAGCATCAGGGCGATGCACTGAACACACACACAGACATGCTGCGTTTTTCATGCCCCAGGAGAGCAAAGGGATCTGCACACTGAGAGTCTGCTGGTTTGGAATCATTTGAGCAAAAAAAGCCTGCTGCTCGCATCTTCAGCGTGCGGAGCTTTCTGGAAGATCAACTGAGATCTTCTGTGCATTTAGTAAAGCACAAAACAGTGAATCTCTCAATTTCCACCTATATAACAAAGCAATGTAGTGCTGCAATGCACACTGCACACTGTTTATAACCTAAACATCACTTACTAGTGTTCCGGAGGTGTAAACTATTTAGAGCAGCAGAGTTCCTCTCTAGCTTCAAAAATCTCATCTTTTCAGAGAGCATCTCCTCTCCTAATGCATTTCATTACTTTACTCTTACATAAAGATTTGGCGTTTAGAACTCTCCTCTGGTTCTCACTGAATCTTTCCTCATGTTGGAAGCTGCTTTGGATAACAGCATCTGCCAAATGAAAAAGTAAATAAATGTTTACTAGCTTCTGGGGGAACACAGCACAGATCAATATATGAATTTAGACTCTTTTTTCATCATGAGCATTGACCACTTGCATGAATTAAGAACGAGTGATCCAAAAGTAGGATTTTTATTTGTAGATGTAAACATTCTTTAAAACATCCTGAAAAGTTCAGGAGACGACCTGACAAAGCTTGACTAAGCTCAGGGTTGAAATGTAGCAATGTTAGTACTGAGAATAGGTATTAAGCCCACAGATATTAGATATCTGTATTTAGTCTCTTTTATAGTCTTTCAGGAGAACATTTTAAGAATTCTTACACACTACAGACATTTTTAGGATCATTTAATCATCATTAATGTTTGGTTAATAACTATTTTAAAATCAGTCCTTAAAGACTGACCGTCGAATGAGTCAACGAGGCCAGTTATTCATCTCATCTCAGAGAGTAGCATTTGTGTTGTAGAGAACTCATGTATGTTTCATCACATGATGTTACATTCATATCATATGAATGTATTGCCAAATTTGGTTTTTTGACAAAATGGGTTTTAAGGAATGTCCAGTATTTTTTGAGTTTCTGAAATTGGGGGCATGACTGTTCAGGGCACTGTTCTTATTGTATTTCTCAAAATACGTTATTAAATATGCTTAATTCCATGTATTCAGAATTTTGCATGAACCACTTTTTCAGAGCATTCTTCCCAACTCTGCCCAAGTTACATAATGACTTGCTGGTCTATGATTGCAGTAATCTACAGCCACACTAACCAGCAGTCTGGTTGGGGACAGAGCCTGTGTTATTACCACCCAGTGTTGTTTTTAGGTTGTGTCCCTTTAAATACAGAACAGTGCTGTGTGTTTCATGACAGGGGCAGCTGGTGGTCTTGTGGTTAAGGAGTTGCCCCTGGGACCAGAAGGTCATGGGTTTGAATCCCAGGACTGCAAGTGGCATCAGTGAGGTACCATTGAGAAAATACTTCCCCACACACTGCTCCCTGATTGCCTGCTGCTTCACTTGGTGAAGGGGTTATATGCACAGAAAAAAATTGGTATATTCAAACTGTGTGTTGTCCTATGTTCACGTACGGACACTTTACATCTCGGACACTGACATACCAAACCGACCCTCAATTGACATTTTACAAGATGATAAACACCCAACACCTATTAGTGACCTAAACATCAAACAGATCAAAGTGTCCAGCATGGAGAGAAAGTTTTGCCTCAATACTGATTTGACAATTGTATCTTCCAAACCACAGATAAAAGCACATTTTGTAAATATTTTGGACAAAAGATGGTGTTACACCCCAAAACAAATCGGGGTACAGATATTTTTAGGACAGCAAGTTCAAAAATTTTTGGCGAACAAAAAAGGAGCACAATCTAAAGATTTCCTTGGGAATATATTGTGGAACTAATGGTGTTGTCCAAGTTTTAAGAGCTTTGCATTATATCTCAAATGCTGCCAGTTACCTTGTGAAGGTGTTGACGTATGGTCGAGTTATCTCGTTCTAGAACCAGCCTCATTTCTTGACTGCCCATGTACATAGCATTGGCTGTGAAGTGAGCGAAAACAGAGCAGAGACAGAGAAAGAAGAGGGAGTAAAGGGGAGAGAATACAAGAGTGTGCATTATTACATTTCACAAACCTAACATATAATGTATACATAAATATATTCACACTAAAACACCCACCCTACACACAAACACTTTTGTGAACAGTTAGACAAGAAGGCGGGCGGTGCAAATTACATCTCGTCCCATTTTTTTGGCAACACATTATTCACAAAAACAAGCGGCACCTTGAAATGAGACGGATACACACACACTCCCTCCCCCTATGCAAAGGGCTGCAGGCCTTTCAAAGGTGATCATTTATGACAAATTATCAGTGCAAATCTGTGCAGGAGACGGCGGAGAGGAAATAAGAAAAGTCCTCTCTGGAGACACAGTAACCTAATGCCTTTGATCTTGTATTCCATTAGAGGATTCCGCCAGCAAGGACGTTTTATTAAAACCATTAGTTGAGGTACATTATTTATTTATTTTCAGCTGCTCACATGGAACTCTACTGTAGCTGCCATTGGGTCCCCCTCCTCATCCATGAGGTCTAATAAACTGTAGGGTATTTTTACTCTTACACACACACACAGACACACACAGACAGACAGACACACACACAAACAGACACAGACACAGACACACACAGACACACACACAAGCATGAAGCATGAGCTAATACATAGTGCCTGACATGATGACCCTGGAAAGCATTCAGCAAGAGCGATCCTGTTGCATGTGTAAGACCGTCCCAGGACAAACGTATGGCGAAGAGGGGTGTACATATCCTGTACTGTCGGGACTTTCCTTTCTCAAGGAAGGGTGTGAGTGCGTGCAAGCACTGTACTGTGGAGTAGTCTGAGGCCACAAGTGTGTTTCTACTTTTGAAATGACTACTTCAAATCATTACTCTACAAGTACTGCTGGTGAAAAAGCTAAATAACACATTGATATAATATATAACATGAAATTAAAGTCTATTAATTAGATTAAGTATATACTTAATATTATAAGAATGACAAGATATTAAGAAATGTGCAATTTATAATCCGCTATTATTCTGGTGCATTATTACTGTTTTTGTCAGTGCAAAAATTTTAATCGACAGTGTATATATATAAATGTGTGTGTGTGTGTGTATGGTGTTCTTATGTTTATATATCCACTCTTAATACATACATATACTCAATGTTAACCAACATACATATACTTCCCTAAGTTTACATACACATAGTACACGCGTCCATATTTATATTTCTAGATTGTTGTACAGTATACTTTTTATACTTTACTGTTGGCACAGTTTTTAAATGTTGCTGCTCTTACCTTTGTACTTTCCACTTTCTGCCATGACAATGCAAATGTCCCAATTGTGGGACTAATAAAGATTTTATCTTATCTAATCTTATCTCTTAAACTTAAGTATGTCAGTTGCTGGAACCCCCACATTTACTACTTGGCGCAACCTCTGTTTACACAAAGCAAACTGTTTCACCTTATACGCCATATGAAACTGAGATCATTCCTAAGCCCAATCATACAATCCCAATCTATTCAGATCCTCCAAGATCTGAGGTTCTCTCACATTGACTTTGCGTGTCATTTCACTATACATGTTTTCTGTGGGGTTTAGGTCAGGGAACTGAGACGGCCATGTCAAAAGCAAGATTCTATTGTTATTCAACGATTTGACCATTAATTTTATTTGTATGTTTCCAAAATACTATATACACTACACGCTTTATCTCTCCAACCATCCTTCTCACTGTGCATGGGAATAAAATAAACACAGTTTACTACAGCTCAGAGTGCCCAAACAGTAGACCTGGGCAATTTCACATATGGAGCTTAAATGTGTTGGATGAAATAAAGTAATGGACTCCTCAAGTGGACTTAAAAGTAATGTTTACACAAATAAATATGGAGTGAACATATAGATGGAAACAATAGTTGCATAGAAACACACTTACAGCTTTTTCATTAGGGGGTTGCATTCTTAGTTAAAGTATTTTATTCATGTATCCATCTTTATTTACTTAACCATATAGTAAGTAATTCACGTATTGTGTTGAGCTTTACTGATTTATCAGATTTAAAAGGACCGTATAAAAAGGTTTTTTATCCAGCCATGTATTAAAATGTGCTAAAATCCATCACCAGCATGCCACAGTTAATTGATTACATGCACCGGCTATTTAATGGAAACTACATAAGATGAAGATAGGGTTGAGCCAACCCACTGACACTATATTAATCTGTACTTTTTCAAAGGAAAATACAAGTTTACGCCTCAGATAAACAACTACACATACACATCCGCACATATGGACACACTTGTGCATGTAAAAAACTAAGAAATAACAAAATATTGATCATTACTTAGTCTCATCCTCAGCTTTTTGCATAACACACAAATCGAGAGAGAAAGGTCAAACATTGTTTTTTTTTTCCTTGCCAAAAAAAGCAAAGCAGACGGTCACTCAAACCACACAAAGAAATTGAAGCTGTAGCATGTCAGAGAACTGTTAATCCTTAATGGAAGAGTGCTAATGTCTGAGAGTCTAGTTAAGCATTGGGCAGCACTGGACACAAAATGTACAATAAGTGATAAGCACAGAATAAGTCATTTATAAAAACAAAACGTAGGTCAGTAATTGCAGGGTGACATGAGATATTTTAGGAAGTAAATGAAGGGCCTAAAGTGACTAAAGTGACTTATACTATAATACTGATATGAAGCAACATTCCCAAGTAAGGAAACCTAAAATGCAGTACCATGCCTAAGAACATATATTAGTTTGAGAAATGAATGCTCTTAAACTTAATATTTGTGATATTCATAGACTTGGTGTGCAAATATGAAGAAATGTACACAAGTAAAAGTAGAAGTTTCCCATTGACATTCCCGACTTCAAGATTGATTTGGGAAAGATGCTTCCTTACAGTTTTAAAAATGGAACAAATGTTAACTTCTGCACTTATCATTGCTAATGGTACAAAATGCTCTTCATCACTTAAAAAAATTCTTTGCCTGCCCTTAAAGAGCCCTCAAACCATTTTTCAAGCAACTGTTTGCTCTATCTCTATCTGGGGCACATGGATAAATAAGGAAGTCTCCTTCTTTCTAATCATCACAGTTATTTCAAAGTTTTTAAGATATTTAGGTTGGCTGTGGTCTGGCAAGCAAGAAATAAGTGATTATCTGCCTGCTGTCATGTGTTTAAAGCTGTGTACTCTGAGTGGGGAAAACCCTGCTTTGGTTAACAACCAAACACAATTTTTCTAATCGACCCATCAGACGTCCAGTTTTATTACAGCGAAACAGTAATAAAGACTTGGATGTGGATCAGCATCAGGCTAAATTGAGAGGAATGACTAAACCTTGTTTAGTTTGTGACAACAGCAGAGTTAGCTTGATATACTTGTTTTGCATTAGGTTTTCTTAGAAATAAATACTTTCAGGTTGAAGATTAAAGAAGTGTTTAGACAAGTTAGAAAGTATGAATAAGTTTTGAATGCCTCTAGGACAGAGAAATCCTGTAGCTATTTTTGCAATGCATGCATCAATCTTGTTATTATTTAATGCACGTCCTTAATATCTATATAACATTTTTATGTATAATATAGGGAGCAGAGGGGAGGAGAGGAGAAGAGGAGAAAAGAGAAAAGAGTAGTATAGGGAAATAAGTGAAGAGAAGAGAAGAGAAGAGAAAAGCAGAAATAAGAGAAGAGGAGAGTAGAGAAGAGCAGAAAATAGAATATAGATAGATAGATAGATAGATAGATAGATAGATAGATAGATAGATAGATA
>JBBMFX010000001.1:36518619-36549555 GCA_037832545.1 Rhabdalestes septentrionalis
AAGTCTCCCAGTTCGTCCCGGGGACAGTCCCCGCTGGGGTCCTCGGCGATGGTGTCCATTCGCGGCGGATCCGCTCTGGGTTCGGCGGAGGCCGGGGAAGGGCCGTGGGCTGCTGTGAGGAGGGCCGGTGCCTGAGAGGCGGTAGTGCTGCCGCTGGGGTGGCCCTGCTGGGCCGGGGAGGGCGGGGGCCGGGCTGCCGAAAGGAAATGCTGTGGAGGAGCTCTGACAATGCGCATGGGAACACCTTCCTGACCGCCCAGCATCTCCACGTTCTGACAGCAGGAGGGAACAGACGAATGTAGATCAGGGGTCACAAAGGAATGTTTCAGCTTTATTTCACCCTGAGCTGTTGTTGCACAACATGGTTTGGTGTTGTCTGGATTATCTAATGATAAACTGCAGAAATTTCACAGTTACTTCTTGCCATTCTTAAGGGGAAAAACCTCTGTTATCTAGTGGAAAAAAAAACTAATGAATAATTGTACTGAGCGAGATGTTTTGTTTAAAACGAAAATATGAAAATCAAATGAATGTACATGAACGGAATGAAAATGTAAACTATACTAAATGTTAAGATATTGGTGTAATTGCAAGCTCTAAATATTTTAGTGAAATCAAATCCTAGTCCTGAAACACCCCTGTCCTGCACATTTTATAGATTTCCCTGTTACAGCACCGCCCCACTTTAACTCAGTGAGTCTTTGGCTTATTGGCTGGAATATATTTCCCCAATGCATTTTGGCCAAAAGATGATTCTTACATGGGAAATTAGTGAGACACTGAACATTAGTTCAAATGATGCTTTTGGGAAACCCAAAACTGAAGTGTGTTACAACAGCAAAAACAAGATCATATGCAGGAGAGGGATCCTCCAGAAACAAAACTGGCCGCCCCTGCCTTGTAAACATTGACACAATCACACCACCTGAGAATGCTTCACCTCTCAGGTACCAGGGAGGACCACATAACCATGCGACAAAGAGCATTCATGGCATGTGTAATATGTATCAGAAGCCATGCACCCATAAAACTGAAACACAAATTCAAATCCACAATAGACCCAAGACTGCATTAACACCTTTACTGACAATGGCTGCACAAGAACACAACTCAACTATAAATGTGCATCAACATTCAACAAGCTGCCATTTGACCGCACACCACATGACAACGAGGCAACGCATGTACTTCTGCCACCCCATGCGACAGGATACAGTACTAAACTGGGAGGCAGGAGGGCGAGGCCATGTAATACATTCAAACACTCACCTGAGGCTTTACTACACACTTCCACCATCATCTGCTGCAGTTCCAGAGCAAACAGTGGAACCACAGGTCATACCTTTAGCCAAGTTCACCAACAATGTCTTTTAACCTTACAGAAGAGGCCCATGCTAACTGCAGTTATGTATGAAATGTTCCACACATGCATTGTGTTAATGTTCTAGCTTGGTATTTAGGTGCCTATAATTAGTATGTTAATGGTTCTGGTCTCTGGGAGGATGCATGATGTGAATTGAGTTTGGGATAAATGAGATAAAGAGGCTTACATTGGGATACATCAGAGACTTTGAGTTTTCCTCATACTGTTTGTCCAGCTTCTTGTCCTACAAGCAAGCACAAAGGTTGTTACATGTGCTGCATCTTCTGCCACCTTTTGTGAAAACTCTAAGATAGAAGATTAACTAAAATGAAATGTAGATTAAAAAAAAAAAACTGAACATGCTCTTACCACACAGTGCACCAAAATGCTCAGAGGGATCCAGAAGAGGAGAGAGAAGACCACCACAGAGCCTACTATATTGTCGGCCAGGAACTTTCCTAAAGATTTTACAGACAGTTTGCGGTTACATTTTACTGTGGACAAGCTTAGCAGCCAACACACACTGGTTTCACATCCTCTAAGGTTATGTAAGGTGTCCAATGTCCATTACCGAATGTGTTGATGTCCAGCTTATCAATGAAGTCCCACAACCTCTCAATGACATCTTGCACTTGCTTCATGCATTTACCCTTGAAACACACACATTTAGCACAACAACAAATTTTCGAACATTTGTAAACAGAGGTTTCCATGACTGCTACAAAAAAACCCTGACTATATTTAGTCATTATCAGCATCAGCTTAGACTTTTTATGCATCCCATGAAATATTTTGGATATTCAAATATATAAAAAGAAAAAGTTTTAATAGTATTAGTATTATTACTATTAGGGTTATGATTATTAAGGTTAATTAACATGGTTTGAATCATGTATAAAGTCTATTTATGTTGATTCCATCTATACGTTTTAATACATAGGTGTAAATGGTAAATTGCCTAAAAATGGAGATTCCTGCCTAATTTCATGAAAAAGATCAGACAAAACATTTACATTTACGGCATTTAGCAGACGCCTTTATCCAAAGCGACTTCCATTCCCTAACTACAGGGGACAGTCTCCCTGGAGCAACTTGGGGTTAAGGGTCTTGCTCAGGGACCCAGTGGTGGTGCTGGGGGTAGGATTCGAACCCAGGACCTCATGGTCCAGAGGCAAGTGTCCTACCCACTGAGCTACCTCCAACCCTATTTAACCTTACAGAAGAGGCTCATGCTAATTGCAGTTATGTACACAGATTTTTTTTATTATTTGTTGCAGCCCTAGCTTTCACACACAGTCAATAAACAGGAATACAGCAAACAGGATGAAGTGTCAACATAATTAGTGCCCCTTACAAGGGATGCAAATCACCCTGTAATACCTGCACATGTACCAATGGGAAAAATGCAGATACTCACATGACCATCACAGAAGCCCACTGTGCAGGGCTTCCCCTTGCGCAAGAACAGAAATCCTCCATTTGAAGTATAAGGCTTGCACACTCCATTCTGGTCTTTACAGCACACTTTACACGAGTTGTCTGTGTCTAGAAGCACAGAAGTATGTTAACTTGAAATCTGAGTGATATCAAACAATTAAAAAATGTAAGAAAGTGTTATGAGAGGTTACACTAAGGACATCAGTGCTAAAGATGATAAACACAAACCGTGTGTATTTCAAAAACCTACATAAAAGGCAATTAATCTATTGGCTTCCAGTGAGCAACTAAAACACTGAGATACACCAGAAAGATATTTAAAAACAATCTATTTCTGGAAAAATTATTTTGATCTGGTCTTACAACAGATCAACCCAAATTACAAAGGACTTTTAACAGAAACAGGGACTTTTAAGCCTTTCCAAAAGTAGCTTGAAGCGAATATATTAGTGCTACAAGTTGACAAAGTAAAAAAAAAAGTCATACAAAGTCATTCCAACAGAAAGCACTACAGCTAGGAAGAGTTAGGCATGACTCAGCTTGTTTTGTTTTACCATCAAATAAGTAACTGCTTTTTGCTCATGCAGAATGTTGGGGTGCAAAGTGATTGAAAACCACAAAAAGAAATGATCTATGTATATTGAATGGTCTGTATCCTCACCATTGCAAGCACAAGGGCGACTGCCTTGAACGGCACAGAAAGGCACACAATCGCCCTTGCTACACAGTCCTTTGTCCACACACTCTGTGCCATCAGGAAGGTTGCCGGGGGCTGGGCACTCACTGGAGCTGCCTACAGAAACATGGTTTCTTTAAGTCAGTCATAACTCACTGAAATTGATGGATGTCTATTGTCATATGTTCCAAGTGATCTGTTCCAAATGTGCCCAAAACACACAATGCTATTATATTATATCTAACAAATATAAACATTATTGTCCATATAATAACTAACCGCAAATTTGCGGGTCGCTCCGCGGATTTGTTTCTTAGAACTGAACTAATAATTGGTGAAATACTGTTATACTCAATGGTGGGAGGTTTGAAATGATCCAATCCAAGAATGTTATTTATTTATCCTTGCTGCTGATTGGCTGCCGGCAATGAAATATCACTGGCAGTTTTGATCTTCTTATAGTAATATTTATTACTGTAAATTTAATTAATTAATTACTGTATATACCCACTTATACCAAATAAAACGACAGCACATACCAAAGAAAACACCAGTGCATGAATTACAGTACAG
The DNA here is from genome assembly GCA_037832545.1 of Rhabdalestes septentrionalis. Classification (NCBI taxonomy): domain Eukaryota; kingdom Metazoa; phylum Chordata; class Actinopteri; order Characiformes; family Alestidae; genus Rhabdalestes; species Rhabdalestes septentrionalis. Next base: position 36,522,669 of record JBBMFX010000001.1, read on the forward strand.
TCTATACAGGGATAATTTTAATCTCAGCAATCTAGGAGTTCAGCCTATCAGTCCATATTCATGTTTATCAGTCCAAAGATTTTCCAGAAGGAGTATAAGTAGTCAGCTTTGCCCTTAAGCAAGAGCTATGCTTCTTTCAAAGTGACTTCCTTCTATAATGTCAGCTAAGAGGGATCCAGTTTTGTCTGTTAAATATCTCAAGTATGCATGGGTCTGAATTAGACTTGCCACGATCGTTTGTCTTTTATCAGGTTGTGACATAATGTTCACATATATAAAAATGGCACAAAGTAGATTAGGTCATTATGAGAACAAAACCTCAAAGAGATATTAATGAGAGATATCAAAGAGTTAATGTCCCATTCTGGAACTCATAATATCCTGTATCCAATGACATCATCTGTACAAATGGTTTAACACCTGAACCCAACTTTAATCAAAACAGTCTATCTGAGTTTTCACTGCTCATAATAACTACACTGTTCACTGGAGCTGACTTAACAGACTTCCACTGAAAGAGAGAAAACCTTCTAGACTGGATAAGTGATTTTCAAAACTTCCTCCCCAACATCAGAGTATCTTTTACTTGCCAGAGGCAACAGTCCTGTCAAATCAAGAGCTCACATTTTACAGCGAAACGTCACAGCTTACCTGTGCACTTCGACGTGGCTTTACAGGTGGCATTGATGGATTCCTGACAGACTTTTCCAGCTTCCTGGAACTTGCACTTATTACAGCACGGACTGTTCCGGTCACTGAAATATTGACAAAAGATTTACTGCATTTAGGTTACAGGTGTCAAAAATCTCTTGAGCATGCCTGCAAATGTATTAGTATTCTAACTTTAATATAAAATCAAGCAGAATTTAACATTCATTTTGCAGACACCAACAATACGATTCATTACAATCATCAAATTAAGCGATAAATGCAAGTGGTCTGTGTTGGACTTCCATATCTTAAATGGATTCTTCTGTTTCTTTAAAAGGGGAAGCAATGCAATATTCAACATACCTGCACTGTGCATTCTTTTGGAACTTGCAGCTGGCTGTGCAGCAGGGGTCATCATTGAAATGGAGGAGCCCGGGGTCACACTCCTCTCCCTCTTCCACCCGGGAGTTGCCACACAGTTTGCTTGTTCTCACAGTGAAGCACTGTGGAGCCTTGACCTTCAGAGTCTTACTCACAGAGGCCCTACTACAGTTGGAAAACCGCTGAAAACACAAAGGAAAAAAAATAGAGAGGAACACCGCATTTTAAACTTTACATAAAAGGCTCTCTGTGAGGAGTTCATTTTATGATAGAGTACTCATTTAATTCCAAACAAATACGCTTTTGTTGAAAGGGATGTTTTCTGTAATGAGGGATTATTTCATTTTCCCTCATGTGTTCTTTGCTTGTGACATTTACCAGATCTTTTTTGCATGTTGTTTGGTTTCATGAATAGACAAATTCCCCTCATGCAAAACCTCGGCAGCACCTACGGCAGTGTATTTCTTCAACCCTGCAAATGTAACTAGGCCTATAACAATAAATTTTGCTGGACGATAACTTGTTCCAGAAATTGTTGCGATAAACGATATTGTTGTTGTGTCCATTTTCAACTGATGTAATGATAATGGCATAATAAAACAAATGCACCTTTTCAAAGATCAATAAACTTTGACTTCTAAATCAAGCAGACATAAGAACATATAACACTGGGAGTGGAAGATATTGTAAGGCAGGATCTCTCAAGAGTAGTAATGTGTGCAGCCCTTGCTCAGGGCTGGGCAATACATTTTCACAGGGGGCCACATGACAAATCTGAGTCTGAACTTAATTCTGTAAATTTTCTTCCATTGTAAAAAGCATTAAATTATATTTTTTGAAAAGCTGCTTCTGATAATCAGAAGTATAAGAACATTCAGTAAGTATTTATGTAAATGTAAAATAATCCTATCAAAGTATTTTTTTTATATTTAGATTCAGATTTGGTAAAGACCGACATGGCAGGAAACACTCAGTGTGAGACCTGGATTGTGTCAATCACAAAAATTATAATATGAAAGCAAAACAGTCCAAAATAAAAATCTTTTTATATAAAATCAACTGTAAAACAAAAAGCATTAATATTAGCCAAGTTTGGATAAAATATGATTCTACAGATGATGATAAACTAAGAGCTGTGTGGGAGCTGAGAGAACCGTCTCTGAAAAAACCCCAAAAAACTTCCCGTCCTGTAAGTGGTACGGTCGTATGCAGTGGTGTAAGTGGTATTCACAGTTTATATGCGTCCCTAATTTGAGTAACTTCATTCTGCATGCTCGGTCCCACCCGGCTCCGCACCACGACTTAACGGCTCGAGACTCGGAGAGACACCGATCATTGTCGGGCCGGATTAAAAAGATCAACGGGCTGCACGTAGCCCGCGGGACGTTTGCCCACCCCTGCTCTTGCTACTCTTTAACCACGAATGCGACACACCGGCTAGCACAGTGGTTCACCATGTCCATTCTGTTCAAATCCAAAGTACTTCCACACTGAAGCAGTCGCATTCGGGCTTTGACACCAATTCCATCTCCGATTCTCAACTAACGTTTCTCTCTGTGGCACACACCGTGCCTAGCAATTAGGCTAACTGCCAGGAAAGTTCATGCCTCATTACCCTAAGGAAACGAGAGGGGGTGGAGACCAATGCACCACGGTGAAGTCCATTGTTAATAGAGTTTTTGGTAGAGAAAGACACGAGAAAAGCAAACAAGCATGCAAATGAAAATGATCGTGGCCGGAAAATTATCGACCTCATTTTAATTATCGTGCAATTAATTGATTTATTGTTTATCATGACAGGCCTAAGTATTGCAATGATACTGCTACATGTACAATATTTTAAAGGGCTCAAATCACTTTTCTGGGCCTGAAGTGTGTAAATATTTTGATAGCTGAAATGATGAAATGCACATTCACCCCTTCATTCATACAGTCCATGTGTGGAAACTGACTGATAAAACAGCCAATTTTCAATAGTTGTGATGTAACAAAATCAATATATTTACATCCTTGTTTGGCCTACACCATTTTTGACCCACCTGTTTAGCCACATAGTGCCTTCTATAAGAGCTGTAATACAGGAAAACAACCTATTTATCCCTCTTTATGTAAGGGAGGTTGGAAAATAGTCATGTAACAAATAGTCATGTAACAATTATGAATGATATATTTGGTATACAAATGCTCACAAATGTAAAAATGAAGAAAAATATACAATCATGTCCCTTTAATTGTTTTATTGTGAGATGGGATTTTCCATAGTTATTTTCATAAAGTTATCCAGTTTTAAACAATTTACTAGAATACAGGCACCTTAAAAATGGCCAGTCAAGATATTTAACGGTTAAAGATTGGCCAAAATAATGAGACGTCTGTTGATTTGCATGAAGCCTTCAATTCATCAGAACACCCAGTACCTCACCCAGAGCTATGATTAGTCAACCTATCGAAAACACCTTAAACACTGGTTAGATATTGCAGTCTTCTGAGATATCAGTGTTGCAGAGAAAGACATTGCTATAATGATTAAGAGCACAGACGATCCATTGTGCAGCCCCTTTATTTTGTTATGAGATTATCCTTAAACAAACATTATATTTAAGCTGATCTTAGCATCTATCGTAAAGAAAAACTCGCTTTTCATAAACTTTCTGTAGCTCTTAGAACAAATGGTATTTTTTGTGTCATGTATAATACACCTAGAAAAAAACAATGTCTCCCAAAAGATAAAGAGGCTGAAAGCCCTTCAAGGCATGAAGGAAAAGTCTAAGATAAAAAGGCCCGAAAGGAGAAACCGATGAAAACCATACTAAGAGTTCAGAACGCTAAATCATTTTTAGCACATAAAATACCAGCGCATAAGAAACACTGATAAGACAGCAAGTAGCGAATACATTTCAGAAGGAGAAGAACAAGGTATGCAAGGTTAGTTTAGTGTCAGCACTACAGTTTAAAACATTGCTCCCTGCATGCATATAACATCATTACCTGGTAAATACAAGAATAATTCAGAACACATGGATTTCTAGAAATATACAGTATCTCTGGTCATCTCTGGCACCAAGTTCTTTCAGGAATCATCAACTCCAACTAGCAAGAACATACTTGACACTAGTTCAGTTTTCCTTTCCTTTTTCTGCAACAAATTATGAATTGTAAATGTTTTCTGATCAACACAACCCATGGATTCATTGTCACAGATCAATTCCAGAAGCTTTCCGTTGAGCTATTTGGAAACTTTAAAAAGGATTCATACCTTCTGTAACTGCATGCCATAATCCCCTGATTTCAAAATATAATACTCTTCTTTATAAATGTTCCCTACACAAACTGAATGCAAATGAGTTCTCTAAGCAAAGGAGGAGGATCACAACTGATCATAAGGCGAAATTAATTATTTTTATCAGTTTTTATCCAAAGCAACTTACAATCCTTACCGGTATAGGCACATGTTTTGTTAGGAGTCTGGTTCAAGGACTTTCACTTGTGTAGTGTGGTGTGTTTATCAGTGCAGGAATCCAATTAATGTTTGAGCCAATAAAAAATGACTAAAAAGTTGCTTTATTAATGCATCATTATCAAACTACGTTTACAATGTAAGGCATGAGTCCTAAGTTAACTTTTTTCCCTTTGTTAAAAATGTTTTTATGCCAAATGCCCTTTGCATTGCATGACTCTTTCACGTCTTCATTCAGAAAATGTGACAGAGGCTTTCATTATATCTCGCCTCGTAGCTCCATTAAAAACCTTTTTCCCCCTTGTTGTCAGCTACAAGATTTTGTTACAATAGTAACAATATACAATCAAAATATAATTTGACCTCAGTAAATTATACTGGTAAGATCAGCTGGTAAGGTCATCCAGATAATGCAAATATATTTCAAAAGTACATTTACAACAATCTTCTACATGTAATGATACATACCCAAAATAACTTGAAAATTAGCGTTAATTTCCATCTTTATTTTATTCTGATGGGATTTTCCACAATTTGCATATTTGCAGGTTATCCAGTTAAAAAAGACTTTTGCACCAAGAACTACTGACATTGGCTATGTTCACTGCGTAATGTGTTCTAAAGATCAAACAGTGAGTTTGAAATGCAGTGACCTTACACGACTGCACATTTAGCCCTCCCCAACCACTCCTTACCCCTCATTTCCAACTTTCCAAATCCAATTTCGATTTTTTCCCCAGAAGTCCTGAACCCAAGCAGTGTTTATCTAACAGCACAGAGAGGGCAGTGTGAGCAAAGAGCTCAAACACCATCAGCCTCACACTCCAAGTAGTCTCTCAGCTTCCCTATGTACAGTGCTGTGAAAACGTATTTGCCAAATTTAAATATTAGGCAAAGAGAATCCAAGTAAACTGCTGTTTTGAGTGATGATTTTGTATTTTAAGGAAAAAGAAAACTATCCAAATCTCCATGGCACTATGTGAAAATACAATTGCCCCCACACTCAGTAGCAACAACTGCAATTAAGCATTTTCAATAACTGGGAATGAGTCTTTCACATTGCTTTGGAGGAATTTTGGCCCTCCCTTCTTTGCAGATTTGTTTTAATTCAGCAGTATTGTAGTTTTTTAGACCGCCTTTTTAAGGTCATGCCACGCCATCTCAATTCGAATCAAGTCCAGACTTGGACTAGGTCACTCCAAAACCAAAAGCCATTCGGAGGTGAACTTGCTGGCGTGTTTTGGATCATTGACCTGCTGCAGAAACCAAGTGCGCTTCAGCTTGAGGTCACAAACTTATGGGCACACATTCTCCGTTGGGATTTTTTTGTGGAGAGCAGAATTAAAGGTTCCATCAATCACTGCAAGTTTTCCAGCAGCAAAACAGTCCCAGACCACCACACTACCATCACCACCATGTTTTACTGATGGCATGATGTTCTTTTTCTGAAATGCTGTGTTACTTTTGCGTCAGATGTAACAAAAGGTACACCTACCACAAATTCAACTTTAGTTTTATCAGTCCACAGAATATTGGCCCAAAAGTAATGGGGATCCTCAATATGTTTTTTGGCAAAAATGAGACAAGCCTTTATGTTCTTTTTGGTCAGCAAATACTTGATTAGAATTTTTTTTTCCCTTAATAAATAAAATCATCACTTAAAGAGAACCCAAATAAACACAAAATGCAGTTTTTGTCTCATATTTATACTAGTTTCATAATCTGAAGCATTTAAGTCTGACAAACATGCAAATAAAAAAACAAAGAAATCTGAAAGGGGGCAACTACTTTTTCACAGCACTGTAACCTCTATGGTATGATACTGAAGAACAGCTGAGATGATGCAGTGGGTACTGATTGGAATGTAATCTTGGGTTTGTGTGCCAAGTCACGGTTTGTATCAATCATATCACCTTATACATGGCATTCTGTGTTGAAATAGCTAATACTGACAACTACCATAGTAAACTTAATACCCTGTGACACTTAAAGAAATATAACAAAGTATATACAAATATTTGTATATTTATATACATATATATTCAAACATTATAGCTTAAAAATGATAAATGAAGATTTAATAAAGAGCACAGATAACTACAGGAAGAACAGAAGAAAATTGCTTTAATCCATCACCATTGAAATAGACTACTTTTAGGTAGTATGTTGATTAACTGTCAAAAAAAGTTCAGCAAAGAGCACTAGCCTTAAACTCAAAACAATCACAATAAGAATGAATACAGACAGACAGACAGAGATGTAAGGAAGATGCTTCTTGACTTTTCCTGGACTAGTATCTGTACCAGTAGTATAGGATGGTAAAGCACATCACTAGGCAACATTCTTTCCAGAATTAGTCTGATCCTAAAAAAGGATTTATTTTTACCTGATATGAACTCAAACATAACAACACATCAACAGGCAAGCCTGTCTCCAATTAGTAAGAGGACTACAAACATCATCCAAAGATCAACTAAACCAGTGTGACCCTTCACTTTCCTGGCATCAGACTTGCAACAGTTTTACAAGAATGAAGGAAATTCATTTTGTTGCCAGCATGCTTTAACAGTCTGGACACTAATAGTAGGCAATTTAGTCATATCAAAGCCAGGAAAGTGGATTTTGCAGCAGATTTCTAGACTAATTTTTACAAAATGAATGAAGACTGAAGGTATGAGCAGCGAGGCTTGACCCAGGGCAGGGCTATTGACATTGGCAAGGACCAAAATGTTCCCTGTGTTTGTATTAACAGATTTCTTTACCGTAATCAAAAGCATCAATCACAAATTGCCAAACACAGGAACAGTTTTCTCCACAGTAACATTTGGCATGTTTACCCGCTACCTTCCACTGCCTCCCTCCCCCGCTTTCGTTTATGTTTCCGAAACAGAAGGATGTGATATTGCTAAATATTTGCTGTTAAATACAACCAGTCCTATAATTCCTGAGTCAGTGATGTGGTTAGAAGGTTGAAGATCTTATCAATGCACTCTAAGTCTCTCCAAGTCTGTGCCAGGTTGGTCATTTCCCCAGATGAAACCAAGGTTTCTAAAGGGTTCCAGAAGTGTTACTGACCCCTGCTTGACTAGGTGCTCTTTAAATCAATGGGCTGCTTTCACAGTCAATTCCCAAGCAATCTTTCTTTATCCTCTCCTTTCACATAATATTTCTACTGCAAACTTAAAACTGGTTAAAATCAGAAATCCTAATGGATGCAGGCGGACATCTCGAACGTCACAATAGTGCTGAGTCTGACTAATGTTAAAAACTGATTAAAAACAATAATAATCCAAGCAGGTAAATACACCTTCCAAACAACAAGCATTGACGTCTACTCCAATCCTAAATATATTTGGTAGGTGATTTGTCATGTCTTAGATATAAATAGGAGCGGATGAAAAACCCCTTATACCAAATTGGTTGACACACTAAAATCACTTGAGGATATCTTAAGAACCACATGTGATTGAGTCTTTCATAAATCTGCCAGTTGTAAGATCACTCATTTCATGTGGATTCTGTCCAGTATAACTGTGTGTCTCTATATGTTTATGGGGAAAACATCTGGTTGGGCCAAAATAATTTGGAAATCATTGCTTAGTGTAATCAGTTCAAATTGATATGAAGACTATTTTTTTACCCATTTATACCCAAGCAAGTCCCTGAGAAACATAAAATGAGGTCCACAGGGTCAGATATTCTGCAAATTCAGCAGTGGTTTGTAACATAAGCAGATACTTCCCCCCTGACAGGGGCATCTGCGAACCAAATGGCAGAACATGATGAGGGATGGATCACTGAGTTGAACATGACAATGGGCCAAAGAAAAAAAAAAAAAAAGAAATCACTTCGCATACTTGATACCGCGCTGCTTAGGCTTACTATTGATGATAATCAGGAATGTCACTGAAATGCATTTGGAGAAGAAATATAACTTTTAATAATATCCCTAACTTTCATCTAGGCTGCTTTGGCCAAAGCTTGCTGATTGTTGTCAGATCTTGGCACGTTTGATTTAATCAGCAAGTCTTGACTTTTAATCATCTCACTAGCGATTGGGCGACAGAACACGAACAGCAATGTCATCGTCTGCTTTTTGAGCATCGGCAGATATGGCCGGTGTGCCCATGAATAAATGATGGCTGCAGTTCTTCAAACGTTCGACATGTGTTCAAGATAAAAAAGAGAAACTGTTTGGCATTCAATTTGTAGCAATGCTTGTGTTGAGGCAATATGTCACCTCGAATGCGCATAATAATGTTGAAGCTTAATATCTATACATTTGTAGTCAATTCCTGTTTACACTGAAAGATCTAGATAATCCAAATTAGTGTCTGTGGTAATCAACCACATGATATAACATATATAACAGCTATTTTCGCAAAAACAAATCAGTTTTCATGCATTAATGACATAAGTAATGACATGATTTTTAGAATTTTTTTTCAAGACCAGGAGTCATAAATAAGTTGAAAAGTATGTCAATGTGTCTAAATAGAGTCTAGTGAGAACTGAGTGGCCCTTGCTGTTTTTTTTGTCATGTTATTTGGACCTGATATGGCCAGCATCCACATTTACTGTCCAATCCATCAAGCTGGCCAGTGCAAGTGCTGTTTTTGGAGATCCCTGCCATCTGCATGTGGTTTGGCTTATTACAGGTGGGCTTGGCTAATGTCTTTCCCACGTAGCGAGCTCAATAAAAACGTCCACACTGTTTTATGGATGAACATACTGGACTTTCATATACTGGCACAGAGAAGAGTTGGGAGAGGCTGCTTGGCTCGGCTGGCCAACACAGTCCGCATTCTACATTCCAACTTACTGTGGGGTAGACCTGACAGGGGAGAGTCTCACTTTATTCAAAAAGGCAATTCCATTGATTTAAAAAAATGCTGTCTCATTCAATAGCTAAAAACTATGCTCCATACTGGGGTAGAAACTGGAGTAGGGTAGAATAGAACTGTTAATATCTGAAGCATTTTATGTCTCTAAGATCACGTATACAAGGGTAGTAACTACAGGATAATGGTAAAGAAAAAAAGAGCAGTACTAAAAAGCACTTGGTGCAGACTTCAACAAGTGAACTGAGCAGATATTCTGGAAAAAATGCTGGAATTCCTCTTTAAGGTTTGCCTGGAAACTTTACACAAGGTCAATCAAGACACCCAAGCCTTGTAACTATTATGTTAAAATATGAGTAACAACAAAATAAACACAAACAACTTACTAGGAAATGTATAAAACACTTCTTGATTGTTCAAGTGAATTGGCTTGATACACCACATATTTCCCTGTCTTATTGCCATGTTCATTGTCTGCTGCCACCTACTGACTTCATGGCAACAGTGGCCTTGTCATAACACTTAAATACAGATGAGTAAATATGATGCATAAAATGGTAATTATATTGATTTCTGCAACCTTTTGTAGAAGGAACATGGAAAATGTTACCCCAGTTTAATCACACTGATATATAGACTATTTTAGGTTTGTTACCTTCAACCATGTCCATTGTGTCTGGAGGTGTGCAATGTCCAGCGTGACTGATGGCCCAGACTGGGTATTGTTGGTGAAATGCCTGGTACAGTGTCCACATGAAGCTTTTATAGAACCCCACTATGCCTGGGTTGCCTGAAGAGGGAGGAGAAGAAAACATTTAAACACTGTAGTCAGTGCTCTCACATTTACACTCAGAGTAAAGGAGGTAAGGTAACATGAGGCACAGTACGAGTTAACTCCATGCCCTCTAGGAACGAACCACAAATTGCAAGCTCAGTGTAGCATGTTTTCATTTATTTTCACCCACCTGCTGGCATTCATTGACATATCAGGGACAAAGGTTCCAAGTACAGACTATTCAGGTTAAGATCTGAAATTGAAGGTAAGAACATTTTCAGGTTGCTTTATGTGCCCAAGTAAGAGGTAATGGGCATTAAAATATGTGTGGTGAAAGAGGAGTGCCCTAGTGAGTCCAGACATCTCAACATGAAAGACAGAGGTCTACTACCTGGCCTGAGCCTGAAGTAGCCCGATTTCGCCTTCGATTTCTCATGCATTTTCCCTCTCTCTCATACTAATCTGTTTTACAGAACAGCTTGGAGAATTGAGTGTACAGTTCCAGAGTGGAACCATGGACAAAGAGAGGGTGCGCTGGGTCGATTAAGTTCTGTTGAAGTGGGCTAGGCAGGCTGGGTCGGGTCAGGTAGCAGTTTTCACCATTAAATATCATCCTCATACCCTCCAAACACCACCAATAAAATTAATAATGGAAGTTAACAAGTGCATCATGAATCTTATGCAAATGATGACCTAATAACAGGCCAACAAACGCAGCAACAAGTTTTTGTATTTTTGGCTTTAGCGGAGTCTGACTGATCTGGAATGTCTTCCTTAATCCTGTTGTATAAGCAAGCTGTTTTTTTCCCCCTCTCTCTTAGGTAAGGATGAAGCCGCATTTTCAGAATGAACAATTTGGAAAGGGCCCAGTTAGTTAGCATTTCCATAAGCTATTAGTATTTATACATACAGGTAGATAATGTACACTCTCAAAGGAAAATCACATTCTGTTTGATTCCTCACAGCATTTCTGGGAGTGTGCATAGATCTAATCTTAAGAATGACAGCTAAATGTTAACACTCTGGTATGATCATTTAGACCAAGTTGGGGAAATAAAGAGCTACTCTTAATAAATTCATTCATGTGATTAGAGAAGAGGCGCAGTATCAGAATTAGAAACTAAATTCTTAATCAACCTGCGGTAGGCTGGTGTCACACCCAGGGTGAGTCCTTGTCCTGTGCCCATTGACCACAGGATAGGCTCTGGGTACCTGCGACCCTCGTGAGGATTAAGCGGTTACAGAAAGTGAGAGTGACAGGGAGAGAATTATCAAACTAATCCATTGCAAACACAGATTTATCAAATGTGTGGCACAGTGCCTTAATCAGGCAGGTCCACTACCTTATAACTGAACAGTTTAAATGCAAGATAACAGCGTTAACTATAAACCCCCCAAAAACATATTTTTATTTCTAAGCGCAACAGCGGTAGCATTAATAACAGTTTTTATTGTATTATTTCAATTGTTTCGAGGAAAGTAGCAGTGGCTTGTAAAACTTGGACTGCACAATGTATGTTTCATTTAGCAAAATACTGTACTATGATTGGTAAATCACATAAGTCTTTTTAAGCCACTAGAATGAAAATCACTTTAGTGTTTCACTTCCCTCACTTGCTCGAAAGACACTTTCCACTCACAGACACATAATGGGAAAACTGCATACATCCTACACACTTTTTGGAGCATTCAGACCACTCTCCTGAGAGGCAGTATATGTTAAGCATATATATTACATTTGTGTTTTTGGGGGTGGCTGGGAGGGAGGGAAGGAGGATACCAATCAATACAAACAAGAATGATTTAATGCAGACATATAGGCAGTGCTAGTATCATTCTGGTATGCATCAAATGGTTAAATCAAGTATTTCTGAAGTGCTTTAGAGGTGCAAGTAAAGTAAGTAAAGTGTCCATTTGTCATATGTGATCACAACACAGCACAGCGTGAACCACACAAAATTCGTCTATGTACTATACCCATTCACCCGAGTGAAAAAGCGGGCAGCCAGGAGCATAGCACCAGGGGGGCAGTGTTTGAGGATGGTATCTTACTCAAGGGTACCTCAGAGGTGCCACTAGCAGTCTTGGGATTCAAATCCATGACCTTCTGACCCCAGGCCATCAGCTGCCTGGTGTATTAAGGTGCAGCCTAGAAATACAACATTATTTATAGGCCATACTGCCCTTTCCTACACTAAAAGATGCAGGTAGAGGTCTGTGCAGGACAGATTTTTCTTCCCATTCCCGCATGCTTCCGTCCCGCTCCCGCCCACTCCCGCAGAAATCTGTAATATTTCCACCCGCTCCCCACTCGCACTTGTTCTGGTTTGTCCTGCTCCCGCCCCCTGAATCCCGCAAGCAAGGCTGGTGGAGTAAAGGCGGGGCTAAAAATACAGACACATTTTAAATGCTGTAATATATTGGCTAATAAATATATAAAAATATCTAAGCAGGCTCAATAGAAACATTTCACAGTCCTAATCACAGAAATATAGGAAACAGTGAGATTAGTGTCGGCTTTGTGTTTATTCCGACCTCAGTCATAGCATTCATTGCACTTCCGTTCCAGCGCAACGCAAACATCCACAGGTTTGATCGCCTAATACATATGTTGTTTCCCACATAAAAACAACTGTAAAATGTATTTAAGGCAAATGTATACTTTGCGGGAGTCCAGAGAACAATGTCTTTGTCCCGCTCCCACGAACACACCTCTTTATTCCCGCCCGCTCCCGCAAGAAACTCTCAAATGTAGACCCGCCTCGTTGCAGACCTCTAGATGCAGGCACCAAAATATTAATTTGTTACACCAAACATTAACCTCTTTGCACTGCATAATGCTATGGAGTAACTAGGCTTGCCTACCCTTGTTTAAGCTGGGAAATTTTTGTAATGCTGTCTCAGAAACCACATTAGAAAGCCAATTTGGAATTACTAAACATTGTCACGGTCTGAGGAAATTGTGTGTAGATTGATTTAACGATACATTTATTATTTCATATTCAAAATATTATTTCAAAAAATCTATAAAGTAAGTAGTCATGTAGCTTCAAAATTGATAAGCCTATATCAGACACCCTGAACATTTTGTGGCCTACATAAGGATAAGCAGAAAATAGATTTATTTTTTATGAAAGCACTCCCTTTAAGAGGAAGATGATTTTATATGTGTACATTTTCTGTCATATAAAGTCATCACATGAGCTGCTCCTGTTGCTCCATCAAACACTGCAGATCCAGGTCCCTCAGGCAGGTGTTGAGAGGTTTAATTGGCCAATGGCATCAATGGTTAAACTTCAGTTTATAATAAAAAGGAGACCACTGTTCCAGGTTTAATGATGTAGTGCTATTAGTCTTAAAATATAAGGCTGAGTGTGAGTGAGGGCAGACAGAGGGACAGCATCACCGATTACCAGCCGCCTCCGCAGGAGAACAATGAGCATACTGTCAGCGTGGTCAAAGTAAATTCACTCAGAATCTTGAAGAGTGCAGCCCCAAACTGCAGTAAATCTACTGTGTGTGTGCATGTGTGTGTGTTGTGTGTGTTGGGGGTTTGAGCAAGTAATGTATGAATTATTGTATGACCACACCACAGTAAAAACAATTCAACAAATTCACTGTTATGCAAAATGACTGAGAACAAGTCACCAGTTTAGTGTAGCACAGCAGCTCCATCCTTTTAGTGTCATTTAAAAGATTGTAATGTGCCTTTATATTATCATATTGTCCTGCTACATACTAGAGGTCGACCGATATTGAATTTTACCGATACCTCTAGCTAGGTCGGTCCGTACTTGCCGATAACCAATTAATTAACCGATAGTTTTTAAAATGCATGCTGGATAAAAATAAATAAATAAAAACACAACACTCCTGGAATGTGCGGCAAATCCACGTACGAACAATCCTACTTAGGTTGCAATTTATAATGCTGAATTTGCTTGGAGTTGTGCGTGCGCAAGTTTTCATAAATCTGATTTTTCCTTTGCGTACGCCATTTTCGTCTTTTGGTCGTACGTACACGATCAGTATGCGTTCAATGCAAAGTTTTATAAATGAGGCCCCTGGATTAGGAGCAAAATCTCACCGAGCACAATACAAAAGTGATGGTTGTTGATTTCAGGTGAGCACACCATGATCACTCTCCACTGAAACTCAATGCCTTTTTAGCGGAGATCGTCTATAGATCCAAGTTACTTGGTGCTGACATCGCATGTGAACCCACAATAACTCCATCGGCAACAATGTCCTGCCGCGGCCAAGTAGAGTGCACCCCCCACCCCACCTAAGGTAAATGCGCTGTATTTACCTCACTTTAGTATTGTTTTTTCATTTTTTTACTAACACTGTCAAAGTAGAAAGAAAGAAAGACGCAAAAAAACTAAGCAGAATTTTAAATTGATTAACAATCATTTTTATTTTTGTGTGTGCCTTCCACACTGTGACTGCCATTTGGTCCATGAAGAACGTCAACACCGAATCTAATGTGTTTATAAATTAAGGAGACAGACAAAATTTCTTAAGGAATGTCAACAAAACAAGGAGGTAAACATCATTAAGGACTCTACTCACCCCAGTAATGCTTTGTATAACCTGTTTATCTATATAAATATGTGGATCTGGGGAATATTCCTCTTTTTCTATACAGAAATTGCTGTATAAACAGATGAGGGAATGGGTGGCAGTGCTGAACTTACAGTGGCAAGATGATCATTGATGCTGGCAGCTGGTGGCATGGTGGTTGGTTAATTGCCCTTTGAGGTACCCTTGAAGAAGGTACTGTCCCTACACACTGCCCCTTGGGGCGTCAGCTTCCCTTGGGTGAATGGGTTAAATGTAGAGAACAATTCACACATCTTACATTGTGTACTTTGCTGTGGTGTGTTCACGCATGACCACTGTACACTTTACACTTACTTTACACTTGGGAAAGTATTATTATTAATATTGAACACATGACCTCTGGTGACTCACTTATCATTGGGTTGGTCTGACCGTAGCCATGAAGGGGTGTTCTTGGTGTTCAACAATGTTTAGGTCAAAGTAGCATCCAAATAAATACTAGTATCCGAGGTTTCCCTGCAGAACAGTCATTGTCATTTACGTTTGTGCCTTCCACACTGTAACTGCCATTTGGTCAGAACAGGGCATGAAACAGTCATATTCCATGAAGAACGTCAACCCCGAATCTGATGTGTTCATAAATTAAGGAGTCAGGCAAAATTTCTTAAGGAATGTCAACAAAACAAGGAGGTGGTCACAGATTGATTCTGGATTGACTTCTTCTGCATGGGTTAGTAATGAAAATGTTCCTTTTCCCTGTCTTGTTTTGTTCCACTGATTGTCTCTGTAATATGATGTAGATTAAGGGACTTTCTTGTTAACACAAACATCCTCGCTGGCCTGCAGGTGAAGGCCTTTTTGCAGCATGCTTCAAGCAGCTGCGTTCTGTTTTCTGATTAATGACTCAGGATATTTGAATGAAAATATCAAAACAAGACAAGAGACTGTTGCCAAAGTTAATGCTACAAAGATCAAGCTCCTAATAATTTGGGGTCCAAGCAAAGACTACTGCTCGCCTGTCACAGCTGTTTTCTCCCAGGCTTTCTGTTTTCTCATGCTTTGTTTTGTGTTTTGCAATATAAATCATTAAGCTGCTTGTCAAGTGTCTTTGTTTGCTGCGTAAAACACACTCGCATTGCATGGCATGCTGTTCCACTGCTTTGGCGTGTTACTTCAAAGGAAAATAATTTAATGTTGCCTGTAATAGCCATCAGCCAACACTGATGGGTCTCACTACTTGAATCTGTTGGGAATTAAACATGTCCAGTTCTACAGATGCGCTAGCCTGAATCTTAACTTGGCACATACTGCTAGTTGATTGCTCTTAAAGCACAATACCTTGTTCATTTATATGGCATATTGTGTTGTATGTAGTAGAGGTTGACTGATGTATCGGTTTTGCTGATAAATTGTCACCGATAGTCGATTCCCGGAACTATCCGTTATCGGCAAAAATCCACGCCGATAGTTCTTCTGGGTTGCGTCAGAGCTGAAGCGGCCAAGAATGGTCCACTGTCCTTATACAGTGCGAGAGCCAACATATCTATGGCAAGAGGCATATCTCTATAGGCGAAAATCGTTGAAAAGCATGTGCTTTTGTTTTGACACATGATACTGTTCATTGCAAGGAGAGCGAAAGCTGCCTGGAGAGAGCGCGGGGCACAGACAATGCTGACACTTCAAATGCTTAAAATGTTTAAAACAGACAGCGAAAAGTTATGTATACAGTACACTAAAGTACATGTTTTCATCTCAATATAAAGAAATTCATTTGTTGAATAGATTCTGCATTGGAGAAAGAACAGCAGTATGTTTTTCGACAAGGCTGAGAGGACGCTAGCATTAGCAGTAGATTAAGCGGTTAAAATAATGTGGAAAAAATACATGCAAGTCCGACCCAAATGTTTAATGTCATGACTGTTACCACCAGGAATGCATTCGATTTCAGTTCTTTTTATCCTCAGGCACAGGGTGCGATTTGCTGGGGGGGGATGGGGGATCCAACTGGAGCGCTTGAATCTTTTTGCAACAGAGTGATTTACTGTGTTGATACTTTGCTCACCTTCTCTATAAATTTGTTATTTGAAACGAAATAATTACTATTATAGGCCTAACTTACGATGTTTTTAATAATTTGTTATCATGTAATATAGCTCCCTTCGTAGTAAAACCATTTCATGAAGTGACACTCATTATCTGGTTCTTGCCTAAAAAGAATATCATATAATGAGCGTTATTAACAATGTTGCGATATCCCAGACCTAGAATAAAATTAAACAACTACTCTTGTATATCCTAAACAAGCTTTACAATAAATTAGCGATTTTATTGTTAATTATAACATACCTGTTGGCTTATTTCCGCTGGTAACAGTCAGTTGCAAGGAACCCCAGGGTCGTCAGTACCTGTATTTGTACCGGGATTGCGTGGTTCCATTGGGTTCGCCGTCTCTCTAACATTGGACCCAGTTCAGGACAAAGCTCCAAAAGCACACATCTAGGTAATCTAAATTGGTTTATGAGCCAGTCATCATCATGGGCCAAAAAATTCTCATGGTCCCTTCTAATTCCTTCTAAATCCTCCAACAATGCAAGTGCATCCGTTATTCAACATTACGCACGAATGCGATCGCAGTATGTGTGTTTCGAGCTATCAGTGATTGTTTCACAGGTGTCCAAATGATTGTGATAATCACAGCCACCACTTATCCATTCACGGCCACCATTTATCCATTTACATTTAAACAGCTGCGGTGCATAGTGTAGATTTAATAAGAATCAAGTTGAATTATGTATTTACTTTATATACATATTCACTATTATAAATGGGACTGAAATTTTTGCTCATACTGTAATGCACAATATTATCCACGTCTGCACGACACAAGTTAAAAACTAAATTGCTTAAACTAACCTCAGCATTTGTGTGTGGAAAGCAAAGAAA
Source organism: Rhabdalestes septentrionalis (assembly GCA_037832545.1). Classification (NCBI taxonomy): domain Eukaryota; kingdom Metazoa; phylum Chordata; class Actinopteri; order Characiformes; family Alestidae; genus Rhabdalestes; species Rhabdalestes septentrionalis. Next base: position 36,540,280 of record JBBMFX010000001.1, read on the forward strand.
AAATTTCATTGCACAAAGAAATGTAATCTGTACTGTACACATGACAGACAATGTTTTTATTCTTTGAATCTCTTCACTCGCGGTCACATATTTTCTTCCAAAATGTCTGCACGCATGGGTCAGAGTTTGCGCACATATCTATATTTTCTATAGATTGCAACTTGTGCATAGAAAGAGGCATATTATAGGTCAGTTTTGTGCATACGCAATGGTTATAAATGAGACCCCAGATCATCAGATACTTCCAATCAGATTGTGTCCAGATCAGAATTTCCTATCAGATACTGGTAAATGATGTGAACAATGCCAAACTGTAGTTTATGAACAGCATTCTAGCATGTGTCCTTTTTGTCCAGATGGGCGAGTGTCAGGTGAAAGGCATTATGCAGTTGCAACAATATGCACACTGCAGGGTATCCTTTGAGGGGATGTCTATGATTTTATGTGTCTGATAATGAGCCTTTCTAAGCATTTCATGATGATGCGAGTCTGGTTTGGACGGCAGTTACTGAGGCAAGGCACTGACGAGTTCTTCAGAATAGGGAGGATGGTGGTGTCTTTGAAGTACGTTACAATGACAATGATACTGGTGTTGAAGTTGTCTGTTAACATTTGCCAGATGGTCTGTGCATCCTCTGAGTTGGCGACGGGGAATGTCGTCTGGTCTGTCAGACTTCTGTGGAAGGACTCCATATAGATTCCTCCTCGCTCAGCCATGGTCAGTGCACCTGGTCATTTGGGAGAACTGCGTTTCTACTCACTGTTGCAATGTTCTGCAACACAAACCATGTGTAAAATCATCCAGTGCATCTGGAAGTGACACCTCACCATTACAGGCAGGTGGAGATGTCCTCTAGGGGGTAATGGCCCAGCTGTCCAGCCACATGCACCATGTGTCATTAACATCCTGGAAGTGACCACGGATGTCCTATGTACGGGTTGTGCTAATGGCCCAGTAAAGGCAGGTACTTGCTGTTCCCTAGACATGACCTGAAGACCTGATCACAAGACCTCACCTGGTTTTAGTTTGGCATGTGGTAATGGTCTTGGAAGCAGCATCAATGCGGTCACCTAGTTTGATTCCAAAGAACTATTGGAGCATGGATTCCTAAAAAGGTTTGTACTGGCTGTGACATAACCGTGCGAGTGTATCACAGCTTGCCGCATTTGGGTCTGCAGAATAGTGCGAATGATCATGCTGACTCCAGTCCGCCACTGAAGTGGCTTTCAATGCAAATGTGAGCATAAGAATTGCATCATGTATTAAGATGACCGTGTCTAAGGGATCATTTCTTTGACATCATGTGGATGGCCACATAATGTAAAAGACATACACCGGTATGTCAGTCACTGGGGGAAGAGATGGGAGTGTGATGCTCTGGACAATATTTTGCAGGGAAGCCTCGGATACTAGTATTAATTTGAATGTCACTTTGACCTAAACATTGTTGAACACCAAGAACACCCCTTCATGGCTACGGTCAGGCCAACCTGATGATACGTGAGTCACCAGAGGTCATGTGTTCAATACTCTGATAATGATATTTTCCCAAGTGTAAAGTAAGTGTAAAGTATACATTGGCCATGCGCGAACACACCACAGCAAAGTACACAATGTAAGATGTGTGAATTGTTCTCTACATTTTACCCATTCACCCAAGGGAAGCTGACGATGTAGTACTCCAAGGGGCAGTGTGTGGGGACAGTACCTTCTTCAAGGGCAATTAACCAACCACCATGCCACCAGCTGCCAGCATCAATGATCATCTTGCCACTGTAATTTCAGAACTGCCACCCATTCCCTCAGCTATTTATACAGCAATTTCTGTTTAGAAAAAGAGGAATGTTCCCAGATCCATATATTTATATAGATAATCAGATTAAACAAAGCATTACTGGGTTGAGTAGAGTCCTTAATGATGTTTACTGCTCTGGTCCTAGAGCACCTGATGTAAATTTCCTGTAAGGACATTAGAGCAGATCTGGTGTAGCATTCAGATGCTTTGTTCACCTTATGCTCATGCTTTTGGTCCTGAGCAAAACTTTTATGTTTATGGTAAGGATGCTTTCAACAAGAGCTGTGTCTCCAGGAACCCACTATAGACTCAGAACCGCCTTAGATTAGATGTTCTCACCACTGCATTACCCTTGAGCCCTGGACATATATGTGCTAAAACTAGGTCAAATACTTTGAGAAGGGCACACCAAAGAAATATTCACCTTCTCCGCCAGAACCTGTTTATAAGTGGAGTGTTAGACTGCCGATTCTCCCTGCTGACATCCATGATTAACCTGATAATTTTGCTGATGTAGGCTGTTGCTCTGACACTATACTGTGAGGTTCTTTACCTCTTTCAGGCAGGCCGACTTGTCATTGTTATCGATGAGGCCTAGCAGTGTTATCTACAAACTTTGAACTGAGCGTAGCCACACAGTCATGAGTCTAGGGATAGTTCAGTAGGAGGGTCAGAACACAACCATGTGGAACTCCAGGGTTCAGGATGATTGCATTAGGAGACACTGTTTCCCACTCTCACCACATGGGGTCTACTTGTAAGAGAGTCTAGCACCCACTCACAGAGCTATTAGTTCAAGTCCCAAGTCCATCAGCTCAGAGATCAGTCCTTGTGAGATGGTGGTATTGAATGTTAAGCTGTAGCAGCAATCTTACATCGTTTCCATTCTTTCCCATCCATGTAGGTCCTGTTCGGATGATAGGCAAACTAAAGTGTATTGCTGGTGAAGGGGATAGAGGAGCAGGTGCAGTCCCTAAAACAGCTTCATGATTAAGGCTTGGTGACTGTCCTTCAACCAGATTCCCTCGCGTTTGGCAATTCTATGCCCAGTTTCACAATGATGCTAGTACCAGATATCTAAGGGCAGTGCAGACCACTGAAACTATTAAAATTCAGTAGAATCTCTGGAACTCTGTGATGAAAATACACGCCTTGTGACATGATGCAGTTATTTGTTAATGAAGTCTGGAAGTGTCAGAGCAAGGATAAACCGCGGCCATGAAGGGATGAATTTGATCACCAAATTTCTTAGAAAGGTATTAGTAAGCTCAGTCTCAGTTTGTAACATAAATGGTTCGATTCTGCTAAAACTTTATCGCACACTGTCTAAAGACATTGGCAGTGTTCATGATCTAGATCCACCACTTAAGGACATCCCCTTTTAGGTCTTCCAGTTGTCCTCCGCCAGTCCCTGGACCTGGGGCTAGCCAGTCTCAGATTGTGTATACTGATTGGGGTTGTGCAGGGCTGGCAGGCAGCAAGAACCAACAGCAGCCCTTCTGAACCCTCTTCTTACTGATTAAGTCCATTTGTATGTTTTCATTCATGCTGAGGGTTTCCAAATCTCTCCCAGATGGGCCCTCACATGCTCAAAGCTGGTGCAGGTCCAGCCCCGTGCAATTGGAAATGACAAGCCACCACAATAAAGTCCACTGGAGTGCTCTGTCTCAAGGCTCAGACAAAATCAAAGGACTTCCCCAAACAGTGTATTCTAACACATGCATCTATGTATCTGTTCTGTCAGAGTGAGGTGGTGGATGAGGATGGGGAGTTTTAAAGGCAAGTGCCTAGAATTATCCATGTCTGCAACAAATAATTAGTTCTAGAACTGATTCAAATAATTAATTATAGACTATGTATATATATTTTTTACATTTATTCATGCATACATGAAGTAAAGAAAATGTATTGTCTCGATGACACCTGTTGTAGGGTGGGATTTATTAGGTAAGTTAATGGGCTGGATCAGAATGGGTTAGAATGTCTCCAAAAAGGCATAAGTAGTCTGATGTTCCCAGAATTTAATGGTCACGACCTATCAAAATAGTCCAAATAAGGACAGTGTGTGCACAAAACCCGCTGATGCTTGTGGAGGGCATGCTAGACCGTGTGGTCTGGTCAAACAGAAGAGCAGCAAGAACTTCTGAGAACACAAATTCAGCAAAATACGCCCAAAGCTAAGCAAAAGGGATATGGGTATCCCAAAGGCTAGTGTGTCTGATCTAATCCCACAGAAGACATAGAGGAGAGTACCAGCACTTAGTGCTCTGCTCTGGTTCCCACACTGTCCTAAAACTTGAGTGTGTCCTTATATTGTTAGTTGCCTTGCATAAAAGAATCTCTCAAATGAATGTAATGTATTTTACTGTATAACACAAATGTAATGCACAACACAAATTGCTGAAGTTCATACTAGCTATGAACAAAAAAAAAAAATGGCAGTCTACTGTGTGGGGGGCCTGGTCTGATGAAACCCCAACCATGGGAAGTCAACAACTACGAGTGCCAACACCCACACACCAACAAAATGATTACATCAGAGTGAGGTCACAACTGACCTACAAAATATGAAGCACACACACGCACAAATGCATGTACACACACACATTCATATATACTGTCTGTCTGTCTGTCTGTCTGACTGATAGACAGACAGACAGACAGGTATGAATGTGTGTACGTCACAATAATATAGTGAAAAAGGATATTATGTATTTACTCTGTTCGTTTAACTGTTTCTAGTGGAACCATTGTTATTACTATTAACTACCTGGGGTTTGGCTTAATCAAGTGTACATTTTTATACATTAAACTACATGAACACTATAAACATTCAGTTAAATTAGGTGCTTATTTATTCACTGAAGGAGCTTCTATAGAAACGTTTCTCACTTCTGCATGGCTATGAATGTTACAGGAACTTCCAGAGCTGTTTTGTGTTAAAGTAAACAATTTGTCACCATATTAAGCAGTATTATTGTCCAGTTCTATTAAAGCATGTACAGAAACAAACACTCTACCCTGTCTCATATCATGCAAACAGGTGAAAGCAAACAAGTCACTACGTAAGTGTGGGTATTTTATTTAAATGTTTATAGAAGCAATGCGCTAAGGTAGCATTCCGAGTCTGTGTTTCTTCTCACTTTACCATCATCTTTGACCGAAAATCCCCAATCAAACTGGTGACAGAAGAAGCAAATCTTGCCCGTTTCAGTCCAGGGGGAAAGAATGTAAAGGAGGCATTCCTATATTCTTGAAAAAAAGGAGACAGCAGCATGAGCTATTCTCTCCTCTCCCACACGTTATCATTTCCCTCTTTCCCGTGGGTTCATAAATTCAGAGTTGTTTCACTAGAACATTAAACAGATACCCCTGCCTGCCGTCTCTGACCCTGAGGCTGCCTGGACTACCACGCCACTGACGTAGCCCTGCAGGTGCACAGTCCGTTCTCCGTCACACTTTCTTTCCAACACACACACACACAAACATTCGCACACAGCACTTAATCAACTGATACAGGTTTAGCTGAACTGATGTGTGAGGTCTTAACAGAATTAAAGGCATTGTCAAGTTTCTCATAAGTGTAAAGCATCTTTGGATATGCATACTGGGGACAATGCTCACTCAACTCTTATCCTAAATTCTTCAGTCAAAACTGTTCTGCTTTGATTGATCCCTAGTCACTGCTGACGCTGAAAGTTAAGCAAGAATGTTAGGCGCTGGGTTCGCAACAAAAGAAATTCAACTTTGAGATACTGACGACCCAGCAGGTGCTGGAATTCTTTACCACAGAAAGCGTGTGGAGTCCTCTTTAACGTATCGGCTCTTAACATGCCAAAGAGCCGATCCATCTTGAAGAAGGAGGGGAACAAGTGAAAATGCTTTATTGACTCTGGCGAACAGGCAAACGTAGGGTCACTCTGGCCAGATCTTCTGATAAACTACTTTCTCTAAAGGCTTTCCTCTCAGATTCATGAGGCTGTGTGGCTCTAGAGAAGAGCAGGGCTGCAGCCGTTTATTTTTAAAGTGGCCTGATGGTTAAAGATGTCTCCAGAGTCAAATAAAGCCATATCAAAACATACATCAATCTTGATATTACTGTGATCAATATGAGTAACACTGCGAAAAGAGTTTCTTCAACCTCAAAAAAAAGGGTTACTTACTGATACTGGGATTTTGGTACTGAATGGTACTGGAAGGACGCAATTAAAGGCAGCAGTTAAAGGTTGTCTTGACCTGACTCTGATGGTAAATCATTAGTGTAGTTTTTAAATGTTAGATTTTCCTTATGAAAGTTCTCCCTCAATCCTTCTATCACTTCTCCTTAAGGCAAGAGGTAAAAAGGTTACTGGGATCTGAGGATGAACTGGCAATCAAATATGACCTCCAGGTAACATTCCGCCTGAAATCTCAGAAATGCATGAAAATACTCGGACATAACCTCTACTGGCACTCCAGCCTTAACTCCTTCTGCACTGACAGACTCAAGAAAAGGGAAGTCTCCGGGCTTCACGAGAATACTGGTCTAGCAAGAAAGTGCAATTTGTAAATGAGTTTTACAAAATCGGTGGGGCAGCTGGTTGCCTGGACTAGCCCCTGCGATCAGGAGGTTGTGGGTTTGAATCCCAGGACTGCTATTGACACCACTGAGGTACCCCTGAGCAAGGTACCATCCCCACACACCCTGGGCATCACTCATAGTTGGCTGCCCACTGCTTCACTTGGTGAATGGGTTAAATGCAGAGAAAGAATTTCACACTGTCCACACTGTGTGCTGTGCTGTGCTGTGCTGCGTTCACACATGACTACAACTTTACTTTAATCAAAACCGCATTATAAAGCAGGGTAATGTGACATTCTGTCTTTATTGTGGTGCTCTAGGTGCTTCTGATTCTACGTTTATTTCAAGATTTGTAAAAAGAGTTTGGGCCTCACCTACAGCAAGGTATGAATGTAAAAAAAATAAAATACAGCAATAGCGCAAAGTGCAAATCCCCCCCAAAAATTGCTGGCAAGTGAACCTGCTTACTGCAATTCTGAAGAGTGATGAGCACACTGTGTATGGTTTCCATCTTCCAGGAAAAGTCGTGGAAAAACTTACAGAATTAAAAGCAAAGAAAAACACACATACATACATATGTGTACTTCGACCTTTTATTAGGAACCTTATATTATTTATGACACACAACTGAATAATTACAAAAGTCCTTCCATCTTCAACCACTGTAAAAAAAAGAAAAAGAGGGAGCAACACACTGGCAACACATATGTCATATATAAAGAAGAAGGAAATCTTTGTAAGATTATTACGAATTATCAAACAATGTGATACTGAAGGCTATTGGATACAGCTGTTTGGACCAGGAGAGTGCCAGCAGGTTCTTCTAAATACAAACCATCTGTGGAGGCCATCCCAAACTGAACATCTTTAAGGCTTTAATATTAGCTATAATAAGTTACTCTCCTCTCACCCCAACAAATGATGAAGGGTTTAACAACATGGTCAACTACTAAAATCTAAAACTAAGCAGAATGCTGAATTCTACATCACCATCAGAATAGTAGCCTGCAGGTCTACATACACTCTAACCTTACAAAACTGTGTGTTTACATTGCTATGGGAAGAGTACAATGTACTTTCATACTTTATAAAAGACACACAATTACTAATTTATGGTTGAAGTAAGAATAATTTGCCTCAATTGCAAAATACAATGTGCTGATCAACTCTAAGCAGAAGTCTCCCAGATTTCTCCCAGAACAACTACTGAATGCTGTCGTCAATAAGCATTCCAACAAGTCAACAGGGATAGTGCACGTTTAAATTTAACTGTGGCCAAATAAAATGTCAGTTCATCTGGGCAACATATCCTATCTCTACTCCCAAGCTCTCCTCAGTAATGGAATTTGATCTTACTGGAAAAGTAACTGACCTCTAAAAAGGCTGAAATGCTTGCCTTGCTCTGATAAGAGGAGACATAGTCCAGCATGGAACATGAAATGCTGCACAAAAACAAGTAGATAAACATATCAGTCAGGCAGGACAAAAGGAAAAATTTGAGATTTGTATTAATTATAATTATTCATAACACAAATCAACTTTTGAAAAGAAATTCTGGTTTATTTCAGCGATTACAAATATTTATACAAATATGAGTGACAATTCTCAATATATTTTTTATGCATTGCTAATATACAGGTTGTCCTCGGGTTACGACACAGTTCTGTTCAAAATTTCTATGGGATTTTTATGAGCTTCATAAACTTTAAATGTATGTGAAGATTGTCATAACCTAAGCAGCCCTGGTATTATATACTATGAAGGCATTTACAGGAGGGCGTTTCAAGTTCTGGCTAGCTAAAATGGCCGTGTCATATGTTACGGGTTTTCTAAGGACTGAAGACACTGTAGAGCACAAAACCAGCCATTCCATAAAGTACTAGTACTAGGCTCTATTCGTGTATGCATCTGAAGTTAGGGAGATTGGGCACGCTCTCCTCCTCATTGTGCATACTTAATGGAGTAGATGAAAACAGCAGCACCTGTGCTCCGGCCCGGGCGGATATGAGACGCTGCTGGAGAGGGTGAAATGACTCTGGCGAGACGGTGGTGATTATTGCTGTTATCTCTGGGGAAAAGGGCACTGGCTCTACAATAACCACCCTTACGCATGGGCTCTCTGCGAGCCATAAAGAGTCCATTCAGCACAAAGCTTAGTGACATTCAGAGCCAAAGAAAAGAGGCCACTCACACCAACTTGCGTTAAGGTCATCGTCCTGAGTGGCTTTCTCTAGGTGACACCTGCTGCCGGTAGGTGTGGGAGGTGTAAAAGCAATGTTATTCCATTACAAGTATCCCGACAACACTGAACTAAACAGCATCACCCCCAGGACCAATTAAACATGAATAGTCTAAAATGGAGCATCGAAATCACTCTACTGGATGCTGTACAAAACTTAACATGCAGTGAAACATTTAAGAAAAACAGTACATACATCCTGTGTCAGAAAACATGTGAAAGCTACTATATTAATGATAATTAATGCTCTACATGATAAATATGGTATAATATTGACCCACAACACAGCCCAACACACAGTGTGAGCAAATGTGAAAATTTCTCTCTGCATTTAACCTAGTCAACCCATTTATACTGTGAGTTTCTATTATTTCAGTTAGGTAAGAAGGTAGGTTAATTTTAGTTTTGCCAGCATTTGAAGAGTTTTGTAGTGATAGAGACTAAATTATAAATAAATACAAAAATGTAATTTTTTTTTCTTAATTTAGGAATATCATTACCAATTGTAAAGCAATAAATCACAATAGAGATTAGTTTGACATGCATTTGAGTATTGAGTATTGATCAATTGAGTAGTAATCTTATTTAACCCTTTAAGCGCCTGTTTTTTTTTTATACTGGATTTTTACATCAATATTTCAAAAGCTTGTGGCTTAAAAGGGGTTAAAGATAGAGACTTA